>QJSC01009549.1:60663-303054 GCA_003697955.1 Calidris pygmaea
GAGAGGGAAAATACTCCATTAAGGGTGTATAACTATTGCCATGGGCACCTTTTCAGGTGGAGAAGACACCCTGGTTACAAGGATGGGGGCCTACAGGAGGGATGGGGGGAGACTCTTGATCAGGGAAGGGAGCCATAGGACAAGGGGGAAGGGTTTTAAACTGAAAGAGGAGAGATTGAGATGAGATGTGGGGAAGAAGTTCTTTGCTGGGAGGGTGGTGAGAGCCTGGCCCAGGTTGGCCAGAGAAGCTGTGGCTGCCCCATCCCTGGAGGGGTTCAAGGCCAGGTTGGAGGGGGCTTGGAGCAACCTGGTCTGGTGGGAGGTGTCCCTGCCCAGGGCAGGGGGTCGGAACTGGATGGTCTTTAAGGTTCCTTCCAACCCAAACCATTCTATGATGTCAGTGTCAAAGCTTCCTAGGTCTAGAATCTCAGACCCCACTAAATTTTTTCTAAACCTGAAAACTATTGAGTTAATAAGTTTAGGTCTCAACCAAGAGCTGGGAGCATGAGTATTCCATCAAAGGTGGAATGTAGAAAACAGATGGCTATGGAGACTTCAGAGACAACGATCCAGACCTCAAATCCTACCACTGAATCAACACAAATGCTGCAGGACAATGTCTCACTTCTCACTAGGTGTCTGCTACTGTGACAGCCCTAAGTAGACATCTGTGTGTAGAGAGGCGGAGACACAAAACGGAATTCTGAAATACTTAACAAAATAATCCTTTTCTTTCTCTGCTTTTGGATGAATGACGTCCGTATCCTCCATCACGCTCGGATTATTCTTATCACCTAAACCCACAGCTGTACCCCATACACAGGCATTGTCTTCTCCTCTCTTGGCTATGTCAGGTATCCTTTCACAAACCTGCAAAATCAATGGGCAGCTATTTCAGCTCATCATCACCAGCTTTCTTTTGGATTTCATTACGACTTGTGGATGTGGAACCAGAGGTCCACACCACCTCCCCTGCTCTTCTCTGCCCAAACCTGTGCCTAGAACACTGTGGCACTAATGTGCTCCCTCCTTGCTGACAGCATCTCTCCAGGTGCTCACTCCTCTCTGCCTGCATCCTCCAGCATCTTGGGAATGATAGGGACATCTTTGCCTGCTCCATCCTTTGCCTGCAACCCCTCTTCCTCTGGCAGCAACCTGGCAGGGACTAATCAGAAAGATAACGAGGGTTTGGCACTGGAAAGTACTGTCTCCAGATCTGGGCTCCCAGTTCAAGAGGGACAGGGAACTGCTGGAGACAGTCCAGCAGAGGCTATGAAGATGATGAAGGGGCTGGAGCATCTCTCTGATGAAGAAAGGCTGAGAGACCTGGGGCTGTTCAGCCTGGAGAAGAGAAGACTGAGAGGGCACCTCATCAATGCTGAGCAATATCTAAAAGGGTGGGTGGCAAGAGGATGGGGCCAGGCACTTCTCAGTGGTGCCCAGTAACAGGACAAGAGGTAATGGGCACAAACTGGAACATGGGAAATTCCATCTCAACATGAGGAAAAACTTCTTTTCTCTGAGGGTGGCAGAGCCCTGGAAGAGGCTGCCCAGAGAGGGTGTGGAGTCTCCTTTTCTGAAGACATTCAAACCCACCTGGACACGTTCCTGTGCAACCTGCTCTGCGTGACCCTGGTTTGGCAGGTGGTTGGACTAGGTGGTCTCCAGAGGTCCCTTCCAACCCCTAAAATTTTGTAATTCTGTGAAAAGGTTTCCTGGTTTCCCTACCAGTGGATCAGAAACCAGGCTGTAGGGATGTCCTTGCTGTTGGGGTAGTTGATGCTTCAGGAAGAGAACAAAGGGCTTTTAGACCCCTGTGCATCCTGGTTCCTGGGATCTGGTGCTGTCTTTTGAGACCTCCAGACATGCTGACATATGAAGGGTGACCCAGACGACAGGTTTGCTGCCAGGCCAGGTTTAACCAGTCTGATAGAGAATGATAAAATTCATAGAATCCTGGCATCATAGAATGGTTTAGGTTGGAAGGGACCTTGAAGACCATCTAGTCCAACCCCTTGCCATGGGCAGGAACATCTTCAGCTACATCAGGCTCAAAGCCCCATCTAATCTGGCCTTGAACCCCTCCAGGGATAGGGCAGCCACAGCTTCTCGGGACAACCTGGGCCAGGCTCTCACCACCCTCACACCAAAGAATTTTTTCCTAATATCTCCTCTCAATCTCCCCTCTTTCAGTGTCAAACCCTTCCCCCTCGTCCTATGGCTCCCCTCCCTGATCCAGAGTCCCTCCCCAGCTTTCCTGGAGCCCCTTGAGGGACTGGAAGGGGCTCTGAGGTCTCCCCGGAGCCTTCTCTTCTCCAGATTGAACCCCCCAACTCTCTCAGCCTGTCCTCACAACAAAAGGGCTCCAGCCCTCACAGCATCTTTGTGGCCTCCTCTGGACCCATTCCAACAGGTCCATGTCCTTCCTGCGCTGAGGACTACGAAGCCGGACACAGTACTCCAGGCAGGGTCTCACCAGAGTGGAGCAGAGGGGTAGAATCCTCTCCCTAGCCCTGCTGGCCACACTTTTGATGCAGCCCAGAGAATATAAACAAAAATAAGCTTTCTCTGCATCTTTGGAAAGAAAAAAAGGACTCAAATCCACTCTCTTCCTTTCACAGGGCATCTTTTTTGTTTATTTTTGCAAGGAAGAATACAGAATAGATCTTCTCAGATGTAGCAACAGCCGGTGCTGTCACGCTGTCAGTTCGAACAGTCGTTCTGTCTTGCTGGACTTCGGGTCAGGTTGGTGTTTTTTTTGAGGAAATAAAGTTCATCCTTTTCCCCAATGAGGCAAATGAAATACTGTCGAGCTGGTGCCCGGTGCTTCGTGGGAACATTTTCATCCCACTGCCTGCTTCCTTGACAGGGCTTGATAAAGCTGTGGGACCAGCAGCCAGGTCGGGTGGGCAAACGCCTTTTGGGCAGGGGGGGGGAGTTAATCTCGGCAACATCCCTGCTTCTCAGCACGTTATTTCCCTGGAGAAGTGCTGAGGTCACAGAGGGAGCCTGATAATTTTGCAAGTAATTTGCCCCTTTTGCTGCTCAGTGTGAGTGCCATCGGGCGATAAAATGAAATACTCGAGTCCCTAACTGCCCTGCTCTTCGGATGTTCCTGTGAGCACGTGGTGCAGGACGATAAATATGGAATATACATCCCTCCCAGCTGAAAAGATTAATGGCATTTTTTACTCCCCTCGTAGGTGTTTCATGAAGTCCTGTGGACTGAGGATGTTTTTTGTTGTTTCAGAAGTGTCTCCTCAATCACGTCTTTCATAAATCTCTCAGAAACTTTGCTTCACGTGGTAACGTTTGGGAAAGGTTATAGAACAGTGATGGATTTCAGCGTGGCACTGCTTGGAAAAGCTGATTGAGTAGGCTCTTGGAATGATGGTGAAAATGAAATTTAACCACCAGCAGATATTTCTCTTTCTCCTTTATGGAGTATCAATTACTTACACAGAACCAGTGCTATCCTTGCAACCAGAGGAGCTGTTCTCCTTTTCCTCTCCAATCCTGGTGGTACAAGTATCCCATAGATAAAACTGGTTAAAATAAACATATTTTGGAGAAAGAATAGCCATGTTTCCGGAGCAGCGAGGGAATTTAGCTGAACATCCTTCTCTGTTTACCTGACATGGCCATTTTGTGACTGTCTCGCCTCCACTGAAGGTTTGATGAGTGGTGGGACCCAGATTTGGCACCTGTGGGGGGAGATCTGTGACAGTAACTTTTCATCCATCTCCACCCCATGTGTGTGAAAGCCCCTCCATAACTGGGTGGTTCGACGTGTGCGTGCCCTCTCTCCTGTGGAAATTTAGGGTGCAGCTGCACCCCTTCTGCTCCCCTCGGTGGGAATAACATAGTGGGGTGCAAGCTCCTCCTGCGCCACCTCCCTTCCCTTGCTGTGGTGGGATGAGTCTCACTCCATCTCCTCCCGTTCTGGGAATCTTGATGGCTTTCCCTGTGTCCTGGTTTGAGCGACACGGGACTAATTTCTCTCCTAATGCTTGGGAAAACTGCACTTTTAGAAGACTCTTGTGTCTGAATTTTTGAAAATATTTACTTTATAGCCAGCTCTGGGATGTGTGTTTCAAGGTCTCAGGTGCAGGGAAGAGAGGAGGAGTGAGACCCGGGCACTTGTGTCAAGCTGCCAGCAGGACTATTTTTTTCACTGAATTTCACTGAATTTTTAGAGTTGGAAGGGACCATAGAGATCATCTAGTCCAACTCCCCTGCTGAAGCAGGATTGCCTAGAGCTTGTCAGAGCATGTTACTCAGGACTGCATCCAGGCGGGTCTTGAAAATCTCCAGGGAAGGGGACTCCACAACCTCCCTGGGCAGCCTCTTCCAGGGCTCTGTCACCCGCACTGTGAAGAAGTTTTTTCTCATATTTGAGTGGAATCTCTTATGTTCCAACTTGTGCCCGTTGCCCCTCGGCCTCTCACTGGGAACCACTGAAAAGAGTCTGGCTCCCTCCTCCTTCAACCCACCCTTGAGATACTTGTCAGCATTAATAAGGTCTCCCCTCAGCCTTCTCTTCTCCAGACTAAGGAGTCCCAGCTCTCTCAGTCTTTCTTCATAAGGGAGATGTTCGAGTCCTTGAATCATCTTTGTTGCCCTTCGCTGGACTCTTTCCCGTAATTCCCCGTCCCTCTTGAACTGGGGAGCCCAGAACTGGACGCAGTATTCCAGTTGTGGCCTCACCAGTGCAGAGTAGAGGGGGAGAATGACTTCCCTTGACCTGCTGGCCACACTCTTCCCTATGCAGCCCAGGATTCCGTTGGCCTTCCTGGCCACAAGAGCACACTGCTTGCTCATTGTCATTTTGCTGTCCACCAGGACGCCCAGATCTTTCTCTTCAGAAGTTGTCTCCAGCAGGTCCACCCCTAACCTGTACTGGTGCCTGACATTCTTCTTCCCCAGGTGCAGGACCCTACACTTTTCCCTCTTGAACCTCATGAGGTTCTTCCTTGCCCAGCCCTCCAGCCTGTCTAGGTCTCGCTGGATTGCAGCACAGCCCTCCGGCGTGTCAGCCAGCCCCCCCAGTTTGCTCTCATCGGTGAACTTGCTGAGGATACACTCTGTCCCCTCATCCAGGTCACTGATGAATATGTTGAACAGCACTGGACCCAGTATTGACCCCTGGGGGACAGGCCTCCAGCTTGAACCTGCTCATACCATGCTATTTCATACCATGAATGTCACATTCAATATAAATTAGAAAGTTTGCTGCGTAGTGCTCTCACTCTCTCCCTTGATGGCTGCCATCCTGAGAACTCCTTGCCCCGGTGCCGGAGCCCTGAGCCCTTCCCTCCCGAAGCTGCAGCGCTCGAAGGGTCCCACATTGGCTGTCCCTGCTGGGAGAGAGAATGGGCTGGGGATAGTCCTCGTGTATGTTATATTGGTATCGGGATCAATGTTGTTTTTCTAGTATTATTTATGTAGTCTTATCCTGTTAAATGTATTTATATTTCAACCCTCATGCTTCCCTGTTTTTCCCCGATTCCCCTTTCCAGGTGGGGAGGGGTCATCGGGTGAGACAATTGTTGTGTAAACAACAATAAATTGTTGTGAGTTTCTCAAACCATAACGCCCCATGACAAGGTGATATGGAAGAAGTTAAGGAAAAGGGAGGCAGGTGAATGCTGCAGAGCTTCTGCACATCACTCTGCGCCGGTCTCTTATCAACCCTGGAACCAGACTTGGTCTGACCTTCCGCCTTGCTGCCTGCCACGGAGATAACTTGAAAGCCACTCTCACCTGGGACCTTTGCAACCTACCCCAGGAGGTTTCTGGTCTTGCTTGTGCCTCCTTCTTTTCTAATGAAGATGCATTTTTTTCTAAGACATTTCTTTTTCTCCTTAACACTCACAGATTTACGGTTCTTTAGTCTCTTCTTACCTTGCAACCATGGCCCATCCCTGGAGGTGTTGAAGGCCAGGCTGGATGGGGCTTGGAGCAACCTGGTCTGGTGGGAGGTGTCCCTGCCCAGGGCAAGGGGTTGGAACTGGATGATCTTTAACGTCCCTTTCAACCCAAGCCATTCTATGACCCTGATTCTGTGTACAATGACTTTTAGGTAGCAGTGCAGATGTTGGGATTAGATGGATTTTCCTTGTGGGAGCAGAGAAGCCCTGCTGTCCTCCTGCTTCTTCAGGAGCAGTGGTAGCTGCTTCAATTGTTTAAGTTTTGGAGTTGTTTCATCTAAAATCGCAGGCCTGTAATGGTGGCAGAAAGACATCTTTTGCTTCTTGGTGTTTTTTTATCTCCTGTTACAGACAGACTCTCTGGTTCAGTTCATCTGATTATATCTCATCAGTGTTGTTACCTCACTCGTCTGAATAAAGAATAATTAACAGAAAACACTGTAGACAATATTCTACAGAGAGAAGATCTTGACTCTGTGTCTGCACAGGCCTCTCATTCTGCAAAATAAACCTGCTGGCATCACTTTATTTAGCCTGTTGGCAGAATTAAATGTTTACACATCACCGGAGGAGGAACCGTGCGTGTCCGCAAGCTGAATAGATCTAAAACACATCCAAACCGGTTTTGTGAGCCGTGGAGCTGAAGGAAATTATCTTCCTCTTCTTTCATGAGGGGCAGATTATTCAGGCAGTGTTAGTCCTTCTTTTCCAAGTCCCATATTAGTCCTTGGAAGACTGACCCAGCAGAAGAGATGTTATGAATGCTTTACATGAACAGAAGAGGTTAAATCAGATTTTCTTTCATATTAGACACCAGGGTTTCCCCTCCTTGGTTGGAATTTCTCCATTTTGCAAGTTTTCCAGTATAATGAAAGTACAAATATACGTGCACCATCCACAATAGCTCTTTATTTCCCTAAAATATTCCATAATCTACCTAGAAGAGACTGTCTCTGGGAGCACTTTGCTCTCAGCCTTGAGTGAAATTTAGCACAGGAGTTGGAAGGCAGAAGGGAAGGACAGACAGACAGACACAAGCAGGGGTCGTACACAACCCTTTCTATAAGAAATCATGTCAGGAAGCAATATTGACCCCAAAATATTACATACTTACCCAATAACTGCTCTGCTTTCTTAACACTTTTTTTTATCCCAGTGGATTTGCAGACACTTTTCCAGGCTGATGCTGAACTCTTTGTCACAGGGAAGTGGCTGATAAGACACATATAAATGGGACGCTGTGATTCTCTGGGGAAAGTAGGGAGCATTTGCATCTTTATAAGATCTTGTCAAAGTTTTTTTGGGTGAGCTTTCCACCATCTCACCCCATGCTGGCTGTCCTCCACAGGGTCTTTAATGAGCTCAGCTCTCATCAGCTGCAGGTCTCTGCAGCACAGCTCATTTCCATCTTCTGCTCTGAGTAGTTTTGACCACACCTAGTGCAAATTTTTAGGAAGCGTTGCTACACTTCTGCTTGAAAAAAGTATTTATTTTTTTTATGATTTGCAAACTTTGTAACTGCCTGAGCACGAGATTTAATTTTTGGGGATTAATTAACCTATAACTTAGCCTTTTGATTTTTAATTTTATACTAGTAACTGGCAGGAAAAGCAAACAAGAGGCATTCATTGAGTGAATATTAAATACATGTTTTTACAGATCCCCAGAAGACATTAAAATGGCCCTGCCCTCTTATCCTAGCCAATATTATTTTGATTTTTAAAATTATTATTTTCTACTCCATAATTTTATACCGTGATAATGGCTATTTAAAGGGGCTTGTTATGAAGGACTGGTATTTGTTAACATCTCCCAGTAATTCATCCATAAATCACATAGACTTAGGTGGCTGGGTTGTTAGCCTTGACTGTCTCATTTTAAGGCCAATTATAGTCTTTGCACAACAAGATTGAATGTGGCTTATCTCATAGTGTTTATTTTCATCATTTTTTGAATGGCAGAGGAAATCTCAACCAAGGAACAAATGGCTTTGTCCAAAGCTGAGATCAAGGTCTCGCTTGTGGACCATTTGGGACACAACCCCACCATGGTTAGACTCTGACAAATGAAGAGGTGAGAATTTGTCTTGTCTCTTTGGCCATTGATCTCCAACAGCCTGGATATAACTAATTAATTTATCTCTGTATTATTCATATTCTTAGCTTATAGATGGAAACACAGACACAGATAAAAGTTGTGTCTGCACCTCCTGCAAATAGAAAGCAATAATACTTAGCGTGAAATTAATCTCTCCTAATTTTAGGCATCTCCAGCACAGACCCTACAGGTGAGCTCCTTGCCTTTTGCAGAAACACACCCCAGATTTACCAGCTTTGGCCATGTATTGGTTTTGTTCCTCCAAAATGGCAGTTTTTCTGAGCATCCTTCACCCTGCCCTTCCTCTTCCTCCTCCGCATCACCCCAGAGGGACTAGAGCTAAACAGAGATGTCACCCTGCACCTGTCCAAGGCCAAGGTTGGGTTTTGTTTTCTCTGAAAGATGAACTCATGTCCTAAAGAGCTCTGTTTAAAAAAAAAATAAAATAAAATCGGGCTGACCTTAAGCTTGGAGCAGTCTCCTGTTTTGCATATCTACAGGAACAAAGGGAATACCTAGCTGATCTGTAAGGCTGTAATTTAGAAAGGGCATTCATCCATCCCAGCAGAGCCAGCTTGTGTTGCAGAGCAGCCTGTGCTCGTGATCTGGGGCTCTGATATTGGGAACGTAATTGCTTTTCTAATATCCATGTATTATTTACACTATGCTACGGTTGCAACCAGTGGCAAACTCCTTCTGACTCCAGATCTGTTGTTGCTCTAATGTATTTATTAAAGCAATGCAAGGTCAGGCCAACCTCAGTTATTTGTCTGTAAATGACCCAACTGAAACCAATAGTTTTAGTCCTGTAACACCAATGTAAGCGAGATCCAAATCAGGACTTCGGAGTATTAATTTACTTTATTGCCATATCTTGATAGGTGGTTATTAAGTACTTTAAGTATTAATGCTGTTGCTTAATTTATAACACAGAGATATGTCTTACATGTTTCATGGGTATTTCTTCAGGAGAAAAGCCTGAAGGGAAAATAGAGCAAGATGCATGCATCAAAGATGATTGGATCAACAGTGACCGAGGCAACATTAGTCTTCAAACTCTCACTGCATTCAGTTAATATCTTTGCAATCCACAATCCAGAGATCGCCTAAATAACAATATCACCCTACAGACAACTGTTGGTGTGGGTTTTCAGATTACTCTGATTTTCTTCAAAGTGAAATTAAAGAATAGAATGGGCTGGGGGAAGCATGAGAGCTTCATTGGATTAAAACCTTACTCAGCCTGGAGAAAAGGAGGCTGAGGGGAGACCTTCTCACTCTCTATGATTCCCTTAAAGAAGGGTGTAGCCAGGGGAAGTCGGTCTCTTCTCCCAAGGAACAGGCAATGGGACAAGAAGAAATGGCCTCAAGTTGTGCCAGGAGGGGTTCAGATTGGATATTAGGAAAAATATCTTCACAGAAAGGGTTATTAAACATTGGAAGTGGTGGAGTCACCATCTCTGGAGGTATTTAAAAGCCGGGCAGATGTGGTGCTGAGGGACATGGGTTAGTGGTGGTTTTTGTCAGTGTCTGGTTGATGGTTGGACTTGATGCTCTGATCCCTGCCAACATAGACAATTCAATGAATCTATGATCCTGTGATTCAAAATATCAATGTAGTCAGCTCTCCGTGGCCTCTGGTGAGAAGAGGCAGGGCCAGCCTGGGCAAAGAAAAGCCCAGGGAAGGAAGGCAGTGGAGCACCATGCAGAGAAGTTTCTGGTCATCGTCTGTAATTTGCCCTGTGCATGTGTGAGGCTGATCATGCCCATGCTCACCACCCATGCATTGCTTTCCTTGCTCTAAGCATGTCTTTCCTGTCTTTACCTTTCCAAGGGCATGTCCTCCACCTTTCTGTATTTCCATCTGTGTCTCTTGGGGGGGCCTTAAGGCACAAAAACCCAACCACGTCTATCACCATTTGAGATTTTTGGTTATAGCTTGAGGTAACCGATGCTTGTGTTGGATGGAGGCTACCCTAAAAAACCCAGTTCTTCTGTATGTGAGACAGTTTGGAATGTCAGTACCCTCTCACGGCATCTTTGGGTCCATCAGTGTTGTGCTGGGCCACCCATTCTGGCTGTGCAAGCAGGGAGCTTGGCTCCCCTTGGTCATCAGCTCACAACTATGCAGAAGGCCTGGCTTCAATGGCAAAATATCTGAGATATTGTCCCCAGGCCAGTCAGCTGTGCTTGATTTAGGTGGGTGCTCTGTGTAAATGATGGTGGTTCAGCACAGTTCCTCTGCTCTTTGCTGAATTCAACAGCTCGAGATTGCAATGTCTTTGTTGCTTGAACCCACCATTATCTTGTTCTCTGTTTTGAACAAGGGTGGTCTGTACGCTTTTCCACATTTCTTTCTTTTTGGACAGTTTTCTCTGATGATGCATATGTATCTAGAAGGGGCAACTGTTGCCACATCAAAGAGATGCCAAGTAAACCACATTTAAAGATTTTAAAATTTCCCGAGTGTTGACTTTATTAATCAATGAGGATATTAATGTAACACCTGAGTAGAAAAATGCTATTATCCATTCATTGGGGCTGATGTGAAAAACACCTAAAAAGCAAAAGAACCAAACCCAGTGACTAGCTGCCTGATGGGAAGCCCAAGGTGAGAAGGATGAGGTGGGCAGGTGGGTGCCAGGAGCTGGTCCCAGCTTGGAGATACTCCATATGCTTGGAGCATATTTTCATTCAAAGGAATGAAAAGACCTTTTCCTTCACACTGAATATTCTTCTAATTTTTCTTTTTTTTAATTAGCTCCATGACTTTCATTCACACCCATACGCACCCACGCCCCTGGTTTCCATTTGATAAGCTCTGCCTCATTTTTTCTCTTTTTGACAAAACCCCTTCTCTCCTCTTCATTGCCCAACGATGCTCAGATCAGTCCACACCTGTAGCTGAATTCAGTTATTTTCCACTTTGCAACTTGTTCCATAACAGATTAACTTGCAAATATAAGGCAGCTGGCACATTTTCATTTCTTAAGAAATTCAATAATCAGAGAGAGAATTCAGGTTAGTCAGACACCCTCTCTGTTTAGAAAATCCATGTTGCAATATCTTATTCTTTATTAAACTCCAAAATCTAACTCAGACTGACTTTTGGAGCATGTATCCTATCGCCCCCTTAATTTATGATTTGAAGCTGAAATAATAGGTTTGAACTGCTGACTCAAAAAATTTCCCAACTGACTCCAAACTTTGGTCCTTTAGATCTTTGAAGCAGTTGAATTCATTGACTGGCTCCATTATTTGTTCAAGGTTTGTCTTTTTGAATTTTTAAAAAAACCAGTAAAGCAAAAAACACTTCAATATGTGCTCACAGGCTTGGAAAACTGTGGTGAGTTCATAAACAACCATTTGTGGAAAAGTGCTTTGCCATCACAATGAGTAAACTGAAACAAAAATTCTCTCTGAAGTATGGGCTGCTGTAGGGTATAGAATCACAGAATAGAATCACAGAATGGTTTGAGTTGGAAGGGACCTTAAAGATCATCCTGTTCCAACCCCCTGCCCTGGGCAGGGACACCTCCCACCAGACCAGGTTGCTCCAAGCCCCCTCCAACCTGGCCTTGAACCCCTCCAGGGATGGGGCAGCCACAGCTTCTCTGGCCAACCTGGACCAGGGTCTCACCACCCTCCCAGCAAAGAAGTTCTTCCCCACATCTCATCTCAATCTCTCCTCTTTCAGTTTAAAACCGTTCCCCAAAATCCTATGGCTCCCCTCCCTGATCCAGAGTCCCTCCCCATCTCTCTTGGAGCCCCTTGAGGGACTGGAAGGGGCTCTAAGGTTTCACTGGAGCCTTCTAGGCAGACCAATACTAAGCGTGAACATTTCCAGCTGGGACCTGCTGGTCCATGTCCCATCACAGGCTGGCATTGCCACCCCAGCTATTGCTGGAGCAGAAACACCCCTCACAACCCCCTGTGGCAGGGGTGATATGGTTAATATCTTCAAACTTCCACATTAAACTTTACAGGTTGCTCCTCCAATAAGACTTTGTGAGATATCATTATTTTGCTGTTGGCCTGCAGTGATAGCCCGATCTTGATGAAACCAGCTCTGTAAATCTTTATGTACCATTTTAATTGCAGTGAAAACTTTGCCTTTTGCAAAAGAAAGTGCATCTGGTGAGTTGTGGCCTGAGGAAGAACTGCAAACAGTGTCTTCAACACAGGTTTTCTGGATCGGATTTTCCTAAGGCTTCTGCACTGACCTAATTTTGTTTTTATTGCAAAGCAGTGGTGACCTGCCCCTTGGCCGAGTGCTTGTGAAGCTGGCCATCGCACACAGCTCTCCCCAGTTGTCCTTTATTCCCTTACCCAAGTAGAAAATGCTTGGGAGAGAGGGAAGATATCTGTGCTTGAGTCTGAATACTGAAATGAGAAAAAAATACCTTAAGGTGCATTTACCTTCAGATATTCTTGGTTATATAGGATGAGCTCCATCAAACAAACCTGGTCTGTGCCTTGAGAATGGGGTTTTGCTGTTCTTTGTGTTGACGTTAAAAGTCAGAAACTGGAGGTTTTTTCCTCCTTTGTATGAAATGATAAATTGGATCTAGTTTGTAATATATGGGGAAAGTCAAGGTGAGTTAAATGGGAGAAATATATTTGTGGGTGAAGCCTGCAATAGCAGAACATCTGCTTAATGTTCAATTAGTTATTCCTCCTTTTTCTTCCCTCCCTCCCCCCACCTCACATTATCACCTCCCCACCGCGTCTCAGAGGTCGATAGGTCCTTGCTGACTTCATATTTTTTTAAAACCCTCATTAGCTCTGACAGGGCTCTCAGCTGACTGCCTTTGGCATGTAAATACCCACCAGACTCCCCTCCCGGCTGTCTCAACCAGTTCCTCTGCTGAAGACATCCAAGACCTTTTCCTTTCCCAGGTGGCTTCATTTAGTGATCTCCAACCAACAGCTGAAGAAGGGGACCAGCGGAGCATCGCTGGAGCAGGAGTGGCCACCATGTGGTGGGGGAAGAGGTGCCAGTCTGCTGGTAGGGTAGTGATTTTTGACCTTTCTGGCTTTTACACCCCAAACTCTAGATGCACATAGGCCTCCTTTTCCCCTCCCTCTAGAAAGTGAGTCTTAACAAAGTCAATTTGAAGTATATCTGAAAGTTACAATGTGACTTTTTTTTTTTAATGCCATAATTACTGAGAAAAAAGCATGTTGTAAGAATCTTTTCTCTCTGTGAGGACAAGGTAGTTAAAGTATGGAGATAAAAAGTCTTGAGGCATGCAAAGGAATGCCACAACAGCTTCTGTTTATCTTGAGTTGGATGCCAATATTTTGCAGTCAGGCAGAAAAAATGTAAGCTGGCACCATTTTTTCAAAGTCTCCCTAAATGGTCTTCTGAAGGAGAAAGCAGATGAGATCAAAAATGAGTGCTGCTCTTCAGGACAGGTGGAGGTTATCTGTAGGAAAATGCATAAATTGGGAAGAAGAGAGTATAGTGTCCTGTTTGCTCCCCTGCCACAGCTTCACCCCCAAAAGGAGATGAATTTATGTAAGTTAATAACGAGGCAATAAAAGATTATGTGATGGTTTGATGGATTATAACAAGCTTCCCCAAATCCATGTGTTTGGGGGATGCATAGGCTAGGCTGCTGCGATATGAAATGAGAGGTTTATCATTTAATATTTTAAATGAAATAATGCAGATTACTATGGCCTTGAAGATCTAGGGGGCTGGACTAGTTAAACTTTAAAAGTGCCTTCCAACCCAAACTGTTGTATGATCTGACCCTGGCAATGAGAGCTGAACTGTCTTGATGGTAAAATGATAAAGGGTGAGGAGGCGTCTGTGCTTTCCCTGCTTTATTTCTCTTTATTTGCATGTGAAATGGTGTGCAGGTAAATCTCAGAAGTCTCTGTCAAAAGACCAAGAAGACTTACACTTTCACAAGCCCTCTAACTGTGTATTTTAATTATTCTGCTTCATAGTTTCTCATGAACCAGCATGCGTCTTTCAAATAAAGGTATGATTTATCCTTTATGGGTTTGAGACAATGTACCACTCAATTTTGGAGCGCTGCCCTGTTCTTTTAACAGCACTAATGTCACTGCTGAAATCCCCAATTTGGACTCTGGGGGTTAGAGGCTTAATTTTAAGCACGTCTGAGGGGTGCTGCTGGCCTGGAAGCCAAGCAGAGGATGGAGAAGGAAAAGCTTGCATGGTCCTAATCACTGACCTCCCGTGGTGGGTGGGATGTCATGGTCAAGATTAGGTAAAGTTACACTTTGACCGTAGTCCTTGGATAAGAGCGTTGCAAAAATGTTAAGGCTGAAGTATGCAGGTATGAGGGGTTTTTGACAGCTCAACTTTAAGAATTTGGCAAAATATCATATATTGCTTGTCACCTCCAAGACAGGGTTTTGTTTTTTTTATGGGTTTTCAATATCTTTGAGACTGTTTCATGCTGTGGGAAGGGATAATGAGGGGAAGGTACGTCCTAAACTCTGCCCAGAGCCCTTCAGGAGTGTGTAGGCTGCTCCTATAGTGACACCAGCAAGCACTGGTGGCCTTTGTCTGAAGAAAAAACCAGTCAGAGAGGTCCTGGGGAGTTTTTCCAGAAAAATGTTCAACTTGAAGAATTCTCACAAAGGGGGAAAAAAATTGTTTGTCTCCTGGTTAAACAGCTGAGTGTATGAACTGCCTGCATATCCAAGATTATTATGTGCTGCACAGAGCATCATGCTCCCCTCAAAGGAGGCAACAGTGAACTTCATCCATCATCGCGCTTAAAAGGCAGTTTCATTTGGCTTGTGCTGGCCCTGATGAGGCTGCTAACAAGTCTGCAGTGAAGGAGATGCTAATTTATTTTGATGGGTTGAGGAAATTAAGTCTCAAATAGCCACCCCTGAGATGCTAAGGCTGGGAACCACACCTGGCTACAAGGTGCTGGCAGGATGGGAGCTGCAGTTGTCCAGCTCTGGTGAAAGCAAGGCAAAACTTACCTCAGTTTAGGACACCAATATTTGGAAATTTTGGCCTTGTGCAACTTCTTTGTTGAAGGGAACAGAAGGAAATTGCACAAACGCTTTCTCAGCGGAGAGCTGAAATTCCCTTCTGGGTTCAGGGAAGCCCCTCCAAGTGCTCACAAAGTCCAACGGGCAAAATCCTGCCTTGATCTGGCTCAGTAACAGCTCGCCACGAGGGCCAGGATTTTACCCTGCGGGTCTAATTACATGATCAGCTGCAAAAGTGCTTTCCGAACTGAGCCTTTGCCCCCTAGAAATTGCTGGGAATTAGATTGCTTTCCGTTGGCTTTTCAGTTCAATTAGTTGGCAGAGCTGATCTCAGCGTGGATTATGACTTACTTACGATTCCCAGACCGGGAATGTGCACTAATACCATTTCCCCCTTCATCCTTTCTCATAAAAGTGCCCTCTATGTAGTTTGGTTTGGTTTTTTTTTTTTTCCCCAGCAGATTATTTTCACCTGTTTGACAACTTCCTTGCTCATTCGCGTTCCTCCTTTGTGTGCCTTAGTCCATTGCAAAGGCAGCACTGGCTGGGCTGGGTCGCTTTTCTCTCTCCTTTCTATTTATTGCTATTTATTGCTAGATATGGTTTAGTGGTGATTTTTTCAGTGTTGGGTTGATGGTTGGACTCGATGATCTGAAAGGTCCCTTCCAAGACAAACAATTCTATGATTCTATGTGTGTGCTTCAGTTGCCCTTGGTCGTTGCATACTGTCTCTGTATTTTTATATATATATATATATATGCACATATGAAAGCACTTTTTGCTCCTGCCACGTTGTCCTTTTCTCCTAACAGAAAGGAAATATAAGTCATTGTCATTCTCCTCTTGTTTCTGTGGTTTAGCTGTGTAGTAACGCAATGTTTGTTTAGGATCATTTAGATGGATATTGGGAGTTGGGCACTTAAAACATTTCCAGGAACCTAATTTCAAAGCTAACAGCATGAAAAAAAATCATTGCTTGTTTGCTTCCTGACAGCTGTGCAGCTGGTGCTACACCACGGAGCAATGGGGATTTTTGCCCAGGTAATTCTGCATGTAAAGTGCTCCAGACCTGCTGCAAAACCTTCTCGCGAAGCTTAGTCAGTTGGGTTTTGAGTTGTACTCTCAGTTTAGGTACTTTTGTCTCATAATCTGTGACTTACAGGCTAAAAAAAAAAAAACCCTCTCTGCTGATCTTCAATACGTGCAGTGACATGAAACAAGTCCATGGGTATGAAACATTCCAGGTCAGGTAGGATGGGGCTCTGAGCAACCTGATCTAGTTGAAGATGTCCCTGCTCATGGCAGGGGGATTGGACTAGATGACCTTTAAAGGTCTCTTCCACCCCAAACCATTCTGTGATTCTGAAGCAGGTTTGCCACAAACTCCTATTGCAGTGGGAAGAGTCCCTGTGGAAAGTGGAAGCACCTCCCCGTGTGGCTCAGATATACCACCCCTGGAATAGTCTCAACGTTGAGCGTGCAGAATGTTAGAGAGCTCAAATGAGAAGAGTGAAAAGCTTGGAAATGGGCCTGAAAATTAACAGGTCAAGCACCTCAGTTTATCTCACCAGTTCACTGATGCCTTCCCGGGCACCCAAAGTCAGTCTTGCTTCTGTCTAGCAGGCATCAATACAGAAGATGTCACTGGAAGCTGAACTCAGGCAGGGGAGATACTCACCAGGGGAGATGAAGAACCATTATTGTGAATATGCTGAATTCTCCAATATGGGAAGATTTGGGTCTTTTTATAAAAAAAAAAAAAAGGCATTTAGTTACAAGTATACGTGCCATACCAATCTGACCAGTCTGAATGTTGTATGGCCAGTAGGACCTGGGATCACCAGACCAAAATCCAACTCTTTAATGTGAGAGGTAGAAGCATCAGTGCCAATAGGTGTTAAACTTGGATCCCTGTTCACCTCTGCTGTAATCAAATTTAAGAGTCCTTCTGCTGGCAGGAGACAGCCAAGCATGTCTTGTCTTGAAGCCGAGCTTTATGCCTCGGTGACCTGTTGGACTGGTAATGGCGGAGGGTGGTTTGACTTCTGAGGGGGCAGGAAATCACTCAGGCTTGGAAATAAAGTCCAGGGCAGGCTGGTTCTCTGGTTCCTTGACATGGACCTGAGTGTCTGCATCTTGCTCACCTTCCTGGGATGGAGACCCCTTGTGCAGCTGTGATGGAGTCACCTATGGACAAATAACACAGAGGATACTTGGGGAGGGAATTGGCGCGGTGCATTTTGGAGAAGCTTTTTTTTGCACGCTTACAGCTACTTACAGCTGTGTTCAGATAAGGTACAGCAAGCAGCGAGTCCCACAGGAAATAACTAGATCATCCCTGACAGCCTGAGAGTAAATCCATGGCACAGACAGATAAGGGGTATTAATTTTTCTTGGTTTTGGTCTGGATCCCTGCAACTCTGAGAGCTTCTCTATTTTTATGTCAGCTTAAGAGAAAGTTTCCTATTTATTTGGTGTTATCTGGGCAAGTTCAGCTGCAATTATTTTACTTTTACCCTTTCCCAGACACACATATATATGCTTGCGCTCTTGTTTCTTGGCAGCTTGTAACAATATCTCCAATCCTCCCTGGCAGAAGTCTTCTAAACTAATTCTCTTAGCAAAGAAATTTTTTGTCAGTGATAATTTTATGGCTGACGCAAGAATGGAGGTGAAAAAATATCCGAGTGAAGAAACTTTGGCCAAAAGCTGACTTTCTGTCAGTGCCTGTCTTGAGTAGTTTGTGTGCTGCAAAGCCTTAGTTCTTCTTCAAGATAAGGATCCTTGGGAGGAGGAAGGTGGCATTATGAGAGCTAGGGCAATGCTACTGGGGTGACTCAGTGAATAAAGCTGAGAGAAATCAACCCATTCAGCCCACGTGTGTGCAAGCCGGCTCACAGGTAGCACTTAAAATCCCGTATCATAGTCTGGATGGGTTTTGTAGGACTGATAGCACTTCCAATCAATCAAAGAACTCCTAAAGGCTTCCTTTGGTTCCTTCCTAACACCAGGTCTTGGAAATTCAGCCCTTCCCTGTTCCATAAACTTCCCAGGGATGATTAGAGCTTGAAAGGATGAAAAGATGAAGAGAATCCACAACTCTGTACAGGGTTGCAGAAACAAAGCTTTGTTTATTTCTTCTTTTTTTTTTTTTTTTTTTAAAGGAAAGTAAAACCCAGCAGTTTTGCAGCTGTTCTCAGCTCCCCCCTCCTCTCTGATGCCATCTTAGAGCAGGGTTAACGCACAGGATTTTCAGCTGTGGTTGATCGATGGCTGATGCATCGTGCTGAACGCCCAAAGCTGAAAGAAAAGCTGCCAGATGCTTGGTGTCCTTCCCTTCCAAGGTGCTGTGAAAGGACGTGGTTGTTTTTAAGACCTGAGATGGTGTTACGTGCTGAAAAAGGAGACCCAGTCTTTACCCCAGACTTTTGGCAAGACATTTGACCTTCACTCTTTGAGGCCATGTCTGCAAAGAGCTGTTAAATGTGTTTTCTGGGATTTCGAGATGAAAGTAGCTGTGTCATGCTGGGTCCTCCAGCCAGGAGATGTATGGAAAGTAACTTTTAGGGGTTTTGGCTTTTTTTGTAGACTGTATTTGACGGCTGTGGGTGGCTGTGATCAGAGCTGTTACTGCAAGGTACCTGCCTTGAATTGGTGATGGGATATTACCCTGTCCAGGAGGAAAAGGAAGAAAGGAGCCATTCTGCATAGCAGTAGCAGAAGCCCTCTTGTAGGCTGGAGAGCACCGTCAAGGTGTGTGAAAGCAATTCCTTCAGCAGCTGAGCACATTATGACAATTTCTTCATTAGCACATCTGCATCTCCTGGATTTGGAACAGCCAGGGCCACCCTTGTGTTTTCTTAGGCACGATTCATCCCTGTGCATGGAGACACTTCATCTGAGCAGTCACCCATGAACCCTGGAAGACATGTGGGGTCGGTCTCTGGGGTGTGGACACCTGTAGCACACATTCAGTGGAGCTGAGCCCCACCTGTGCTGCCCCATGTGTCATAAAGCAGCAGCAGCAGCAACAGCATGTGGGGCTGCAGGAAGAGTGGGACTTACAGCTTGGTAGCTGAGCTACTGATGTGAAGGACCTGCCTTTGCATCTAAGTGTTCATCTGCAAGGCTTGCTCTGATAGCAGGTAAGCTGGGGACATGATCTTCTGTCTGAGTACCCGGCTGCCACCAGGAAACATTCCAGGTCAAGTTGAATGGGGCTTTGAACAACCTGATCGAGTTGAAGACGTCCCTGACCACGGCAAGGGGGTTGGACTAGATGGCCTTTAAAGATCCCTTCCAACCCAAACCATTTGATGATTCTGTGACCAGGTACCCATAGTAGAGACAAGTCCTCTGGTGTGGCAAGTACTGCTGTATTGTAATTAGTGTGCTTGACTGCTGGATCAGGACCTGGGAGTGCTGAAGTGCTGTCAAGGTAGACAACACTGATAAGGCAATACCAGGATGATGAGTTCTGGTCCATCTATGAAGTGTTTATTTCATGACATACCACTCTAATGTCCCTTACTCACAACGTGATTATTTTGGAGGATCCAGGGTTAGAAGGGACCATGTTCATCACCAAGTCTAGTCCCAGCTTAACCCATGGAGAACTTAATCCATGAAGGCCCCAAGACCCTGCTGAATCCATCTGAGGGTTTGTGCCCAATACTGGTTTTATGGGGACTGTTTGAGAACCTCCCTGCTCTGATGTTGGAATCCTTCCACTTCCTGATGATCAGCTTGTTCAGGAACCAAATCTGCTTGAATAGTTCTTTAATTGTTTGTGAAGCGCATCTATTACCCCCTGAGCCCAGGTGGCTGCACGTAGCAAGGACGATTTGAAAACAGTAAATTTTGAGTTTTTTGGTGCATGTTGTTGCTGGTGACTCAGTGATTACCAGAGCAGGGCAAGTAATGGAGTCAGGAGATGCTCCCACCTGGCTGTGGTGACCTGCTTGGTGGTCATGGTTATGCTCCTGCCATTTTCCTATTAGCTTTATGTCTCTCCTGTCTACACAGAGCCCTTGGGGCTCTCCCTCTCGATGTGGTTATTACAGTGTTCGGGGCAGCAGGGACCCAGTCTCAGGTGGGAACTCTAACGTCACCACAGAGCAACCAGGAAACAACAAAACCCATTTTTTTCGCCCCCCCCCCTAATGTGGGAGCAGCGTATGCAAAGGCTTCTCTGGTGCTGATCACATTGCTAACGACTGTCTTAAAAGGTTAAAACAACATTTGCAGCACGGGAAAGTATTTAAGGTATAAAACACAGGGGTGTCCGGGCTTCGCTGCTGGGAAATTTCTTCCCAGGGATGTGCACGGGTGTTGTTGGGCCACCCAACTTCTCCATCCCCCCCAGGGCAGGAGGGACGGAGGCAGCACCAGGATGTTGAGTGATACTTTGGCTTTGGGGAGGCCGTGGGTGTTCAGGAGAGGAAATCGATGACCGCGGCAGAGCCAATTTGGCAGCGTCTGAAGAGCTGAGCGTTTGAGCCCTTCTGGGTTTTTCAAATTAGATCCTTATCTTTCAGCGAGGGAGGCGAAGGCGGCTTACAGAATTGGCACTTCTGCTGCAAGCGTCCCCAAATTCAACAACAAGCTGTTTACTGCAGGCCTTAATCATCGCTGCTCTTCTGGTCTCTAGTAAGTGGATCTGATAGAGAAATCCTCCTGGAAGCTTAACTCTTGTTGGAGGACACGCATCGGGGTCTGCGTATTTGCTGTCATTATTTATCCATCAATTATGTGTCTGAGCGCTGCAAACGCTCATCCTGCTATCTAATGTCAACAGCGGTCCTGGCTTCACGAAGTTCTCGTAGGGATCATCCTGTTTGCATTAAATATTAAGTGTACTTCGATTTGGTAGCCTGTGCAGAGGTTTAAATTAAAAAAAAAAAAATGAAAAATGGTGTTCTTTAGTTGTGTAGCTTTTAAGTAAGCAGAGCTGTAGAAACATCTGTTAGCTTTGATTTTAATTTACTGTATAATAGCTTACATCATAATAAATGGTGTTGTGTCATTTGGATGTAATTTTGAATTTGTCAGGAAGCTCGCAGCCGAATCACTGAAGTTAATAGTAGTTCTGCAATCAGCTTCACTGTGTGTCAAATTGCAGGAACCATTATTGAATTTTAAAAGGCTATATTACTGTGTTGTTTGTATTAAATCTTAATGCCGTTTTGGATAACAGTAATGTTTTCCCTTGGAGGTAGGTACTGGATAGGGTTCCTGTTCCTGAATATAAAAACCGAACAGGGTTTCAGTGAAATTGCTTGAATTTCAATTGTAAAGGGGTTAGATGTATCCAAAAGTAATTTCAAACCTGTCCCAAATGAAAGAATATATTTCCCCTGTTGGACATAGCGTTAGAGTGCAGTCATTTTTATGAATTAGGATAATTTAATGGTGCGCTGTAATGATGTTAATTACAAAAAGTAATGTGCTAACATGGCTGATGTTTAAGGGGGTGGGGGAAATAAAAAAAGTGTTTGCACTTCTCCAGGGGTAGAAAAGGAGCGGGAACTGCCCTGTACTTGCTTGTTTTGGGTCAGTCTTGCTTCCACTGATCACTGTGGGATGCGCTGTGAGCACCACGAGAGCATGGACTTGGACTCCACAAGGTGGGCTGGGAACCAGTAGATGGGTATATGTTATACTGTTTTACGTTCTAAATTTGGGGGTGGCAGTGGCTTTTTTTTCTCCTCCCCCAGAGCCTCAAGCCTTTTTAAAGAGTCATGGTGTCCTAGACTGATTGCGCTGGTAGTCTCTTGCCATTTTTAAGTTTGTATTTATTTTTTTAATAAATCCCATAAAGCACTTCTGGAGCTGAAACCATGCCTTGCTAAGTCAAAACAAACCTTCTGGCTCTGGCCAGGTGCCTCCCTGTGCTGAACCTGGTGCTTTGGAGTTCCTTTCCCTGGAAAGGAAAGACTACAACAGCCCAAGGTGCAAATGCTCAACTTTTGTGCTGAGGAAAGGGATGAGATTGGGCTCCTATGCTCATGTCTCTATGTGCTAAATCAATTTGGACAAGTGCTGTAACAAATACATCATCTCTCCAAGCCCCAAATTACCTGTTTGGAGGGTGGTTGAACTTTCTGGCTTGACCGTTTGCTGAGGGTTGTGAGGATTGATTTGTGTTTAAGTTCTCTGATGTGTTTGGAAGAAAACCAGAGATGCAGAGCAAAATGTCTAAGTTTGATTGTTTCCATCACTTTTTATGTAGAAGATGGCAAGAAAGTCACCCAGACTGATTTTTTTCCATTGTTGCCCAAATACAGTCCAGATGGGATATCTCTTGGCAGGGACAACTAACCCAGCCTCCTTGTGCATTTAATGCTGCAAACTAGTCTGGGGATTTGAAGTAAATTTTGTAGCTCTTGGTTATATCAGCTTTTCATGGGCATCAACATCTTTTAGAGGCATGCTATTTGAATTTTTATTTGCTCATGACTTCCCAAAGTAAATTGCTGGCTGGTGGGTTTTTCTTTTTACTTCCCTCTAAAATTATTGACTTGCTCTGTGTGGTCTCTTGCCCAGCAGAGCCTCTCACCTGCAGGAGGGCACTGGCCCATGGCATCACTGGTGAGCTGGGAGACTTTTCCCATCTCCCTCAGCTGCTGCATGGCAGCAATAGATATAATGGACTCATTTGGATAATTTAGTACTGGCTCGGTGTATCTGGTTTCTCTAGTGACACTCTGACGTTCATGCTTGACTTCCCCACCTCTCAGATAATAAATGAAAGAGGTTTCACCTTGTTGGCAGCACTGGCTTTTGGCCCATTATCTTTCTTAACATTGTGTACTTGAGAAATTAAATTACATAGTTTCCTGGCTAGGTCCCTAATGAATGCCATTAATTAATATGTTTTTCAAAGAAGGAGGTGTTTTTATTCTTAATCCACAGGAGAATCTCTTTCCTTGGCCGCCCATGAACAGGGTGTTTGTACCCGCAGGAGCAGGTTGGTCCCTCTGTGGTTGGCTCTGCCTCACAGAGTCCTGTTGGCTTCTGCACAGGGCACCACTCCTCAGGGAAATGCAGACTTGACCTTATTGTTTCCCAAAGTCATCCTTAAAATCCTCTTTTTGTGCATCTTGGGATAATGTTGCTATACAGTGCAGTCACCATTTGCTCTTAGGTCTTCCTCAGGCCTTTAAGGCAGAAGGCAAGTCCAGGTGAAACAATTTGCAGGAGACTTGTCCACATCAGTGCTCCCTAAATGTGCTCTTTTGCTTGTAACCTGTTTTATAGCACTTTCCAAGGGAAGGTGTAGTCCCAGGAGTAGCCAGGTTAATGAAGAGAATTATTATCTCTGCAAGCGAGGGACCAACGTAGCAAAGAAGTGCTCCTTGTGATACAGCGAGAAGATGGGTGGAAATGCAGGAAATTCCTTTGGTAGGAATTAGCAGGAGAGAGTGGATCTGGCACCCTCCTTCCCTTTTTTTCCTATTTAAATCTCCCTTCCCCAGTGGAAGGGGCAGCTCTGCGTACAGATGGATATGGGGTTGTAAACCGAAGCTGGGGAGAGGTGTGAAATGGAGACCTTGGAGATCAGGTGTGGCTTTGATGATGCTTCTGAATGGAGAAAATGACACTGAGCTAGGGATGAAGAATAGCAGGGCTAGGGCAGTGGGTGCTGGGATGGCTGCAGTGTCCCTCTGTCCTTGCTAAAGATGGTACTAGTGTGAGAAGGGGGAAGCTCGGGGTATTGGGGATGTGGGGATGGGATGGTGATGGTCTCCACTGCAGAGAGTAGGTTCAACAGGATGGTGTGGAATGACTTGATATTGGCTCGCATTCCCAGTTCTGAGCCTTCCTGGTGCCTTGGCCAAGGAGAAGCGGAGTAGGACCTGGTGCTACAGCTGGTTTCTTGGGTTGTGGGTGCTGGGAACTGGGTGGAAGTGAGCAGAGCTGAGCCTGGGCTCTGCAGGGAGAAGCAGCCACGTGAATGCAGGTGGTGGTGACATGCTGTGTGTCACTGGGACGCGAGCAAAGCTCTCGGATTTGCTTCGCTCTGCTCTGATTCAGGTGGTGCTTCAAGCGTCAATTGATCCCATTGACGTTTGTGCTTCTATTCGTGCTTTAAACTTCACTGTGCTCAATATCTCGCAAAACTGAATGCTTTTGGTTCTTTGCCCCTGCTGCAGTGCCTGAAGATAGCTGCTTTTCTCGTCGTGTCCCTGCCACTTCTGCTGCTGCCTCTCGTTGCGTTCTTAAATGGGGGGAAAAGAACAGTGTCCTTTGAAATACTTAAAGCTGGTGTGAGTCACAGTCTCTTTAAGAAACGCTGGATTTTATAGCCTTCTGGCAGAACCAGATGCAAGAAGGTAGGTTGATCCCACCTGGGGAAAACTTAAAATAACTCCTGCACAAGATGATGAAGGAGCTTCACCATCTGCAGGGATGCTCAGTTCTTGATACAGAAGTGGCCAGTGCTCTGAATCCCTCTTCTCACTTTTGGTGGTTGAGCTGATGTATATTATGATCAAAAGGAATAGATGAATTACTGTCTTGGGGCTGAATCTCTTATTCTCTCAGAATCAGCAGGACTTGAATTGTTAGTCTTTAAGTACAGAGTCTCTTCAATAGGAAACCACGTTCAATACTAGTAGTTGTAGCTACTGTCTTAGTTAGGGTTGGCTGCGAAACTGCTTTAAATAGAAATTATTTCCTTTAAGTCATTTAACTGATAGTCTAGTCCCTTATGCATTCGAGCTTATCTATGTACACTTGAAATTCCTGTTCTCTGTAAGGTTTATTTTCTTATCGCTTTGCTAAAAAGCAGGTGGAGAAGCAGGTGACAATGCAGTAAACTCCTTTCCCATTTTTCTCATATTGCAAAACTCCCTTGGACAAGAAGACTTGGATTACATTCTTCCCAAGCCCATGTTGCACAGCTCCTTTGGTGACAGAGTTTGATTTCTCAGCTTTGAGAACCCTCTGTTTATGCAAAAAAAAAAAAAAAAAGCTGCAAATAGAGGTTTTGGGTTTTTTTTGAGCTTATATTTGCTGAGTGCATGTAGGCTCAGCTTGACTTTCTAAGGACACATAATCACAGCCATAATCACAGTTCAATCTATTTTTAATTGTTGCTAATTGATTCTTAACAGTGCTTAAACCTTGTGCATTAAATTGATAAAAAAAGAAGAGCACCTCTTTCTCCAGCCTTACACAGGAACACTTGTTCTTGTCAGGGCTCTGTTTTGTACTAGCAGCATTAAGATGCTGTTTCTTCCCAGGCTGGTGGCTTTTAAAATGACTCGTGGCTACGAATAAGGCTTAATGGGTTATTGCATGCATAACCTGTCGGCTGTGGGTATCTGCAGCAGATCCTACGTCTGAAAAAGACTCCTCAAATCAGAGGTACCACAGCCCCAGGGAAAAGTAGACAAGGACATTGCACTCTCCCAGTTTCAATCAGAAGTGTCATCAGGGTGGAAAAAAAAAAAACAAACAAAAAAACCCAAAAAAAACACCTCTGGAAAATGTTTGGGTGTTGAATCTATATTGAGGTCTGTGCTCCTGCAGCTCCTCTGGTCCCCTAAGCTGGATGGGGAATGCTTAACGCCTGCTTGGCTGTGTCCTAGGAGGTGCGGGGATGCTGCTGGTGGGGTCTGTGCTCTGGCACCCGCTTGTTCAGGCAACGGGAGAGACTTCATCCTGTGTTGTGGAAGAGTCACACAAATCCCTAACTTGACATGGATTTTAGACCCCCTGGCTTCATTTTCCTGTTCCTAAAAGAGCTTGTGTATGTTTCTTTTTTATTTTTTTCCCCCAGGCAAATTCTGTTAATAGCCCACAGGCTTTATTCCTGTTTTCAAGGCTTCTTCTTAAGACCTTGAGTAAAGCAGTTTCCTCAGTCCTGAGTTTGAGCTGGTTACAGCAGCTGCTGTTTCCAGGCTTTTGAGGGCTCGGGGTCCACCAGCACGTCCCTGCTGATGGATGCCTGCAGGGCATCAGGGAACAAGAACTGCTGCTCTTCTTCTGGCGGGACACTTAGCATCTCCCACTGCGTTTTGCTAGGGAAATATTTCCCTTGGCTAAACCCAATTTAACCAGCAGAGGCCGTCATGCCCATACGCTTGGAGGCAGCGAGCTCCCACCTGAAGCCCATGGACATATTAAAACCTTTCCAGCCTGTCTTGGAGATGGATTGGTCTCCGTACCCCAATATCCCCAACCGCCTCTCGTTGAACAGGTTGGGCTGATGGGATTGCAATGCAGATGCAGATTTTGGCTGTTTGAGTTAATAAATAAATAATAATAATAATAAAAAAGTAATGCGTAGCCAGCTGGGGCTGGAAGAAAAAGCAAAGCTCCTAGCAGGCACCGTGAGCTCTGATTAAATCTGGAATAAGTGGTACTGCACCACCAGCAAGGACCTTCCCCCAGCACCCCCTTTGCCCAGCCTGGTGTGATCTTGACCATCCCTCATGTACACGGGAGAGAAACAAAGTGGGTCCATTAACAGAATCCTTTGGTACTTGTTTCTGTGGCATTAAATACAGTTATTTTTCTGAAGGAGCTGGACTCTGTCTGTGTGTGTATATTTATATTACATGGTGTGCTGGGCTGCAGGGAGTATTTTCAGGAAACTATTCAGAGATGGGGGTAGATCCTGCCCTACTGCCAAGTATGTGAACGGAAAAAAATATGAAATCCTGCAGTACTAAAGCTGAGGCCATGCCCCTGAGGCTGGCAGGTGTCCTGGGCAGAGCATCGCATGCTTCAAAGCCCACTGAAGCTCTGCTGTCTGTGGTAATCCAGGTAATTCCTGGATTATGCCCCAACCTGAACCCCGCAGGAGTAGCAGGGAAGGCAAACTAAACCAACTGGTTCATAAAACATCTGGAAAACTGCTTTGCCTATATCTGACCTGTGTCTTGCTGTCTGTCCTTCACAGCCAGTTTCTTTACCCTCGTTTCCATAGGATGCATTGGTCACCAAAAGAGCATCAAAATGCAGATACCAACGTTTTCTTCAAATTGTCCCCAGACTGTGCAATGAGGAAGAGAGTTTTCTTCTACCATAAGTGCAGAGCACCATGTATTGAAAAATAACCTCTCCTGAAACAAGTAGCTTTGCTGCATCTGCCTTGGGAAAGTAATGATAACAAATGTTTCTTTGGGATACGTCATCTGTATTGCATGGGGCCTGGGTACAGGACATCTGGATTTTATGGGAACAGGTGAAAAATGGGAACCACATAGAAGAGAATGACCTAAAGAAAAGGTGTCTTCATGCCTTGCTTAATATTTGCCTAAAAACTGTTATTAATAATAATACCTTATCTCAGCACAAGAAGGACTTGGACCTGTTGGCGCGGGGCCAGAGGAAGCCATCTCTGTAGATAGATGCTGTGAGGGCTGGAGCCCCTCTGCCGTGAGGACAGGCTGAGAGAGTTGGGGGGGGTTCAGCCTGGAGAAGAGAAGGCTCTGGGGAGACCTTAGAGCCCCTTCCAGTCCCTCAAGGGGCTCCAGGAGAGAAGGGGAGGGACTCTGGATCAGGGAGGGGAGCCATAGGACGAGGGGTAATGGCTTTAAACTGAAAGAGGGGAGATTTAGACTACATATTGGGAAGAAATTCTTTGGTGGGAGGGTGGTGAGAGCCTGGCCCAGGTTGCCCAGAGAAGCTGTGGCTGCCCCATCCCTGGAGGGGTTCAAGGCCAGGTTGGAGGGGGCTTGGAGCAACCTGGTCTGCTGGGAGGTGTTCATGCCTGTGGTAGGGGGATTGGAACTGGATGCCCTTTAAGGTCCCTTCCAACCCAAATAATTCTATGATTCTACCTAATAATGGGATGATTCCAGGTTAAGCACTGTACAGGTTTTTGCATCTTGAGAAAAACAATTACAGGTGAGTTAGGACTTTGGAGAGCCAAATTCTGACCTCTTGTACCCCACCAAATCTGTTACAGTCCAATAAGTCACCATGGACTCCGCACTGTGGTAGTTTCTTCCCCCAAGCCTTTTAGGGAAGGAGGATTTGGGGAAATCTCTTGCTGAGTGCAGGATAAGAATATAAACGCATATAAATACTGTCAACAGTTTTAACTAATGGTTCTCACCAATAGCTTGGTTGCTTTCCTGGTAGTTCTTTATGCACCAATAAACCCCATTGTTCTTCTCCCAGCTGTTATTCACAAAAAGAACAAAAGCGAGCCGGAGTGTTCTCGGCACATTTCTTTTTAATTAAAACCACAGACGAAGGAAGCGGATGGAGCAATGTTTGAATGAGGCATGGTAAACACCACTTCTCCCCCATCATTTCAGCTCATTTAATAGGGGTGATTTATTTCTGGCTTATACCTGGGGTCCTGCTCTGCTGCACGAGGAGAAAGCAAAATGCAAGGCTACAGGTAGCTCAGAGGAGTGGTTGTCACTGAGACAACTACTGGGGGGTCCCACTGGTGCTTTTACTGCCTCAGATCTCATTAATTGGGGTATTTCTGCACATGTAGCTGGGGGCGATGCATGGCCTCAGCCCTCGCTGGGGTTGCATGAGCCTGAGGTTGCTCCCAGAGGTGCCCTGAGCATCCTAAAACTGAGCCTCGGGGTGAGCGGAGGGGAAAGGGTGTTTCTTCTGCCCCAACAGCTCTGCTGTCGAAGGCAGGTAACCTACTCTGGGGCTGGGGGTAAGGGGATATTTGGAAAAGCATTTTAGGGCTAGAAGGGACCAGTCTTGCACCTGGATGGCTTGTCCTGAGTAATCGTAACGCTGCCTTTTGGCCGGAGGTGATGATGCTGTCAGCATTTTGCTGCATGGAGCTGGAGCCCTTGGGAGCAGCAGCGCTCGGGGAACGGGGTCTGATGAAGTGTGTACCTTGCGAAAGCATAACGAGGATATGAGCTCTGCTGTTCTGAGACATCCCATGATTTTTCTTTTTCTGAAGGCATGTTTTTGTCCTGTTCTATGAGATTATTATAATTCTCTCTCTTTTTTTTTTTTTTTTTTTTTTTTTTGTGGTGGAAAGGGCTGGGTTTTCTGCAGCCAAAATCTGCATCCAGCTCCCAGCTTTAAACTGAAATGTTTGTGCCTGTGATTTCTGCCGTGGGCTGATGGCTGTCACAGAGAAGGGAGAGGTAATGGATATAAATGTACTGAGCTGCAAAGCACCTGTCTGAGAAAATGTGCTGCATCATCAAATGTCTCTGCAGGATTCCCCAGCTCCCCGGGACTGGCAGCATCCATGTGCCTGGAACAGTTCCCTTGGGAGCAGTGTGCCCTTGGTGCCTGCTGAGCCAACTGTCCCCTGCTCCCTCTCAGAAGTGTCATGCAGAGATGTGTCTTTCTACTGCTTTCCAGAAAATTAAGACCTGAGAGTAAATAGAGGATTTCAGGTGCAGTACAGGTCCTGTGGTGCTGATGTCCAAGGAGTTTGGCAAGTGAGAGCCATCATGAAGAAGGACAGTGATTTTTATGTTTTTTCTTTATGATTTTAAGACCTCGAAAAAGCCATTCTGCTGTTTCATCCCAGACTTGTGCTTTAGCCTACTTGGAAGACGTCCCTGAATAATTCACGTTATGATGCTTTAGAAAGATTTCCATTCAGCATCAAAGACCATAAAAACACAGTGTTGTTTTTTTGTTTTTTTTTTTTAATTACTATTCACGTTAAGTTGTTGGATATTGGTGCCAAACACCTGCTAAGGAGGGTGGGACAGACCCTCACCAACCTGGAATCCTCTGGATCTAGTGCTCCTCATCTGCTCCTGCCTGGGGCAATGCCACTGCCATCCTGCCATCACTAGAAAAATTCCCTGAGCAACCTGATCTAGTTGAAGATGTCCCTGGTCTTGTCAGGCGCATTGGACTTACATGACCTTCAAAGATCCTTTCCAACCCAAACCATTTTATAACCTGTTCCTGATAACCCACCACTAATGCCATCCTCCCCTTCCAGGCTGGCTGCTGCAAACCCCAAAATTTATCTAAGAAGAATTTTAGATCATGTGCATTAAAGACTTAACATGGCTGAAGCCTCTGATGTGCCACACAATACTTATGGCATCATTAACTTGGGCAGCATAGCATCAAGCAAATCGCACTTAATTCATCATTTGAGGAGGCTGTGGGCTGAGTTATCCCACAGGCAGGGCGGGTGGTAGCAGGAGGCTCTGTATCATCACCCTACAGCCCTGCCATAAATTCAGCTCTCGCTGCTTCCATTAGTGTGATTTAGTGCCAGGCTGACTGCCCTGCTTGGTTTACATACACTTGAGCTACACCAGAGAAATTCAGTATGGTTTTCCATATCACAATTTTTAATTAAACTTCATTTTCTATGACAAAACCCATAACAGCACCTTTGAATAAGAAGAAATAATCTTTCTTCTTTTTCTCCTCCTGTTCGCAGTCAGACTTTAAATCACCTGCTCATGACTGCAGCTGAGACTGACCTGGTCTCTTGGCGTTTGTCCTTCCCTTGCCTCCTGGAGCCTCTGCAGAGCTGTGTACCAACCCAGACTCAGCAGTTGGGGTCGTACACTTACACCATAGTGGGGCCTGGACCACAGCTGTTCTGGTGGCTCAGGTGGGAAGAGAGAAGTTGAAGGACCCTTACTCTCTTTTCTATGTCCTGCTGGTGTAACTGCCACTGGGCATGGGATTGAAACCCTCGTTGCATGTACTGCGTGTTTGGTGGGGCCCATGTTGACGTGCTACCTAAAGGGGCCCCACAGGAGAGATTGAGGGGCACTCTTTATGAGGGAGTAGAACCATGGGATTAGGGGTAATGGTTTTAAACTGAAATAGGGGAGCTTGAGATGAGATCTGGGGAAGAACTTCTTTGGTGTGAGGGTGGTGAGAGCCTGGCCCAGGTTGCCCACAGAAGCTGTGGCTGCCTCACCCCTGGAGGTGTCCAAGGCCGGGTTGGAGGGGGCTTTGAGCAGCCTGGTCTAGTGGGAGGTGTCTCTGCCCATGGCAGGGGGGTTGGAACTCAATGATCTTTAAGGTCCCTTCCAACCCAAACCATTCGATCACTCTATGATTCTCTCCCTGGGCACCAGTGGGGTGCTAGGCATGCTTCATGCTGTGGTGTCCTTTCAATCATGATGTTTCATCATTTATTTTTCCCATCCTCCACCTCTCTCACCTCAAAATTTGCCTATGTGGGCTGCCAGGTGGGTGTATTTGCGCTTGTGCTCAGTTATTAATCTAAGTTTTATTTCTCTTTGGTTGGCCAAGATGGGCTGTTTTAAGGGCACCTTGTTAAAGCATGTTCAGTGTCTTCTTCTGACTCTTGTATTTGTTTATTGAGCATTGATTTTTCATTTGGTTGGAGGTGCAGTACAATAACTAGGGGATGGAGGATCTGGATGCCGGAATGCCTTGCTGATGCTGAAGGTCTCCAGACAGAGATCTTGGAGGTGTTTGCTTTTTATGGCCACTGGTGTGGCTGATCAAAAGAAAAAAAAATCCATGTAAAGTTGAGACCTTTGTTATCAGTAAGGTGATCCTGACACCATGAATAATGGAGAGGAAATGCAGACCAGTGCGATATAGTTGCTTGGTGGGTCTCCTTTTTCACCTGCCCATCTGTCTTATAACCACATGACTGGATAGCACTAAGTAATTTTTCATGAGGTTTCTGAAGCTGGTACATGTTATGAGGAGGAGAAATGCCTCTGTTTTATCCTGTTCTGAGCTGCCATGTGAAGGACAAGAAGTGACTTGACCATGTGCCCTCATCTGACTGATTTTCCAGGGAGCTACAACCTTGATTGGCACGTCCTGATACTGTAGACCCAGATTGTCAACTGACCCTGAGCGGAGGCTGAGGTGGCTCTGAAAAAAAGAGAAAGTTCTCAGCACGGACCAATGAATAAATAATAATAACGAAAAGGAGAAAACCCAAAGACCAGGAGAGACGGAAGAGAGAGGACAGTGCCTCAGTCAAGGAGGTAAAGGAAGAGTCAGAAGGAGGTGAGATCTCAGCACCCGTGGGTTGAAAAGGACACGGGACTCCAGGCCATACCTACACTGAGCTGGTGGGGAGGAAGCACACCGTGAAACGAGGTCGGCCCTACTCAGGGAGAGGAGGACTAAAGGACTTTGGCGGCTGGTGAAGGATCCAGGTTTTGTGTCAGAAGTTAGGTTAAGGCAATCACAGAGTGTTGTTAAAAGTGTAGGGGTGAAAAACAATGACATGAAAGAAAAGACCAAAAAGAACAAAGTAGAAGAGGAGGAGGAAGAGGAGGAAGAGGAAGAGGAGGTAGTGGAAGAAGAGGTAGTGGAAGAAGTAGTGGAAGAGGTAGTTGAGGAGGCAGCTGAGGAAGACGGGGAGGATGAAAGCCAGGAGAAAAAAAGCAAAAAGAAATCAAAGTCTGAGGATTCAGAGAATGAGAGGGAAGTAAAGAAAAAGAAAAAGAAAAAGAAAGAAACCAAGCGAAGAGAGTATAGCAGTGAGGATGAGGATGACTATGAGCGCAGAAAGAAAAAGAAGAAAAAAGGGAAAAAAGGCAAAGAAAAGAAGAAGAAGAAAGGTGACAAGTCCAAGAAAGGAAAGACAGAGGATAATTTTTTGGAGATGTACGAACAGGAGCTTCGGGACTATCATTCGGACGCCTCCAATGCGACAGAAGATGAGTACAACAAAAAAAAAGGTCAGCTCCATCGTTTCTCCTCTCCCCTTTTGGGCAGACGGTTACGCTGCTAGCCCTGCAGATGCCCATCTGGGGACCCTTCCTGGGGGTGTAAGTCCTTGTCTTTCCTATGTGGGGAATATCTCTAATTAAATAGGGATTTTTAGTGTGTGAGGTGGCACTGACAGATTGTATCAGTATGAGCTTTTCAGTTTATTAAGTCACTTCGCGGTGTGCATGGTTCTGCTGTAATTACATTCTCCTGATTAATATCTGCATTGTGGTGCTGTTCAGAAGCTGCAGCCAGCAGACTTCCCTTCTGGGAGTGGGATACATGGCAAAGATCATAGAATCATAGAGTCATAGAATGGTTTGGGTTGGAAGGGACCTTGAAGACCATCTAGTTCCAACCCCCTGCCCTGGGCAGGGACACCTCCCACCCGACCAGGTTGCTCAAAGGCCCATCCAGTCTGGCCCTGAACCCCACCAGGGATGGGGCAGCCACAGCTTCTCTGGGCAACCTGGGCAGTGCCTCGAGGAAAGAATTTCTTCCCCAGATCTCATCTAAATCTCCCCTCTTTCACTTTAAAACTGTTACCCTTCATCTTATGGCTCCCCTCCCTGATCAAGAGTCCCTCCCCAGCTTTCCTGTTGGTCCCCTTCAGGGACTGGAAGGGGCTTTAAGGTCTCCCTGGAGCCTCTTCTTCTCCAGGCTGAACCCCCTCAACTCTCTCAGCCTGTCCTCACAGCAGAGGGGCTCCAGTCCTTGGATCATCTTTGTTGCCCTCCACTGGACCCATTCCAACAGGTCCATATCCTACTTGTGCTGAGGACTCCAGAGCTGGACACAGTATTCCAGTCAGGGTCTCACCAGAGTAGAGCTGAGGGGCAGAATCACCTCCCTCGCTCTGCTGGCCACACTTCTTTTGATGCAGCCCAGGATGTGGTTGGCTTTCTGGGCTGCCAGAGTGCATAAAGGTGCGTGGTCCTGCTCGAGCACATGAAGCAGGAACGAGCTGGTGGCTTCAGCAATTGGATGAGTAGGTAGTGGACCCCTTAGGATTGATGTAGAAGAAGGAGGTCCAGCACACCATCTCTCTTTGACTGTTGCAAGTACCCAAATAAGACTGGGTCTCTAAACCTTAATACAGTGTCAGTACAATAAATAGTCCACTCTTTTTATATATACAGGGTACTTTGGTTCAATGCATTATGAGAAACACAATGACTTAAGGTTTTAGATGGTGCACTCGATTTCATTAGAAGACCACGGTCTGAAGGATTGCAGCCTTCAGCCTGGGAACAGTTGCGGGAAAAGGCTGTACTTCAGCATTTTATCTGCTATGTGGCAGCTAGTAATCTCCCTCTCCCCAGCAAACCTGCAGTGCTGTGGCAGAGTGGTGAGGAACTGCAAGGTGAACAGCAGGGACCCATGGTGTAGCTCCATGATTAAAAGAAAAAAACCCTCAGTAGGTAGGAGGATGCTCCCAAGCACAGCGAGGTCATCTCCTTATCAGAGAGGTGGGCAGCAAAGAGGCAATGGACCACTGAAGGGTGACACCAGGTGCCCATTACCTGGGCAACTGGGTCTTGGTGTGACCACGGCACGATGTTTAACCTCTAAGCACAGTGGTTTCCCTGTCTGTTGATGAGAGTAATAACATGTGTTGTATGTGGCAAATTGGAGAACTGAGTTTGACTAAGGAACCTTGTAAAGCATCGCAAGCTTGTGGTGTGGTTATAGGTTAACTATAACTGATGACTTCTGTAATGGTGCCATATGGCTGTTCTGCGGAAAGAAAGATTATTCAACTGCTCTACAGGAGAAGCAAGGGTCCTGCCATATACACTGTATTTAGGCCATGAACATAACCTAGTTCGTTTGTGATGGCTCTTTTGGGGGAGGGCTGTTATCACCCCCTGTACTACAATTTTTTATAATAGAGGAATAATAACGGTTGCACTTTTAAAGAGAGAAGTTCCAGCAAACATTTATAATAATCTCTACATGGTCTTCTGTTTAATTTCTCAAGATTTTCTGCAGGGAAGGTAATAGCTTGTGGTTGAAATATTGTGGAATGAATTGATTCAGGACTTGATCCTTATAGTCCATATCAGAAACTAAAAATCTGGGTCCAAAACTTGCAAACTTGCTATCATGACAACCCCAGAACCTCCAAGAAACCTGTCATGTGGCCAAAAGTCCCAAGGGGGAATTGCTAGTTGGTCCCTTGGATCATGGACTCTCCTCCTTGACCTGTGGGCTCAATGTTTTGCACCCTCAATTTCCAGATATTTATGAAAAGGAGTGCACATATATGTGAAAGAATAAATGGTGGGCAAGGGAGAGGAGAAGGATACCAGGTTCGACATATGCAACCAATGAGCCATGGAGGTTTTCCACCAGTGAAAACCTTTTACTGGGCCATTTGGCACCAAAAGGCAAAAGCTCAGGAATAAACTCTAACTGCCCTGTCCTCTCGCTTGAGTTCTGTCTGCCATCCACTGTGCTCTTTGTATTTTGGTTGAAAACAGTAGATTTTTTTGCATGACATAGTTGGAGGACACCGCTGCTTTTATTCCACTGGACCATTGAATGAAGGGACTGTTGTTGGTCAGGCTTTTGAGAAAGGTGTGACCTCTGCAAAAAGCCTCCCAGCAGCTTTGGAGATGTCAGCTGCCTTTGGTACTGGTGAATATTCAGCAGGAGAGATGTTTTAGTCCACAAACCGTGATTCCTTTTGCCGTAAAAATAAAAGAGAGGTGGTGTAAATATTTTATGAGCAGGGACTCAATGGTGCCTGTGTCATCTGATGTCCTCTTTATCTTATTGTATTAGCAAACAGGAGAAGGGATGCCCCCCCCCCCATCACATTCGATCGATGACTGAAGAACAAGGCAAATCCGGCTCCCGGGGACAGGAGAACAAAAGATATCAAGTGACTGGGTGATAGGGTATCTGAGAAAATTATAGCAGAGATAGCAGGCATTTTTAACTAAATTGCAGCTGTTGTCCATTCCTGTGATCCCGGTGTTAACAAGGTTAGTTATTTATTAATAAGTATTTGCAAAGTATTTCTACAGTACAGTACGGAAGCCTCCAGGGAGACCTTATTGCAGCCTTTCAATACTTACAGGGGGGCTTACAAAAAAGATGGGGAGAGACTTTTTACCAAGGCCTGCTGTGGCATGACAAGGGACAATGGTTTCAACGGAAGGACAGTAGGTTTAGGTTGGGCTTTATATGAAACTGATGGTTTCTCCATCTTGCACTAAGGGTGATGCTGGACTTCAGTAGTCTTGCCAGTGCCAATAATAATTTATAAAAGGAAGAAAGCTACTCAAGAAATCCATGATGTTTTTTTTTAAACACATTTTCTCAAATGGTGATGAGAGGGGGGAATCACTACTGTTGGTTTGTAAACAGGTGTACAAGTAGCTTGAGCTCTTTTGATGTGCACCATCCGTTTTATTGTGTTATGTTTATCATGTCCCTTTAGCGACTGCAGCAAGGGGTTACGTGGAAAAAGCATCCAGGACATGCTGAGTTTATTGCTAAGTTCTGTTTAGTGTAATTTAGCAGCGGGATGGAGGAAGAGAACAAGTGTTGTGTGGTTGCCAGCTCTCTCCCCGTGCTATATGCAGAACTGGAGAGATGTATCACATACTTTTATGAGAGATGATCATCTGTTGCAAAATCACCTCGTCTGAGCTCTGCACCCACCTATCTTCCCGAACCAAGGCTTTGATTAATATTCCAGATCAGAAGGAACAAGGACTCCTCTTTAGAAGAAAGATTATTTTTTTTTCTTCTTACTACAAAAATGAGCTTTGGTTTTAGGCATTAAACATTCCATTTTGGACTGGTGGCAATTTTATATCTTGTGATCCAGTGGGACATGCAAAACATGCAACCAAGAGAAGGTACCCAGGAACTATCAGCTTGTGTGACGGAACAAGCCAATAGTTTAAACTGTCACTGAATTTCACTGAATTTCACTGAATTTTTAGTGTTGGAAGGGACCATAGAGATCATCTAGTCCAACTCCCCTGCTGAAGCAGGATTGCCTAGAGCTTGTCAGAGCATGTTACTCAGGACTGCATCCAGGCGGGTCTTGAAAATCTCCAGGGAAGGGGACTCCACAACCTCCCTGGGCAGCCTGTTCCAGGGCTCTGTCACCCCTACTGTGAAGAAGTTTTTCCTCGTATTTGAGTGGAACCTCTTATGTTCCAACTTGTGCCCGTGTCGACCAAGTTGCAGGAACGCTTGCTAATGTTTTTATGTAGGCACTGAAAAATCTTTGAGCCTGGTTATTAGACACCCACCACTACAGACCTGTGTAGTCCCACTGGAGAGTTGAAGTGTCCTGGCAGTGTCCTGGTTGACCAGGGGTCCAATGGGGTCTTACAAGACCAATGGGGTCTTACAAATTGGAAATGAGTAGTTAAAATGCTGCAGATGGATCTTTAAAAGGAATCACAACATCTCTTCGTCTTTGACCTCCATAGTTGGCCATGGACCTGCAGCAGAGCGGCTGCTAGTCATCAGTATGGAAAATCAGCGTTGTAAAGCAGATGAGTGCAAATAAACCTTTTGGAACAAGCCCCTGCTCGGACCAGAAGGTTTAGGCCCTTGCAGATGCCTCCTTTCGTTTGCATGTCTGTGCTGAGCGAATGTCAGCATGGGCTGGTGGGCAGCTCGTGTACCCCCCACCTCTCCCTGGGCAGGACCCAGCAGCCCCAAGCACGGGAAGAATCCAGGCGATCCGTTTGGGATGGCTCAGCCCTGCTGGCAGCACCAAAACCGGCATTGAGGAGCAGCTGTAGGCACCAGGCTTCCAACCCCACTGTGCAGCTGACACGCCAGCTGATGCCCAACAGGGGTCTTCCAGCATCGCTGCTCTCCTCACACCCAAAATACTTAAATCTGAACAGAATAGCAAGTTTCATTTTTATATCCTTAATTATCTGTGGCTACTTTTTAGACTGAATGTTGGGTTTTGGACCTTTACAGAAAATGTCTGAGAGTTCCTGAAGAGAAACTGAACAAGATTTCGCTGAGAAGCAGATCTTAAATGCAGATCAATACATTCAATTCTAGATGTGTTCCCCCAAACCTATGTGTCCCATCAGGCTGGATTTAGTGATCTGTAACATCCAAGGTGTAGGGCAAAGTTTCCTTTCTGAGGAAGGTGACCTTCAGAGGGTGCAGGACTAGAACTTGATCGCACTGGCATCATTCGAGATTTGATGGTTTTTACATTTTCTTTCCCTTTTTAATTTTTTCTTGAACACTTGAGAAACTAATTGTGATTCCTATGTTTTCAGAAAATGCAAACTTTGCCTGGGTATTTTTTTTTTTTCATTCTCTGGTTGCAGGAAGAAAACTAAGGGGCTGCTTTTGCTCCCAAGTCCAGCAGTTCCCTCCACAGGTGGATCAAATTCCCGGTTTCAGGATTACATTAGTAATTTAAGAATCATGGGTTTTTTTCCCATTATGTTAAATATATTTCCCACTCTGTTAAATATACATCTTGGAATATATACATCTTCCAAGCTCTCCATGAAGCTGTTTATGACCAAGTCCCTGGGTATTTGGGCAAGTATCTGAATAGTGTGCCATTAAAGCAGCAAAGTTGCCTCCAGCTGGATGGGAAGCCTGTGCAGAAAATCACACTGAGCTGCAAGGGACTAAGCACAGCCAGGGAACTGGGGTGAGTCAGGTTTTTATTCCAGCTTGAGTCAGTCCCCTGCAAAGCCTCAGGTGAGGCAGTTTATCCATCTGAGCCCCAGGAAAGCAGAGAGTCACGGTGGGGCTGGTGTTGAGAACATCTGATCTCTGCCTTCATGCCATGATTTACCAGGGGCTTCTGTGTCAGCTGTTGAGGATGTGACCAGGGCATAACCTCCAGATTCACAATATATTTTTTGTCTGGTTAAGGTCTCCTCGCGGCTGACTATTGCTGCTCCGACAAATACTGGTTTATTTTCATTGCCTTGTTGGCACAGATGTTCCTCCAGGCGTTGTCCAGGGGAGTTTTTCTTCTGCCTTTGGTTTTAATTCCTTGCTGGACGCTTTTGTGCAGCAGAATGTCACAGACACCTGAGTGGCAACACTTGAAAACAGCCTGAAAACCATAATTGTGGCTTTTGTTGCTGGAATTATATGCATTGCAAGGCTCACTGGACAGCTATCACAAAGCAGTTGTTCATTCATCCTTGCTGTAACTGAATGTGGAGGTTAGTTGGTCTCTTTGTCACTTCACCCCATGATGTTCAGATCTGTTGTATTTTTCTGCATCAGTTTGGTGTCCTCCATTTTATAGATGTCTGTATTGTAGTAGTATCTCTATCAGGCTTGGTCAATGAGCTGCCAGTATTAATCAGCAGACATTTGCAAAGAAGGAAGAGGCAGGAGGTGGGAAGCTCATAGTTTGCATCCATGCATATTCGGGGTTTTTTGGGTTTCTTGTTTTTTTAAAATCCTTTATAAGGTGCTGGTTGGATAGTAGTAGCTGTCTGTCATGAAAGATTAAGCCGTGGTGTTACGGTTAATTCACAATGACATCTAACAATGTCCATGTAAATACAGGTAACACACATAAGTTGCATTTCTAACAAGCTTCTGGCAGGTATCAGTCCCTGCTTATGTTAAGTGTCAACCTGAAGCGGGGCTGGAAATTGGGTCTCAGGAGCAAAAGGTGCTGGTTCCTCAGCTGAGAGGTGCCAAGGGGGCTGTGGCACCCCGTGATGTGCCAGCTGTGGGGTGACTGTCCCTGCTCGCAGCATCACCTGGTCCTCGCCTGTGGTGGCTTTGCCAGCTGTTGACTTGGTGGCTTTGCCAGCTGTTGGCTCCTGAACGCGGTCCCACTGGATTCACTGCCTCAGGCCGGGCGGTATCGAAACATGTCATTGTCACCATGTTTTTCTCTGCAGAAACAGCTCAGCCTTTCCTCAGGGAGAAACGTTGTGACTCCCTCACATCAGGGCATCCAACACCTGCAACGCCTCTGGGTCAAGGCTGGTGAGGGAAGGGGGGTCAGAAAAAAGAAAGATCTTTGGTGAAATCGTTCTTCCCACTACCTGGGTGTTGGGGGTCAGAGCTAGCAGCAAGGAGAGCATCTCTCTTTGGTCTCTCTTGTCCTGCTGCCTAGACAACTAGAAGAAAGCGGGGCTCCTGTTTGAATGTTGGGGACGTGATGGACAGCGAGGAATTACTTTCAGCTGCATTCTGCATTCAGCATTTGCTCTACCAGAGACTGCAGGTAAAATCAATATTGTATTTTATCCAGGCTACATTATACAGTTCCCGTTGGACAGCAATGTCTAATGTTCTTGTCCACAGTTGTGATTCAGAGACACCTCCGTGTCCTGGCAGGCCCTGCTTGTCTCCGAAAGATAATGAAAGAAATGGAACAGGTTCTTTGCACAAATGTTTCTCTCCCCTGAGGCACAGTGTTTTCCTCCAGCCCAATTTAAACTTGAATAACAAAGATGTCGATTGTTAAGCTAATTCTACTTTGCTGTTCCAACAAAGAACTGAGATGTTTTGTTCTGAGGGTGCTAAGGCAAAAGTTCTTTTAAGTGATAGCCGGAGCACCAGACCAATGAGTTTGGCTTCCTACGGTGCCTGAGAATGAAATGTTGATTTTGCAATAGCTGATGAAGTAAAACAAACTCCAGACCATGATTACTCTGCCTGTAGGAACAGACAGGACAGTATTCAGCTCTGGACTTGTATTTTAAGAGATAAATGATGTTTCAGAGCTCAAGATAATGCTATCTGTGTGTACTACTGGTAAGTTTGCAGGAAACTTCCCTAATTCATGGCCCTGAAGTGTCTCAATATGCAAGATCCTACAAATTCTGCAATTCTTTATATCATCTATGAATAATAGAATGTATAACAACGTGCAGACAGTCCAAAAATTAATGGAAAAAATCCCTCTCTTTGGCTTTGAATAATTAATTTGGCATCCATGCCGGACTCAAAAGCTGCTTTCACTAAAGCATATAAAGAGCAAGCAATCTCTCTTAGTGTGTGAGGCCCAAAGCTCTTTACAGTTTTGCCAATATGAATCCAAAGTCATTGTGCTCAAGTCAATGGAGCTAGTCAGGATTTGCCCCAGAGTGAATGAGAGAGGAATTGGACTCATTTTGTGTATGACAAGAGATTATTACTCAAATTGTGGCTTGATACAAACAAACAAGCGTTGATTTTAAAAGGCCCGTCTTTACGGTGGGTAAAGGATGGTCCTGATAAAACTGTAACCGTAGTAATTATTTAACTGGTGTGTTCATGTGCATAGAGCATCATTTGAGCAAACATAACCTGTAACAGTCAGCACAGACCCTTAAAAACTTCCAAGTATTTCACATCAGTGTCAAGGTACTCTTCAAGTGCTCCAAGACAAACATATGCTGAAGTGCTTCAGTAGGAGCCAGAGTGATTGGTGCTTTGCGTGAATCAACATCAAGTGAATATTGAGAATAATCAGTGAATTCCCAACTGGAAATAACGATGAAGTGCAAACAACCATTACCGCTGCCGAGGTAAATGCGTCCTACTAAAAGGATGTATCTGAAGGTAGCTCTGACAGCCACAGCTTCAAAGCAGTGTTGGTTAAGGTTTATATTCAAGATGAAGATGGCATCTTGCCTGTTTCTTCCACTGCTTTGGTCTAGAGGGTTTAATTCTTGCCTTCCTTGTGCATGCAGCCTGGAGGCATGGGTTTGCAGATCTCTTTGAGGAACTCCATGGTGATGAGGGAGATGAGGTCTGCCATGGGTGCAATGTGTGATGGTATGTGCTAGATCAGCTAAGAGAGAAGTAAATCCTCCCCCTCTGCTCTGCCCTGGTGAGGCCACTTCTGGAGCACCGGGTCCAGTTCTGGGGCCCCCAGTTCAAGCAGGACAGGGAACTACTGGAGAGAGTCCAGAGGAAACTACAGAGATGATGAAGGGATGGAGCATCTCTCTGCTGAGGAAAAGCTGAGAGACCTGGGGCTGTTCAGCCTGGGGAAGACAAGACTGAGAGGGGACCTTATCAATGCTGAGCAATATCTAAAGGGTGGGTGGCAAGAGGATGGGGCCAGACTCTTCTCAGTGGTGCCCGGTAACAGGACAAGAGGTAATGGGCACAAACTGGAACATGGGAAATTCCATCTCAACGTGAGGAAAAAATTATTTCCTTTGAGGGTGGTAGAGCCCTGGAAGAGGCTGCCCAGAGAGGGTGTGGAGTCTCCTTCTCTGGAGACATTCAAACTCCTCCTGGACGTGTTCCTGTGCAACCTGCTCTGGCAGGGATTTGGGCTAGATGATCTCCAGAGGTCCCTTCCAACCCCTTCCATTCTGTGTAAAATGCAGATACTGGAGGGTGTCAGTGTACTTCAGGCTGCCTCCAGGACACCAGTACTTCTGTTTCATGTCTGCAGACACCTTGCAGCTCTCACTCCCTCTGTTTCGCCGCCCATGCTCACAGCATGACTCAGCTCGTGTTTCTGCTTTCCCTCTTCCTTACCCAAACTCTTTGATGACTCCTTACCAGCTTTACTGTCTTATTCCACCTGTTTAATCATTCTTGCGGCACAAACCTTAATTTTTTTTTCTACCAAGGGCCACTCTTCTAGAAAACAGTTAGGCACCAGCATGAGCTCCAGCTCAGTTCTCCATATTCACTGTATGAGAACATGCCCTAAAGGGATCTGCAGCCACTGCCATAATTGGTGCTAATGTTGTCAGAGTCAGAAAAAGCTGAATTTATCAGCCAAAGCACTCTTCTGCCCTGAAGATATTCCTTCCTTGTGGAGCTAAGGGAATTTTGAATGCTCTTAGCTAGAGGATTGTCAGTCTTTAGCTAGACTTGTCAGTCTTTACAGATTAAAAATAATTTTAGCAACCATTTTGAAGTGTTTGTCTACTCTGGCCATTGAAAGTATGGGTTCTTAGTATCAGCTCTTCCCACAAGACACAGAAATGGATGTAAGTTCTTCCAGCGACACTAAAATATAACCTGATACTGATTTTATGCTGCCCGTGTCTTGTGCTTGCAATGACCATTTTGGAATTATTATTTTCAGCAAAGAAACTAGTGTCTATTATTTCCTTTATTGAGCTTGTATATGTCCATGGAAAGCAGTAATAGGTTTGCAGTCCGTAGAAAATCAGTTCTGTTTATCTTGTGGAAACTTTCACCGGTTTCCAAAATCTTCATGCCAGAGAGCTGAACGGTGGAGTCAGCTGAGGTTTCAATATCTAGCAGATGAGATAAGTGAACCAAATTCCACTTCATTGAGATAATATTTGGAACAAAAGAGTCTGTATCAGTGGCTGTATTAAAAGCTCTATATTGACTCTCCCTGGCCAAAAGCAGGATTTTGACACTGGCCTGAAAGTCAAGCATTCCCATATTAATGCTGTAGATTACCGTAACTTGGCCATGTTCTGGACATTCAGAATAGACTTACCTTGACCTTGAGGATGAGATTGTTTGCCAATTAAAAGCACCTAAATGTAGGCATCTTCCTGTGAGCAGTGGCCCATGCAACATGACTGTGCTCATGCTGGGATCCTGTACTCTCCTTTTTGTTTTCCCGACCTCTCTTTGGGGCTCCTCTACTCATGGTGTGTGATGAAGTCAGACAACACAGGTAGGAAAAGCATTAAGGAGCAGCAGAGATGGGCAGAAGCATCTTAACACTGACTTAATGACTGAGCAGCAGCTGAGGTGAAGAGGCATGGGCTTTTGGGGCATCCTGTCCACCTTTGGAGGGAAGCAGATGACCAGTGCTAGTATCTGACCAGGGACATGGGAATGTCATAGTTTGCACCTTATCTTTGACCAAGAAGGAAATAGGGTTATGGTGGGTGCAAAGTGTCCATGGAGAGGCTGAGAGATTTCTGCCAAATACATCTTGATGGACTCAAGTTGCCTCAAGTTGCACCAGGGGAGGTTTAGGATGGATATTAGGAAAAAATTCTTCACTGGAAGGGTTATCAAGCATTGGAACAGGCTGCCCAGGGAAGTGGTGGAATCGTCATTCCTGGAGGTATTCAAACAACATGTAGATGTGGTGTTGAGGGAGATTGTTTAGTGGTGGACATGACAGTGCTAGGTTAATGGTTGGACTTGATCTTAAAGGTCTTTTCCAACCTGAACGACTCTATTCTATGATTCTATGTGTAAAACAAGCAGGAATGTATATAAGGAGGGTTTTTTTCACACTGTGGAAGCAGAAATTTATTGCAAAGCTCTGAAGAAAGTTCTTGTTTCAAGTTCTGCTGACTAAGATGGAAAAAACAGAAACTCTCAAGGTAAGCAGTTGGTAAAAAATTGAAGTGTCTGTTTAGAACTGGTGTCTCAACTGACTCTGTGGAGGAGTTGTCAGTGGGGGTTGAACCAGCGCCCTCTCAAACTCTGCTTTGAGACCACATCTCTTTGAGGAGCTTGAAGTTTTCCCAGTCTAACTCTCACTGACATCAGACAGCTAAAAGCAAAGCCACGTACATACTCATATCTCATAAATCAGTAAGAGAAGAGGGAGACTTTGTGAATGCACTTGGAAACTTCAAGGATAACCATAAAATCCCTGCAGATACTCTATTTGCATTCTGCGATTGCTTCCATTGAGGGGGCATCTAAATAATAAGATACAACCAAATCTGGAGTGAAATACTAAAACCTCATTCTATCCTGAAAAACTTTGCTATAATTTTTCTTTAGCTGTTGGCCCAAGCAACAGCCCTGAAAGAGACCCTTAACTGACTATACACATCAGTGTCAAAAGATGGGAAAATAACAACCTTTGTACTTCATTACTTTGCAAAGAAATATTACAATTTTGTTGGCTTGTGTTTGGATTTTTTGTTTGTTTGTTTGTTTTTTAAACCTTCGATTTGAAAATATAAACTGGATGGATTATTTTTGTTAACTTTGCCTGGTGATAAGCATATATTCCACATGCGACTGATGCAGGCAGAGGATAAGAAAAGTGAATAAACAGGCGGCCAAACTTACTTACATGCTTCTGCTGTTAAGAAATAATTGGGAGATTCCGGGGAATTGGGGCAGATATTTTCCATCAGTGGAGGGGTTTTAAGGTTTGTCATCTTTGCACCATAATGGTAAATCTTTGGTGAGCACAGCCCACAATCCTGAGAATATTCCCGGCAGTGATGGAAGTGAAGCCTCAGCAGGGAATTCCGACTCCATGAGTGGTGGAGAGATGTTTGAAACATGGGGACCCAAAATGAGAAGATTGGAAATCCTGTGAGATCATCTAGAAAGAAAGTAAGGAACTTGGTTGGGAAGGGAAGACCTAGCTTGCATGGTGAAACAGATATGAGACTTGAGATATTTTAGTTCTGTCTTTTCTGAATCTTCCCCTTCACAGCTGCAACATTGAAGCAGTAAAATTGATCCTTCTAGCTCAGATTCCACCTTTGGTTAGAAGTGTGACTTCTACAGAAGTCCGATTTCAAGCTTTTCAGCTAATTTGGCTTTATTGTCCCAAATCACAAAGATGTTTACATTTGGGATTCGCTGAGGTTGGACATGTTCCCTCAAAGCCAGAATATCTGACTGATCAGAAGCAAACTCCTGGGGTGGTTAAGAAATGTCACCAGTCTACAGTTCTTGCTGTCTTATATCATGGACACAGTTCCCAGCAGAGGGGCTTGGGGTACAAAATGAAGGTGGTGCTAACCACAGCATATGGTCAGTAATGTCATGTGCTACTTGGGCAGGGCTCAGCATGTCTGTCCTTGTAAAAATTGCTCATCCATGTGGTTCTTGCTCACTGTGGTGTGTGAAGGCTGAATTTGGGGTTGTGAACATAAAGTGCAAATTTGTGCACAATCATGGCTTGTGTTTTCTTGCAACTGTGAGGCTTCCATTGTGGGAATTAGAGAAGGGTTTGATTTTTAAGGAGCTTGTGGATGGTGGCATCTTAGACACTTAATTTCCTTGTATCCCATCATCTCATTTGTCAGGAGTTGGGAAGTGGAAGTAGATCAGCCTGACTTACACCTCCTGTAAGGAAAGTAAGGTTAGATGTATAGGTGTCGATACCCGCAGAGGTGCAGCAGACCGGTTCAGGAATGGGTTTCGCTTGATGTAATGTGGGCAGATGTAACACAACAGACTCTGCCTGTCACATATAACTTATTAGTCCTTGCACTTCTCTTGCAGTAAAAAGAAAAAACTCCCTAGAAAACCTGCCTGAAATATTGAAAGGTCTCTGGGAACACATGGAGTGTTGTGACTACTTTTTTTCCTACTTTTTCATGGTGAAAATGCCTTCAGCCACCTGCCCACCAGCAAGAAGTGAGGTGGCCAGACATAAAAGGCTGCTATAAATGGGTGCAGCAATATTATAACTTAATGATGTAAGCTTGCTGTTTCCAAAGCAGAGTCGAGTTGGCACTGAAAACCGTGAAGCAACCAGCGGTGAATCACGAGGGCAGGGTGATTACGAGTCTTCCTCCTGTTAACAGCTAAAGTGAGGACCTTGTCTGTGTCTCCGTGCTATGCCAAACATCTCCTGTTGGCAAGGGTGAATGCTAACAGGAGAAAGGTGAAATGAAAACATTGTTCCTCCATATTACTCATTTGCAACCTGTGGATTTCACATATTCGTTTTTTTTTTCAAAGAAACCTCCTCTTCCTTCAAGCCCATAAATGAAATATGCCAAGCCAAGGGATTCTTAAAATTTAGCTGAGCACAGACCATAACTTACTGAATTTATTGTAGTAATGTCCTCTTCCTTTCCTATTTACATTCATGAAAAGGTGAGATAAAGAAAATATCGTGGTATTTTTTTTTTCTGTCTCAGTGCAATAGAGCCATGGGAAATGAAAAGCAATTTCTAAACAGTTTTACATGAGTGGCCTGGGTGTCTCTAGCACTCTGTCTCCATGCTTTTCAGTTAAAACAGTGCTTTAACTTCTTCTCCATGATGGTTTGAGGGAAGAGTGTTAGAGGGGAAAAACATTTTTCTGAATAGAGTTCCAATACAATTTTTGTCTCTTTTAAATGTATGTGAGATGTAGTAAGGGAAAGATGGTCACTAACAAAATACCCAACTGTCCTGATGCAACCCAACAGTCCTTTCTGCCGCACTAGTTCTGAGAAATCATGTTCTTAGCAGTCAGGCTGTGCAAGTTGAAATGATGAAAGTTTAGCCTTTCCGCCAGCTTATAGGTTTGAGCCTGAAATATCATTATTAGCTAATGACCATCGTGTGGCTGAAAGCCAAAATGGGCCATCAGGATGCTTGGTGTGGCCATAGGAAAGTTTTATAATTTCCTCTCTGACTGTAATTTGAATTTATCTAGCTTTACCTCTGTCCATTGTGTCCTGTCATGCCTTTCTCCACTTGAGTAAAAGGATCTTTTTAACTCGTGTATCTCCCAAGAAGATATCGATGTGTGGTAATAAAGTCACCACTCGATCAACTGCTTGGAAAGATCAATTGATAGAGCTTTGAGACTCTAATTTAAGCATTTTACTACCTTATTATCCTCATGATTTACCATTTGGTCTCTGGTAAAGTCTCCAGAATGACTGAAATGCAGACTTTCTGGCTGTAGTGATTTCTCAGCTTCACAGAAATATTTTATCAGAGCAAACAGGAAAGCGTGCATTGCGTTGACATGTGCATACATGAAAAAGGGCTCAACAGCTTTACTCTAACACTTCACATAAATTCATCTGTTATATGTAATACATGCACATGCATTACTGTAGAGGAGGTGATGTGTTCACAGAGAAGTGCTTTATTTTTAGCAAAATCCATCCTAACTCAATCCCTCCCTGCCCATGTAAAGCTTCTCCAGCAGTTTTAGTTTGACGTAATGATTTTCACCGGTCCTGTTGATCCCTAGCACTGATCATGTCCTGTCCAAGACATGGGTTCGTTTCTGTGGAGGGTGCAGAGATCCGTCTCTGGGGTCTTCAGCTTGGGCTTGGGGGTCACTTGGATCTGTAATGTATAGGGTGAGGGATTTCTCCCGTTGTCCTGATCTTTCTTTTCTCCTTCCGCAGTTTACGAGGTGGTGACAGTGACGGGAGATGTCCGAGGAGCAGGAACTGATGCCAACGTCTTCGTTACTCTCTTTGGAGAGCATGGGATTACTCCCAAGACTCATCTCACAAGCAAGTGAGTATCTGGAAGGAAATCTGTGTCTTTGAGGCCTGCTCTTCAGTAACTTTTATTGCATTTTGACGAAATGTAATATTGTTCTGGTGGATGCGGAGGGAGTAAGTCTAAAATGTTTTTCGAGATCACCAGGGAAATCTGAATTTTTGCCGTTGCATGCTTCTTACCAAACCCCTTGCAAACCTGCCTTCCTTTCTGTAGGTGGAAATGTGTGTTCCGATCCGTGTTACGTAAGACTCACACTTGCAAGGTGTTGGGGATACTTGCTTTTCTTAAAGCCTAAATTAGGAGCTCCCAATTTAGGAGCTGAGAATATTCATTGCTTGTTGGAGGGGACATGATGGGCCACGTTTGCATGCCTGAATCCCACTGAGGTCTCCATGCTAAGTCAGGTACAGAGATAAGTGTCTTTGGATGATTCTGAAGAGTAACTCAGTGGGTTTTAAGCGATGTTGTTGATGGGTAACCACCCACACCCAGCTGTAGGAAATCTGAGGCAAGCAGAAATGGAAGAATTTAAGCTGTTTCCTAATTTAGGCTGTTTCCATCCTACCTGCTGTGTGCTTGGTCGCACACCGTCGTGGTGGCACTGTTCTGTTTTCCTCCAGCTGATGCCAGTGCCGCCCTCTGGATGCAACTTCTCAGTTCTTATGACTATGTAGAACTTAGTGGAAACAATATTTTATGATTTAAGAACCAACTATGGTGCTTTTGACTCTCTCAATAGCATTTTTTTTCCTAAAAGAAAAAAAAGCGAGCATCAGAGCCAGCAGGTGCTCAGATCCCATGAAAGCAAGGTGACTTTTAATGAAGTCCCAGCTCTGCATGTACTAATTTTCCCTTACCCAGACAATTGCACTGAGAGAGAGCAGAAATCCCTTCTCCACAGGGTCTAGGAGAGGCTGCGTGTCTCTGTTTTTCCGTGTTCTTATTGTTTTGGTTTTCTTGAAAATGTGCTTCAGAAATTATTAATCCTGTGCTAAGGTCACATGGTAACTTCACATTTTCTCCATTTCTACAGCACCGACAAGAGGTACCTGCAGCTATTTTAAATTTTACCCTCAAAAGAGCTTCTCTTCCCAGTGAAGCAACTCAAACATGAGAGTCTGTAAAGAAAATGATATGGGAATGGTAAAGAAAATACATGAAATTTCAGCCCTGTTTGCCATATTTGAAATTCAGAAATTAGAGTTAGGCAAAGGAGTTTTATTATCCCAGAGTCTCCGGAAACACCAGGGAGAACTTGCTGATTGTATGTCATACATCTATTAAATAAAATACTTTGTCTCTGTTCTGTCATTTTCACCCAGACGTCCCAATGAGCCTATAAAGCTGAATACCATTTCTTGATTAAATAAAGATGAGACCCGAGGCAAGGGGGTAAAAGATAACATGGTCCCATAGCAGAGGTCAGTGGTTGAGAGCAGCAGCAGCTCTGCTGCAGGAGTTGCTTCTAGCACCCAAACCTGCCTCATAACGTTTGGCAAAGCCATCAATGCAGCATCTGCTTTCCAGGGAGTTTTCCTGTGGTCAACATTTACGTAAAGAGTGTGTTTCATTGTGAAAAGTGCTCTTCTGCATATGGCTATGGAAAGAATCCTAATACTATCTTAAAAAAAAAAAAAAGATAAAATACTGTGCATCCTTTAGAGAAGAAGTCAGGAGATTCCCTGTAATCAATTTCTGAATCAGCTGTGACTGGTTGTACGAGTCATCTTTGCTGGCACCCTGCTCTTTCCTCCTGCTCTCACGGCTTTTTTATTGTGAAAGAAGGAAAGAAGGGGCAGGCAGGGATGATTTTAGGTCACAGCAGCAGCCTGAGCCTGTTCAGACCTGGGTTAGCATTTGGGGCTTGGTCCCTGCTGCCGCAGAGAGCAGATGGCTGAGGTGTTGGTAAGCAAGGATGAAAGGCAGAGGAAGCCGACCTTCTGCAGCACCAGGGCTCTTAAAACCGGTCCCGTAGGAGGTGACCTCTAGAACTGCAGCTACAGCTTTCCGCTGGGGGTTTCCCAAACACCAGGGAAATTTCTGCATCCCTAAGTGAAGTCTGGTATGTCACAGAGCTTCGTCGAGGAACAGCCAGAGAAAAGCTAGTCCGAGCGTAGGAGTTGCCTGCAGATCTGCTTAACTGAATAGTCTTGTCGCCTAAATGCGAAGCAAACCATGAACTAGTCAGTTTTATTACGCAGCTTTGTGAATATGGCAAAAGGATGGAATCTCATGCATCTTTCAAATAAATGTTTACACGAGTTCATTTATGACTGCAGATGCATGACATTTTATAGGCGTTTACATTTCCCCATGTATGACAGAAAGCTAAAATATCATGCATTGCCTAAAGACAGTACTACCATTTCGGCTTCTGGCTAGAATAGGTTTTTCTTATTTCTTTTGTGACTGTGTGCTGGTAGTGAAATACATGACATTTCAGATCTTTTTGCCATGCTTGGTAAAAGGAAGACATGGCAAGCTGATGAAATATCATGTGTTTTTAACATTGGCCAACAATAAGGTAACTGTGAAAAACAGACACCAATCTTGGTCGTGACTCGTCAGGAGGAACGTCAGTTCTGGAAGTGGCAGCACGCAAATTCGGTCCCAAAAGATGCATCTATTTAGGCCAGGAGGTAGTGTTTGGGTCTGGAAGGGACTGGAATGAATCCTCCTTTGCATTTTCTGTCTGCTAGTTTGGGGGGACATTAATACCTCGCCACCAGTGCTGCAGGTGGCGGATGGGTGAAGCTCTGCCCTGGGAAAATCCTGCTTAAAAACCCAGCTCAGAAACTCTCTGGATCCCTACCTGCCGTTCTGTACCAGCTACAGCTCAGCCAGAAGCTAAAAGCCCTACCACAAATGAGTTTCTTTCCACGAGCTCCATCACAGCCACATGGGTGTACACCAAGGCATTGCTTGGTGGCATTTTGGCAGTCGCCAACACCTTTCCTACAGGCACAAACTGCTTCTCCATGGTCCAACACCAACCAAACAGTGCTGACCCTCCACAGCGCTTTACTTCTCCTTGCTCATGTGCTTTCCACCACGCTGGGGTTGAGGGTAGGATAGGACAGATTGCAAAACTCAGCCAGGAACGCTGCTGCCAGCTCATTCACAGTGTTTAGTAGCAAATTTATTTATTTGTTGTTAGGATAAAGGAATCCACTTTTCTCTGTCAGGCTTACCTAGTCCAGCTTGTGACAACGACCATAAATATTCATGGGGATAAAAAAGAAAAAAGAAAGAGAAGAGATAGAAAAGATTTAGCAGCAGCTACGGCAATCTGAAAAAAAGCCGAAATAATTGGTAGGTGACAGCTGGCTTCTTACTGAATTTGAGGAATGTATTTCCTGTGCTGAATGCCTTTAATTGGCATTCCTTTCTACCTCGTCTTGTGTTGCTTAAACAGAGCTTTTCCTCTTCCTAATGCCAGCAAATACATATGAATTGCAGAGTCCGTATGCGGTGGTCTTTAGATGAGGTTAATGTTTGTAGCTCTACTACAGCTGAGCTGTAGAGGCTGCAGAGGATCTGATTTTATTCAACTTCGTTGGAATAAATAAACATATACAGGGAAGCAAGCTTGTTTACTCTGAATAGCTAATATATTTAGTTAGGAAGTGCTAGAAAGTTGCTACAGAAGGGGCTGTTGAGGTTAGGAATGAAATGAACCCCAAGTGCGGTGGAGGAAGACTTCTTGCATCACTGCTGGAGCACTTCTTTACAGATGAGTGGCAATACTGTCCCTTTAATGAATCATAGAGTCATAGAATGGTTCGGGTTGGAAGGTACCTTAGAGACCATCCAGTTCCAACCCCCTGCCCTGGGCAGGGACACCTCCCACCAGACCAGGTTGCTCAAAGCCCCGTCCAACCTGGCCTTGAACCCCTCCAGGCAATGGAGCAATGACACAGGTTGTTTCCTATTTGAAAGGTGCTTATGTGTCTAACCATACTCTGATTTATGTCTAACCATACTCTGATTTATGCCTGTACAAATCTGCAGCACTTATACCGCACTCTGAAGACCCAATGACCTCAGTCAGCATTAAGTGACAGCACACTTTGGAGTCTGTATTTGCTTCTGAAAAAAAAAAATAAAGTGGGAGATTTCTCCTCTCTCTTGCTCAGGCATATTGGCTAGCCTGTGTTTAGCATTTCAGGAACAAAACCACCTGAGAGGGCACTTGGGCAGCTGCATAGGACAAACTAAAGATAAGAGCTGGTAGAATTGGTGTCTGTATAAATTATAATCCACCTGAAGCTACACAGGTAGCAGCTGGTGGTACCAACTACAAGGAAGGTCATGCCTTAGAGGGAGAAACAGCAATTTACTCAAAATATGTGGACTTTTAGGGCCATTCAGCTGCTAGACCAGGTCCCTGCTGATAAGTGCCAGCAGCATTTTTCAGACTGTAAAACCTGGCCAGTTTTCCCACGGGATGAGCATAAGATGCCTTCCTGGAACAAACACAACCTTTCCGCCTTGCTCAAAAACGTGCCCCTACCCCCAACTCATTAATCTCAGTCTTAAAAATGTCTGATCTCATTCTCATTACAATTTTCAAAAACATTTATCTGTGGGAATGGGATAGAAATTTTCAGAAAAGTAAAATTTGCCCCCAGATTTTGGCCAAGTGTGTGCAATTCAAAATGTTAATTTAATATCAGGAAATGCTGAGCAAACTTTAAGCTGCTATCGAGGGCGCTATCTGGTTATCCCTATTGGTTACCTAGAGAAGAAGAAAATATTGTCCTTGGTACAGAGAGGCTTGCGGTTGCTGTGCTTTTCAGCTGGTTTCTTTTCCATCTGGAGTATTTTTGGACGTACGCTGCCTTATGCGGTATTTCCAGCCGCCCGCCGACTGACGCTGTCAGCCTCGTGACAGCAGTCTTGGCAAAATATTTGCAGACCAAACTCCCTGGAGTATTTGCTGCTCCAAGAAGGATGTTGTTAATGATTGGAGTTCTATGTTAAGAGCAAATATGTTTCAACATATGGGTTCTTTCTGCAGTTTGGCTGTCTGTAAGTCCACCCAAGCCAGTGTCCTCCCTCCAGGAGTGGATGTGTAGGGAGAAACATTTTTCCAATATCTTTTTTGCATCTTGTGGCAAGCTGCCCTCATATCCAGAGGCCTGACGACACAGATTCACCCAGACTGTACTGAATGCTGGATAACCTAAGAATGAACAAAGGTCTCTGTAGTCAAGCCAGGGGAACAATAAGGACAGACCAGTGCTCTTCCCTCTGCCTACACGTTAAAAGCATGCAGTCCACCCCTAGTCCATGAAAAACTTGCTTCCCATGACATAGTGGGTAATCTAAATGACATTATTTTTTCCCTGGAGAGTGACAGGCTGTAGGATGGTTTTTGCTGTGTTACCTTCTGAAATCATCCCCGGTGCCCAACTCCTGCTAAAAGTTCATGGCAGGAGAAGGAGGACCTGCAGGCAGGGAGATGCCATCAAGAACTGACTTTTTCTGGTGATTTATTGCACTGTCTTAAAATTTTTAATGGTCCTTAACACAGTGATTCAAAGCTAAATTGGTTCAGGTTACTCCATCATTGCTAAAGGTTATTATTTTTATGCCTCCGATGCGTTCAGTACCCAGGTTTCCCCTCTCTTCCTAAGAAAGAATTTATAGAAAATATAATTTTCTATAAATATTCAAAGTTTCAATTTCAAATGTGACTTTCATTTAGGTGGTGGGATTAGGTCTGTTAATTCCCCTTTATTAAAACAACAAAAAACATTATTTACTAGTGTTTACTAGTGCAAATGTTTATTTCATGTACTTTTGTGTTTAAAACTGCCTCATTGATAGTTTCCTGTTTTCAACATACCAAGTATTTGAGAAACTCCCATGGCACCAGCTCTGTTCTCTGCACCAATGGCCTACAGAAGAGATGGACACAAGGGTTTTTAAATACTATGCTCAAATATACACCCGTTCTTGTGGTGCTTTTTAGCAACGTGACTTACCCAACCAGGGGTCCTAGTACACCAATTCATTGTGCATCTGCAATCTGCAGATCTGCACCTCTGCAGTGCAACCTGCAGGTAATCATTCAAACAACAGGATCTGAAAACAGCTTCAGAAACAAAAAGAATATTTGAGAATATCACATACTAATTTTTGGTGAAGTTCGTTGGATGTATCATACAAAGCAATTGGGTAAAATACCCCAATAGACTATAAAAAATAGAGCTATTAAAACCAATTAAAGATGTGAAATAAAACACCTGCTGAACGATATGGCTTCCAGTGAAATTATGCGGATTTTTAGTCTGAATTTATGGCTAGCCATGCCCAGTCCCTGGGTCTGAATGCAGTCAAGCCTGAGCATTAGAAATTTAGTGCTGCGATTTCCAAGTCAGATTTTTCCCTGCTTTATTTGTCACTGGAGCTGTGCAAGACAGTGTGCTGCATTGTTCAGTGAAACGAATTCCTTATGGTGATCAGGCTCTGAATTTCTTACCCCAGCCCCGGCCTGGACCAGACTGACACAACCCAGCTGTAATTTCTTCTTTCTTTCTCTTTTTTTTGGATGAACTTCAGTATAGCCATTCACCGTGGGATATTCTCTCACTTTCCCCGTTCCCTTTTAATGGGTGATGTTAGAACAATGCTAGAAGGAAGGATGGGATTTTTTCTTTAAAACATTCCCCTTTTGCATGCTGTTGATGCTGCATAACCACCTCGAGTGAAGAGGCTCATCAAGTTCTTCCTACCTTTCCAACAGCAAGACTTCCCAGGGGTTTGACTCCTGGCCCACAGTCATGTTTCCCCAAGCTCTTTCAAGATGCAGAAAGCATCTGCTCGACGGGCACTTTGGGACGCCCACTTGGTGCTCCTCCAACAGCAGGTTTCCTCCCCACCGCTCTCCCACCACCCCAGCAACCAAGCCAGAGCAGTGCTGTAGACCAGCAGCCACAGGGACTGGTGCACAGAAAGCTTTGGGCTAATTAGTCTCACTTAATACTTTTGTGTCACCTCCGTAGCAGTCTGCAACATGGCATCCATCTCCGGAGCCGACGCGGGGAGAAGCTGCTGTCATTACAATGCTCTCTGAAGCCTGACAAACTAATTGCCTCACGCTGGCTGACTGCTTTCTCTCCAATAGCCAGGCTGGGGGAGACTGGGCTGGATTTAATTGTCTCTTGTCTTCACGGCAAGGTTAACCATTTTAGCCTTTTCACATAGCGGTGGTGCTCCTGGGGCAGTACCTGGAATGGCAGGATGGAGGAGGAGGAGGGCTGCTCTTGCATTTCCTGAAGACACAAAATAACCTTTAAACAAAGGCGCTTGCAGATCCTTCCATGATGTGGAGAAGAGAGCAGAGCAAAACGGAACCCCCTTGCTCGATTATTGATATTCATTAACCTTCTGAGCACAAGCTGCTTGTCACTGTGGCTTTTATGCTGCTGAACTGCTGTGCTTTCTTGTTCTTTTTAATATGGCTTCTGGATTTTGCTGTGTTTAATCATCTGTAGTGATGCTCCACTGTAGAAATCTGTATCTGTAGAAATGGGGGCCCATTGGGGAGGGCAGGTGGAAGAGGCTGTGTCTCCAGAGCAAGGATGGGACGGGTTTTGCCTCGATGTTATTCATAGTGTTTTTGTGGAAACTGCAAGCCCAAAAAGGATGGAGGTGCGTGCCAAAGATCACGCTTCAGGCTAGAGGCAGAACTGGGAATTAAATTCTACATCGCCTGACCTGGGCCAATACGCTTTATCTTGCCTTCCACTTGCACCTGTGAAATGCAAACCACACACTTAACACTTTGCAAAAAAAACCAAACTAGTCCCTGTCCTACAGTCATTTTACTTTGAGATACCAATTGTAGAAGAAGGCTGCAAAGGAAGTTTCAGTGAGCATCAAAAAAATTTTTGAAGATGGCCATGGAAAGAAACCTTTGATGCAGTTGGATGTTTTTATCTCTGGCTGAGCTCTGGGCAAATTTGTGGCTCTCCAGGGAGCTCACTGGGCTACGGAACTCTTTTGGTCCATCACCAAGAGTGCACCTACTTGATGCCTGGGAGGTAGGATGGGAGGAGAGGACCCCTCTGGGATTGGAAAACAGATGAAAGGTGTATTAAGGCCCTGTAAAGAAACTGAGGGTGGATATGCAGGGGTCCAGATTCACCAGGGTCTTCCATGTTAGTTGGCCAACAAGAGCGGGTTGACAAGGGTTAAATGAAGCTCTGACTTGACCACTCCGAACAAGAACTTTACAGCCACTCTTCCCATGTTTTTTGCTGTTACATCTATGTTTTAGCAACTGATGGGTGGGCTAGCAAAGTTGAGGAACCACAGATGGAACCAAGGTTTTGGAGTTCTTCATGTGTTTTTTGCTTCATTGACGCTGCCTTGAAATATCTTCACCAAAGATTATTTTTAGACACCTCTGAAAGCCACTTGCTGGTGGGAAAGTCTTAGACTGCCCCACTTTTACCTCTATGGGTGATTTAGCTGAGGATTTTGAAAAACCTTTGTCATGTTTAATTCTTGGAGGTGATATGGAATGTGATCCAAGGTTTGCATCTGCTTGGGCCAGCATTGCATTTCCCCCAAAGCTTCTATCTCAGCTTCTGGAAGGACTCTTAGACCTCGAGAAGAGAAAAAATCCTCTTGAATGCCAGTATTTAGAACATCTGAACCTTGTCACAGGAAAGAGGACTTTGAAAAGTAGGTCTTTCCAGTGCTAGGAATGACATTTCCTCATCCTTAAACGCTAGTGCTCTGTCAGGCCACCGCGCGTGCTTGCTGACAAGGTTGCTGGTTTTTCACCACAGCTTTTGGTCCGTGTGTATTACAGGAGCAGCACGGCCTTTGAGAGGAGCAAAACAGACGTGTTCCGAGTAAAAACCAACAACGTTGGACAAATAAAGAAAATAAGGTACCTGCACAACGTTACTACCACAGTACCTGCTCCGTGAGGTGCTAATCGAATGACAGGCTGTAGAAGTTTTAACATTTGCCATGTTTCATTCATTATTCATTAACATGCTCTTATCAAGGTGAAGTTAAAGGGTGGCAAAAGCTTGTTTACTGCCTAAGATGTGAACTGAAGCGTGAAATCACCTACGGTATTGCTTATAACTATCCACGCTCCCCACCAAGAATTGTATTTCTGTCGTATGCAATCACAGAGGAAGACGTTTAGGACTGTTTTTATGTTCCGATGGAGGTTTGCTATCCTCTTTTGCTAAATTAGCGTAATGTAAATGGTAATTATCATGTTTAACCACCATCTGACCTATGTAAAAATAAAAATTAGTAAGTAGTACAAAGAAATCTGAGAAAATGGGAAAAGATGGATAAAACAAAGTCAGAAGAGGAAAGAGCAGGATGGATACAGGGTGCGAGGAGAGTCTCTCTCAAAGAGATATCTAAATCGCTTATGATTTAGATATGCAGGGTAAGATGAATGAATGCCTATGCTGAATGAGCTTGCAGGTGTGTGTATGTTTGTGTGCATCCCCTTGCAGACAAGAGCCCTCAGATGCACCTATAATATCAGTACAAACACACACACACATATATAGGAATGTTGTAATTTACAAAATACCCTGTAAAATCCCATGAATCCCATGAAACACTTTGGACGGCCAGGTATAAGTAGGCATTTTATGTATAGCTGCTCTAGTCTTGCCTAATATAAAATATTGCACAAAATTACAGTGGTGTTGGCCAGTCTTAATCAAAATGTCAAATCTGGGGTTGTTCTAACTCCAGGATTGAGCACGATAACACCGGACTGAATGCGGGCTGGTTCCTCGACCGCGTGATAGTGACCGACATGAACAGACCTCACCTCCGGTTTTACTTCCCCTGCAACAACTGGCTGAGCAAGGAGGACGGGGATGGACTGTACGTCAGAGACCTCATCGGCAGCCTGAATCCCATGGATGTGCCCAAAAGTAAGCGTTTTCCAAAAATGCTCGGTTCTCTGGTGCCTTGTCAAAAAGGAGCGGGTTGCTTTCAGATCACAGAATCACAGAATGATATGGGGCTGGAAGGGACCTCTGGAGATCATCTAGTCCAACCCCCTGCCAGAGCAGGTCCACCCAGAGCAGGTTGCACAGGAATGTGTCCTGTAACCAACGGCGTCCCCCGGAGGTCAATACTGGGCCCAGTCCTGTTCAACATATTCATTAATGACCTGGACGAGGGGACAGAGTGTATTCTCAGCAAGTTCGCTGATGATACCAAACTGAGAGGGCTGGCTTACACTCCAGAGGGCTGTGCCACCATCCAGTGGGACTTGAACAGGCTGGAGAGCTGGGCAGGGAAGAACCTAATGAGGTTCAATAAGAGCAAATGTAAGGTCCTGCACCTGGGGAGGAAGAATCCCAGGCACCGACATAGGTTAGGGGTGGATCTTCTGGGAAGTACTACTGAGGAAAAGGATCTGGGAGTCCTGGTGGATGGCAGGCTCTCCATGAGCCAGCAATGTGCCCTTGTGCCCCCAAGAGGGCCAATGGAATCCTGGGCTGCACAGGGAGAAGCGTGGCCAGCAGGTCGAGGGAGGTCATTCTTCCCCTCTACTCTGCACTGGTGAGGCCACAACTGCGTCCAGTTCTGGGCTCCCCAGTTCAAGAGGGACAGGGAACTGCTGGAGAGAGTCCAATGTAGGGCAACTAAAATGATTAAGGGATTAGAGCACCTCCCTCACAAAGAAAGGCTCAAAGAGCTGGGGCTCTTTAGCCTCGAGAAGAGAAGACTGAGGGGAGGCCTCATCTATGTTTATAAGTTCCTAAAGGGTGGGTTGAAAGATGGTGGAGCCGGACTCTTTTCAGTGGTTTCCAGTGATAGGATGAGGGGTAACGGGCACAAGCTGGAACATGGGAAGTTCCATTCAAATATGAGGAAGAACTTCTTTACAGTAAGGGTGGCAGAGCCCTGGAACAGGCTGCCCAGGGAGGTTGTGGAGTCCCCTTCTCTGGAGATCTTCAAGACCTGCCTTGATGCAGTCCTGAGTGATGTGCTCTGGGCAACCCTGCTTTAGCAGGGGAGTTGGACCAGATGATCTCTAGAGGTCCCTTCCAACTCTGTGAAATCCGTGAATCCGTGAATCCATGTCCAGGAGGCTTTTGAATGTCTCCAGAGATGGAGACTCCCACCACCTCTCTGGGGAGCCTGTTCCAGTGCTCTGCTGGTGTTCTCATGACTTCAGACATATAAAATGTAATCGCATAATCTATGCTAACTTGAGGTTTTTTTGTAGTCAGTGAAGAAGAAGGTGCAGGATGCTCCAAGAGAGTAATTCCTCCTTCCAGTGTTAGACCTGACGTCTTGGGGTGGGGTAAATCACTGTTTGGAGAAGCTCTGCTCATTGGTTGAGTACTGGTTGGGTACTGTGATTACTACTTTAAATTCAATTAAATGGTTACATATGGATGAGAAGCATCCTACCCCAGGAGATGCAGTATCATTGTGTGCTGTCAGAAGAGGCAGAGTGGTTCCAGTCCTTTGTATGAAGTTAAGAGTTTCCAGGCTCCGGTGGTGACCCACAGGAAAATTTCCACAAACAAGCCAACCCTCTTCGCTGTAATTCTACGCCGGGTTTGCTGTATGTGTATGATATCTATATTGAGCCGGTGCCTGTTTTTCAGAGTGGTTTTAAGCTAATGGTGTTGAAACGAAGCCAGGACAGCTTGCAAACCAGATACGTACTCCCAAATCGATAGCAGCGTGTAGGCCATGTGGGGATGTAGAGCGCCTGTAACGTGAGTGGGAAGACGACCGGGATAGGAAAGTGGAGCCAGCAAACCAGCCTCAGGTGGTGTGTCAGCAGTTTATCTGCAAGTGCTAATGAGGAAACTGAGCTGTGTTTTCCTGATGACCTCACCAATGCGCCGCTCCTTTCTGGGAGCTTAATTTTGGCCAAGGAAAGTGAAGCACGCCCACCACTCACCACGGGCCTGAGGGAAAGGAGAGGTATAGTTTGGTGCACAAGAGGGGAAACTTGTGTTTTTACCAGTATCACATCTTTTTGAAAATGAGAAGTAGATGTCACAGAATCACAGAATCGTAAGGGTTGGAAGGGACCTTCAGAGATCATCTAGTCCAACCCCCTGTGCCACCCAACCCCTTGGGTCTTGCACTAGTATTGTTGACATCACTTAGAAACAAGTCCTTTTTTTGGTAAGAACAGTTTATTGCTAACCTTAATACAACGCTTTGAGCATTGATAGATGCACTAGAAGGGCAAAGGACAAAGTATTGTTATTTGCACTGAGATCCTGTTTGAAGTTAACAGTGAAACAACACACTATGACACTGTTTGTTCCTGAATTGTGAAATAATTTAGCCCTATTGAGATATGACCTCCTAAAAGAGTTCCAGTATGTTGACAATATAAACATTAAGGGATACTGCACGTGAGTTAGCGTGCACAAATAATATCCACTGACAAGAAATGTATGTGGGAGAGCTTTGTAAGCGCAGACCTCTCCAGGGTGGATGCCACAGGGGAATGAGATAATGTCTGGAGATGCTCTGCCAAAAACCCACCCAGTTACTGCCGGGGCTGTGTGTGCCAGAGTCTGCTGCTGCTCTTTTATCCCTTCAGTCTGTGAAATGGAAGAGTTAAGGACCCTCAAGGGGGCAGGAGGTGTCTGGAAAAGGTAGTGGATGAGTCAAAGCAAGACACAATTAACGAGAGAAAGTCAACCATTCAATCTCAATAGATCTTTAAATGACACAACAGTTTATCTGAATTTATTATTGCTCCTGCCTGGGAAAGCTGTTTCAAAGGAATGTATGTGCTTTTCTCCATCTTGTTCAACACCTGTCTCTCAGCAGGAAAAGATTTGTGGGCTAAACCCTCAGCTGGTAAAAATCAATGCAGCTCCAATGATATTGCTGGAGCAACTTTGCATTTCACCAGCTGAAAAGCTGGTCCTGAGCACTTACTGTCCTGCAGAAGTGGTTTGGGGTTACGCATCAGCTGCTCATCATGTACTTGGTCCAGGACAAATGCAGATAAGTTTGACTCCTGCCTTAAAAGTATGAAAGAAGGGATTTAACCAGGCGTTTATCAGAAATGCATCTGTTCTCAATGCCTATATCAGATAGAAAACCCCACTTTTGAGTGGCACAGGCTGGATGCTCTGTGGCCGTCCGTATAAATGCAGGGAGCTGGGCTGAGGCCAGAAGCACGGGTGAAGGGTTGGACGCCATCCAGGCGGCAGGTCTGAATCTGTAAGAGGAGAGGGTTAGCTCAGCTATCTCAGGTTGCAGTTCCCCTTGAACCATAATTAATGAAAGATAAACATTCACAGGCTGCAGAGGTGAACTGTCAACTGAAAATGTAAATTTATCTTAGTTCATTTGTCTCCCTCTGAATCAGTAAAGGTCTGAAATGAGATTGTGATATGATTTTCTTTGTATGTGCCAGTCATTTGCCCTAAATTTCAGTTGCTTTTTTTTTTTTTTTTTTCTTTCAAATGGATTAAACAATGGTGTTTACTCTTTGAGTATTAACATTTTCTAGGCTACTAGACAAATGAATAATTATTTGGTTTGATGATTTTATGTCCCTTTAAAGAAATATTAGTTATAAGCATAGAATGGTTTGGGTTGGAAGGGACCTCAAAGACCATCCAGTTCCAACCCCCTGCCCTAGGCAGGGACACCTCCCATCACACCAGGTTGCTCAAAGCCCCATCCAGCCTGGCCTTGAACCCCTCCAGGGGTGGGGCAGCCACAGCTTCTCTGGGCAACCTGGGCCAGGCTCTCACCACCCTCACAGTGAAAAATTTCTTCCTAACACCTTATATACAGCAACCCTCTTCTGGTTTGAAGTTACTCCCTCTTAAATCCATGTTCCCATCACTAGCAGTGTTCAGTGCCATACTCTTCTCATTGTTGGTCACGTCTCTTCAATCACTCTTCCACTTTTTCCTTTAGTTCTTTGTAAACCACCTGGGCGCCGTTCTTACAGACCTTAGACTTGTGCTTTGCAGTCATGCTTTATTGGCTGCCACAATCTGGTATGTTTTTGGAGGTAAGCAAACAAGTGTCCTCCATATTCCCTCTCCTGCAACATCTTCAGCTTGTGACATTCTCTTGGAGACCTTTCTCATCTTTGTCATGAGGATTTACTTTCCTCTCTTGAACTGCTGGGACATATGTCTTCTCTGTGATACCTGCAAGATGTGAACTGGAGAAAAATTAAATTATTTTTGTCATGTTTTTGCTTTGCTGAAGCTCTGTAGAGGCATTTGAAGGAGACTGTTGGTGCCTGGACCAAAACCTACCAAGCCATGGGGAGACTCAGCCTCTTTCTTGGTGAGGAGCACAGGCCAGCTAGAGAATCTCTGCAGGGCTGTGAGATTTGAAGAAGTTAATTTAAAGGAAAAAACAGAGGCATTATTAAAAAATGTAGAAAATAAAAATAGTGAACATATAATTGAAAAATTGGACACACACACAAAAAAAAAGTAGAGTTCTTTTCATGATCCAAATAGAGTTACCAAGGATGCCAGGAATACTTAGTGATTGCAGATGCCTGAGTGATTGTATTTACTTATTTGAATAAAATGGCTCCTGTCAGGTTCCCTGTTGAAAGCCACACATTTCTCAAGGATAACAGGTCATGTTTTAAGTGTTCCTGCTTGAATGATCCTCTGTTCCCTGTATTCACATCCGCAGCATCATATGCCCATGGCCCTTTGACACTGATAGTGCCACAGATTCTTATTTACCCAGCAGCTGCTGTTGGAATCCTGTATTAATTTACATTGCAGGTATTAATTACAAGGAAGGTCTATTGTTTGACACCTTATGCTGCTTCACTTGATTTTATGAAGCCTTAGGATTGTATGACCGTGGCTGAGCCTTCATGCAAGGGATGGGCTCAAAGCTGAAGTCAGGTGTTGGTTTCCCTTTGAATATTGCAGGTTTTTGGATCAGTTTGAGGGTGTCTGATGTCCTACCAAAGCAGCGGGGGAGGAGAGTGTAGCTTGTAGCTGCGCTAATAAGAACTACTGACCATGGGGAGATGCACAAGTAGATGAAAGTTGGGATCTTGTTCCAAGCCCATTGTCTGATACCTACAGACTGGTCGTGAATGACTCGTGCCACTCTGTGGGTAGACCTGTGTGTCTCTCATTTAGCTGGATTCACTCCCTTTTCCCTGGTGGATTGCAGCCCTGTGGCTGCTCTGCACTTGCTGCAGGTGGGACACCAGTGCCATGTCTTTCTCCAACCCCATGTGTGATGGGTGCAACTTTTATCACCCAGCTGGAAAACAGGGAGTCCTGAGATTTTGTCTTCAGGTGTAAAAGGTTAAAGGGTGTCTCAAGATATAATACTGGGATATTTTGCAAGGCTACAATTTGTCCTAATTCATAAAAGAAGCTGTGGTTTGGTAGGGTTAGATGATATGTTAATTATCCATGGACCACTTCTCCTCTGTGGTGACAACAGACTGTCACCACCATTTAGCTGGTTGAGGTTAGTCTAGGCTCTCCACAGTGTGGTTTCCAGTTTTCCTCAGAATGAGGAGAAGAATTGCAGTTAGGTACCACCAACACATACTGGCTGTTCTTGGTTATCCCTGAAACCTCTCCCTAATCAAAACAATTATCTCTACATGTTCTTTTACCGGGAGAAAGCATGACTGTTCACTCTCAAAGGCGGCGTTTACTCACTTGGTCCTTAAAACCACCTTCAAGAGTGCAGATACCTGAAAATCCATTCAGTCTTCTGTGCGACTGGAATTTATGCTAAGCTGGTCAAGTCTTGCCAGCCTGCCAGTTGCAAATGAGGTGGGAGAGCCAAGGACTGATTCCCAGCTGGCTCCTTGGCCCTCAGTACTCCAAAATTGTTTAAGACTGGACACAACGGGCTATAAATGTGGATGGGACAGCAGCTTGTGTCAAACTGTTTCAAGGTTGCGTATTCACGGTAGGACAGAACTGTGTCGATGACCTCGGACTGGCAAAACTCTTCCATTCTCTACCTTGACTTGTGGAGGTCTGGAGCCCTCAATATAAGAAGGACATGGACCTGATGGAGAGGGTCCAGAGGAGGGTCACAAGGATGATCAGGGGGATGGAGCACCTCTGCTATGAGGACAGGCTGAGGGAGCTGGGGTTGTTCAGCCTGGAGAAGAGGAGGCTCTGGGGAGACCTAATAGCAGCCTTCCAGTACCTGAGGGGGCCTACAGGAAGGCTGGGGAGAACCTGTTTACAAAGGCCTGCAGTGACAGGACGAGGGGCAATGGCTTTAAGCTGGAGGGGAACAGATTTAGACTGGAGATTAGGAGAGGGTTCTTCACTGTGAGGGTGGTGGAGCACTGGAACAGATTGCCCAGGGAGGTGGTTGAGGCCCCTTCCCTGGAGATATTCAAGGTGAGGCTCGACGAGGCCCTGGGCAACCTGGTCTAGTTGGGGGTGTCCCTGCTGACTGCGGGGAGGTCGGACTAGATGACCTTTGGAGGTCCCTTCTGGCCTGGACAACTCTATGACTCTATGAAGTTTAGTCTTATTTGGTCTATTAATAATGAATCTGTTTACAACGGGTATGTTGGGCAGCATAGCACTGAGGAGCAGGGCAGTCTCAAGGCATGACACACCTTGGGGATGGGAGCATCCAACAGTTGCGTTGCATTTATTTTTTCCATACATACAGGTGCCAGGCATTGGTCATCTATTGCTTTTTATTATTAATATTATCTCAAAAAAACGTATTGCAAGCCCAGATCAGGTGCAGCTGTGCTGTGTCTAGGGCTAGGTCTGTGTGATCTTTCGCAAGCAGATGTGCACTTTTCTGCCTTGCTGTCACAAGAACCGGCTTTGAACTGGAAGGTCAGTGGTGGTGTCAATTCTGGCCTGATTTGGGGTTGATATATGGTACGTCTGGGAGTTTGCATGCGTACGTCCTAAGGGGTGATGGCTGTGGGGCCACGCTGAGCGATTGGGAAGTGGGTTGTTGTAAAGGCAGATGAGAGGTGAAAGGCGCCCGTGTGCTTGTGCGTGCCGAGGGTAGCCTCGCCTGTAAAAAATGAGAACAATATTTATTATAATTACAAATGAGAGCAGCTCAGCCGATCAAGTTGCAGGTCAGCCCCAACCCATTAGTCTTTCAGAAGTTTCTTCGAATCGTTGGTCTGCCCTCCTCTGGGGCAGAGTTAATGAGATCACCTGAGGAGACTTGGACAGTGTGTGCTCACGGTGGGTCAGAGGAGAAGACCCTGGGCAGAGAGAGCCACAGAAGAGTTTCCTTTGCAGGCAGGACAGGCAGTCGGTGCTGGTGTTATGAAGGCAGTCTGTGCACACAAAGAAGAAGCCTGTGCTGGACTTCCCTGCCTGGCGTGATTTTAACAGCATCTGTGCGAGCACACGAAGAGTTAACGTGCCCTAGATACTCTCTGAGGTTTTTAGATCCACTAGGACTTAAAACTCATATATTTGAGCTGGGAATGTGAGCTGCGTTCTTTCCTTCCTCTGCGCAGGAGGCTTGTCTTAGGACTTCACAGTCCACCGTCCATAGTTTTAATGTTGGCTGGCTTGAGACTTATGAGGCACCGAGCTGGCTGTGGCTGGAGGAGACACTTGGGGCAGCAGGTACTGGTGCACATGGTTGACTTGGAGTCAGTAGCTAACTCCTTCCTGTCCCGGTGGGATACGCACGTCCCTCAGGGCTGGACTGGATCCGAACTGAAGCTGGGGCCAATATTTCTCAATAGCGTGCTGGTGGTGGAAGCTCTGATAAGGCGCAGCATATGGGATGTGAGGCACCGGTCGATGACGCCCTGTGGGCTTTGCAGCCTCAGTTTATAAAGCACCAGGTCTGGAGAGTGGGACTGGTCTCTCTCCTGCCTCCCCTGGGTCGTGGTTCAAAACGAGGTGTCACGTTTTGGAAACTTCCACGGTCAGAAAAACTAAAAAGATTATTTCTGAGGATGTAGAAGGCAGGGGAGGGGGGGGAAGGGGAGAATGAAATATTAATAGGTGTTACCTGCTCATCAAAACTCATCTTTATTTTCATTGAGAACTGGAAGTGTATAATCAGCACAGGAAAAGGCAGCTAAATATATTTATGAGATAAATATGAGTTGTTTACTTTTGAATAATGGTGAATACCCTGTATTAAGGATGAGGCCTTGTTCCATGCTGAGATATTCAATAAACATGGTTTGTGGAGGGAGTAATGTCTTCTACTACCCAGATGGAAAAAACCTGTCAGGCTATCTGGCACACTGAGTATCCAAAAAATATGTGGGTTTTTTCTCCCCAAAAAACCTTCAGTTGGTTTAATAGAGATTTTGCACTCCCTGCAAACTTTGCCCATCTTATACCACCATGTCTAAAACAAGTCAGCTACAAACATTTTACCCGCATTGCATTTTTTGCCTGGGTTTTTTGTCTGTAGAGGTGTGTAAGGGCAATGAGAAATTGAAATGTAGAAATAAAAAGAAACACTTGTGACTTGTAAACCACAAGGAAGACAAGATGCACAGAACTCAGAAATGGGGTGGAAACAGAGATTTGTAATTCATATAAATGACCTTGTGTTTCAAGAGAAAACATTTTGGAGAGGCATGAGGCATCTCTGTGTGGCTGGTATACAGATTCATACAGATCCGACACAAAACAGTGTAGTGTGTTTGTGAAGATGGGGGATAATTTTGACCAATTATGTCAAATACTGTAATTAAATCAGCTATGAGTTTTGAAATAAAGTAACTTTGTATAAATATTTATACAAAGCAAGACTGAAGTACAGTGATAATAATTTGATTTTAAACAATACTGTAAAATTATTTCACTGTTTGTTCAGAGCAGAAATATTTTACCCAAGAGGTTATTTTCAGTTATTTCCTCAATTTTGATAATAGCAGATCTGGGGAAAGCAGGAAGCAGATATTTCTTTTGTGAAATGTCTGCAATTGGTTTTTCTTTTTTTTTTTTCATGGGCTCCCACCTTGGGGCTGAACTAATGAAAAATAATGAGAAATCTTGGAGAATTAGATGAACAAGGATTTCCGTGCGGCTGTCACAAGGTGAGTTGCTCCGTGCTAAGCTCCATGCTTCTGCAACTAAACCGCTATTGTCTCTTGAACAAGGTCGTTTAAAGCTCACTTCAAAATGTCATCATCACTTTGAAGTCGCAGTAGGAACATCAGTTTAGCATATCCTACAAGCAAAGGCTCCTGCATGTGGTAGATTGCCTCTCACAGGGTTTGCAGAGAGATGATCTGGGCTGAATCCTAATATATTAACTGTTTTGATGCATACTTCGATTTCATGTAAAAACCCCCCAAAATGGGCTGAATTTCGTGGTCTCTGGACTGGATGGGGACACCAAGGGGTTGTGCTCATTACTGGAGGCATGAAGCAGTGGTCGAGGATAATGCAATATTCAACAGAGCAAACACAATTGTTTCCTTTTCCCATGTGTTATGCCTCCTTGGTGGTAGCAATAATATCTTCTTCTTAAGCACACACCTTTAGAGAGGTCTTCTGAGACTAATGAAATGCCAATACAGGGTGGCACCAGCCTTGCATCCCTGGTGCTGTCTCTGAGGACGTGCACCCCAAATCCATGCAAAGGTTTTTCTGTGTTTTTGGCCAAAAACAATACAAAGCTCTTTCCTCATCAACATCCCCTGCACTCCAAGTGTGTTTATAATCTGCATTTCCAGTTTGGACCCTTTGTCTCAGGAGCTGTTCACCACCTCTGAAGGTGCAGCTCGGTGCAGCTCATTAAGATAGATTGTTGCCAATTACTCTTGACAGATTAATTATTCTCAAGCTCTAAACCAACCTTTCAAACTCAACCCTCTCCTGGATGGGGAAATAAAACATCTTCCTTAACTGTGCACAGTTCTTTGTGCAGAAACAGGCCATGCTTTTGAGACAGAGCTAGCTCCTGATGAACTCAGCAGGGCTCCTCTGCTTTTACAGGGGTTGCTTTAGGTTCTCATCATGTTTTCCTCGGCGTAGCTACCTCCAGGGTCCCTGCTACTGCAGTAGAAAGAAGTGTAATGATTAGGGCTGGGTAAGTTTTCTTCTCTGCACTGTTTGCAGAGACTCTAGGTGTAGAATCATAGAATTGTTATGGTTGGAAAGACCTTTCAGATCATCGAGCCCAACCATCACCCTACACTGACAAAATCACCACTAACCCATGTCCCTCAGCACCACATCTGCCTGGCTTTTAAATACATCCAGCGATGGTGACTCTGCCACTGCCCTGGGTGGCCTCTTCCAAGGCTTCACAACCTTTTCAATCAATAATTTTTTCCTAATATCCATCCTAAACCTCCCCTGGTGCAACTTGAGGCCATTTCCTCTTGTCCCATCACCTGTTCCTTGGGAGAAGAGACCAAGGCTACACCCTCCTTTCAGGGAGTTGGAGAGAGCGAGAAGGTCTCCCCTCAGCCTCCTTTTCTCCAGGCTGAACACCCCCAGCTCCTCACCGCTCCTCACAAGACTTGTGCTCCAGACCCCTCACCAGCTCTGTTGCCCTTCTCTGCCCCAATGTCCCTCCTGTCCTGTTGGGGCCCAAAGCTGAACACAGTATTTGAGGCAGTGTTGTGTATGAAAATGCTATAAGGCATGTCCACCAGAAGGTCAGGAGAAGCTGATCTAGGAAGAGGTGGTGTTAGCCTCGTGGGATGGGCTCTTTCCCGGGACAGACAAGAGCTAAATTCAAATGTTTGCTCTGAATCAAGCATGTTGGGATGCCAAACCCCAGCTTTGTGCCCTACCCATAGGCTGTCTGACATTTTAAGGTTACTCTGACCAAGAAGTCTAGCTGTCACTGAGGAATATGCTTGTCAGAAGCGGCATCAAGGAGCTTCCATTTTGACAAGCCAGTGCTTTCTGTCAAGACGAGATTTTGTCAGGCAATTTCTGGTGGGCTGGGATGCCTGACTCGTTCTGACAGCCAGGAACCAAAGCATATGGAGGTGAAACCACCTTCCCGAGTTCCTGCAAAGAGGCTGTGGCAGGCTCAGGTTGAAACTGTGCCGTGCCTGCAGACCCAGCCCCCTGCCTCTGCCCCTGGCGACAATTCTTTTCACTTCTCATCCTTACCACAAATGCGTTTCTCTGCCAGCAGCAGTTTGGAGACAGCAGCGTTGCCTCCACTGCTGAGCAGCACAGGATGGATCTTAAACATTGCCACCCTTGGGAGAACTGCGAGAACAGAAGGATAATTGCTCAAAGTTGCCTTACGAGAAGAATCCATCACTGCTTATGACTTAGCCCCCTGCTTTTAGCCCAGCATGTTTTGCCTCTGAAGGATGTGACATTACCTACTTGTTGGGCGCTGTGCTCCACCGCGGGCCGTGCAGAAGGCAGGGATGTCCAGCGGGGAACTCACCATGCCCTGGTAACTCTCGGTAATGAAGCATGGTTGACTTCATTTCCCTGCCCCAATCTGGTACCCCTGCTGCTCCCAACCCAGCAGCTCATGTGTGCGCACCCTTTCTGATGCCCCAAATAACATTAGTTGCAAGATTTCCTCAGGTAATTCCACCCTATAGCGTTTCAGGTGACTACATTGCTAAATAAATGGCATTAACAGATTAATATCGCATGGCTGAGCCGTCAGCTGCAGCTTGCAGGTGGAAGGGTTTGGCTGCATGTGCCCGTGGTTGGAGGCAGGGAGAGAAGTTGTGTGAGAGCACCCAGGAGTGCTGGGGCTGGATAAAAAGATGCTGGGCAAGGTGTTGGGCTAATCATACAATTGTAGAATTGTCCAGGTTGGAATGGAGATCATGGAGCCCAGCCACTGACCTAACACTGCCAAAACCCATCACTAGACCATCTCTCCCAACATGATGTCTACATGTATTTTTAACACCTCCAGGGATGGTGACTCCCCCACAGAATCATAGAATCTTCATGGTTGGAAGGGACCTTTGAGATCATCGAGTCCAACCATACACACATACAAAAAAAGAACCCAACAATCTCAAGCACTAGAGCATGCCCTGAAGTGCCACGTCTACACGTTTCTTCAATACCTCCAGGGATGGTGACTCCACCACCTCCCTGGGCAGGCTGTTCCAGTGCCTGATCACCCTCTCAGTAAAGTCATTCTTCCCAATATCTAATCTAAACCTCCCCTGCCCCAACTTCAGACCATTTCCTCTGGTCCTGTCGTTATTCCCTTGGGAGAAGAGACCAACCCCCACCTCTCTACAACCCCCTTTCAGGTAGTTGTAGAGGGCAATGACGTCTCCCCTCAGCCTCCTCTTCTCCAAAGTAAACATGCCCAGTTCCCTCAGCCTCTCCTTGTATGACTTGTTCTCCAGACCTCACCAGCTTGGTGGCTCTTCCCTGGGCAGCCTGTTCCAACGCTTAATAACCCTTTCAGTGCAGAAATTTTTCTTGATATCCAATCTAAACCTCCCCTGGAGCAGCCTGGCTCCTCGGGATGGAGACCCAGTGGGGCCAGCCCAGAAGGGGTATACAGGGGTGGGTAGTAGGGCTGCAGCCCCGTGCCCACCATCTCCTGGGGTCAGTGCTGGCAGTGCCCGTGGCGCCACAGCCCTTCACCAACATAGACCCCTTGGCTCTCAGTGGAAAGAGCCTGGAGCTGACGGTGCAATATTAATCTTCCCTCTTCGCTGCTGAGAGCTGGGGCTGAGTTGATTCCGTAACAGACAAGCTGCTTGACTGTCACACCTCTGCTAAATTAACGTGGGGCGCGGGGGGCGTGGGTGCCCTACCGGCTAGTGCCACCCCACTGCTGCCCTGAGATGGCATCTTGGCAACGTGTCCAAAAATGCTTTCTTGGGACAGCTTTGTGAGTGTCGGCGCGTTGGGTGAGGGGTGTCGGGGGGAGCTGGTTCGTCTCTAACGGGGCTGAATAGAAAAGGAAAGTGCCGTGACCCTACGTGACACTCGCGCCCGTGTGTTGCAACGGGGAGAGGGAAGAAAGCAGAAAACAGTTACCGCTCCTGCTACTCAATTTTTGCTGCCTCTTGGCATCTTGCGGTCGGTGCCTCCTCCGAAGCTGCTGATTTCTCCTCTAGGAAAGCTCCCCTCTCCCTGCGGGTGCCGCAGCCAGCCGGCGCTGCTAGATGGAGTCGCAGCTCCTACCAGCCGTACAACAGCATCTTGCATGTTCCCGGCGCTAGGAGAACCATTCGGGGGGGAAGAAAAAAATAAAAAATAAAAAAAAATAATAAAAAAAAAAATTCCAAGCAGCATCTTACTGTCTGTTTTGCAGATGAACTCAGAGCCGTGTATTGAGATTAAAAATTAGCCAAGTAGGTACTTTTGAAGAGGTGAGGTCACTGCTTTCAATAATGCACAATTAAGGGCTTACAGAGCAAGGAACAACATCCACCCGTGTTTGAAACGAGGAGCGCCTGGCTTTGGCCAGATCTCTCCCTGGCTGCAACGAGTGCTTTTCCCTGCATGCTTCCAGCAGCTGAATCCTTGCTGTCTTTTTGAGATGCAGCATCCCCCTCTGTCTAAATTTGCACATCCCTCCCCCCGCCGTGTAATTCTGTGGGATGTGCTGATGTGTGAAGCACAGAAGGACCCCTGAGCAGAATGAAGAGCCGCTCACTCTGCTGCAGCTGAGTGTTCAGTTGCTCTGAGAGGGAGATGGCGCTGGCAAAAATTCAGCACGGCCGAGGGTTTGATTCCGTTTCATTGCTGGGGCTGCAGGAACTCAAGTTGTCCTGTAGGTAGAGCTCAGTGGGGCAGGCACGGGGCTTGAGCATTCAGAGTTTAAGAGTTGGGAACACGTGAAAAAAAATTAAGAGGGGAAACCTGGTGAGCGCACGCTGGGAGTGATCCTGTGGTCCGTGAAGCAAAGACGTGCTGTGAGCTGAGCCAAGGACCACTGACGTTCTTGGAGTAGCTTTGCCTGTGGAAACACATCTGCAAGGAGCACGGAGGAGAGACGTGCAAGCCCATGCCGTGCATCCCATCGCTTGTATTTTAGGGGACAACGTGAACCCTTTGCTGCGATTGCCACCAGCCCAGGGTGACAGCCCCAAGCACTGCCCATCTCTGCGGGCTCAGGAGCCAGCTCTGTCAGTGGGGTCTGGCACTGACAGCAGCGGCGTGCGCACAGAGAGCCCTGGGGAGCACTTGGTGTCCTGAGCAGGCTGTCAAACGGTGTCATTACATACCTTAGATTTGAAATATAGCGATGTTAAAAAGCCTTTCAAAGCATTCGGTCTGGCACAATGATCCTACCAGGGTTTTTTTTTGCTGACCAGACGTTATTTCTGCAGAACCTGTACAAGGTGCCCTTCCTGCCCTGTGTTTGGACACTGCTGCTGGTTGCTCTTCATTGACTTGTTAACTACGTGTCCTCCTTGGTGCTCTCCATGTCTTCAGGCATCCTTCTGATCTATATTTCAGAAGGATAAAGCCTGATCCTACAAGGGTAATCTAAATCCAGCTGTTGATGTTTGTCCTTTTGTGGATCCTCTTATCCCGTCGGGTCCTTCTGGCCCCCTGAAAAGTGAAGTAGAAAATTAACCACTGACATCAAAATAAATGTTCTAGAAGAGGTGTGAGGTGCAAAGCTTCTTGAAAAATGCGGTCTGTGATTAAAGATCCCTGTGTATAATGGGTCACTTTTAGTTAGAGCAGCTTAGTGGCCAAATGGGAGCTGTAAATTGCGCTGCCTCCATCCTTGGCTAATTCAAATTAAATCCTTCGGTGTTGGCGTATCACTAGCGGGTTGTGAGAGCTCTATGAACTGAAGTAAAAGTGTTAAAGAGAAAACGTTAAAGCATTTTCTCCCCAGTCTGAGCCTGGCTCTGTCCTCCTCTTTCCTGTTATTTAGTATTTATTGCACTTTTATCATTATTATTTTATTTGTAATGGCATGTTTTGTGACGGGGCGCCGAGAATGTCAGCCTGATTTTTAGCCTTTTCAGAGCACATTCATTAAACTGTGACAGGTGATTTTCCCTTCTGTTTGGGCTCTGCCCTTGTGCTCCTCACCCTGGGAGCTGAGCGCATCTTTATAATTCAGGGGATGGTCCGACCACTTTTCCTCATACGCTTGCTCTCACATCCTCTGCCTCAGGGGGAGCATGTGCACCAAAGTGTCTGCTGTCTTTTAGAATAAATTTTAATATACCCTGATTACGGTGGAGGAGGCAGGTGACCCAGGGTTTGTGACAATCCATAGCTCCTGAGGGATTTTGTTTCTGCTCTTGGCTGGGAAGCCCAGACTAGCTTCTCCCCTAACTTTGCACCTGGGAAAGGGGAAAAAGTTGCTCGCTGTGGATCATGGTGCAAAAAATGTTATATTTGCGCAAGGGAGGTGTGTGTGATGTGGCCTGTGCAGTTGTCCCTTTTGCAGAAACAGTCTGCCCAGGACTCAGAAATAAAGAGGTGATATAGGTGATGTAGAGGCGTAGGGCCTGGAGTAGCAGCCAGCCAGGGATCAGTCATACAGGGTATAATAGATACTTTGTGGAGGGCATATATGACGTCATGTACTGTTCAGAAGTAGATTTTACATTAATCTTTATCAGTTTTGTTTTCTGTCTTGCTGTCTGTCCCCAGCATTGGTTCTGCAGAGAAAATATGGCACTAGATGTCTGTTGTGGTTGAGTTCTTGGAGGAACCAAAGCAGTCAGGTAGACTTTGGCAGTAGATTTTGAGAGTTGCTCATGTTTACCCCAAATATGGTCACACTCAAGGCTATGGGAGTTTTCTCATGGGAACTTCTTTCTTCAGAAGAAGCTGAACTCACTCTTGCTGCTCTTTGGAGCCAAATTAGACCTATTCTGATCCCACCGAAGAACTTGCTCCTCAAACTCACCCATATGGCACGTGTGAAATGTCTGTGGTGTGGCTCACCCACTTGATTTTTGCGTTTCTTGGTGCCACACATGATGCAGCTTCACAGTGTCGCAGCTCCTGGGCTTTACTCCTGTTTCTCCATTAAATGGAAAGGACTGGGTTTTACCTCTGTTTTTTAAAAAAAAAAACACCTGGGCAGTGTAGTAGAATGGTCACCTCCCAATTTTTGTGCTTGTGCAGTGTGACTGACCTTTCCTCAAAACTCTTGTTGTCACCAGCCAGGTTTAATATATAAGCAAAGCTGCAAAAATAGCTCTAGGATAGCACTTGGAGCTGGGGGGAGGTCTGAGCTTGGGCAGATGGCTGGCTCCGTAACTCATTGACGTTTTGAAAAAAGAGCAGGGCGGGGGTTTAGGTCTGAGTTCATTTAACGTAGCCATGTATCAACATCAAAATTTGCACCTTCCTCTCATCTATTCCAACTTCCAATGTCAAGGCCGGGAACTGAGTGATCTGTTCCTCTTGCCCCGGGCAGTGAGCGTCCAGGGTCGGAGGTCTGCCTGTGGATTTTATTCCTCTGACGGAGAAGAGGGTCAGCCTACCCAGCAGCCGTACCTCAGTCATGCCTTCAAGATAGCACCAGCACGGCTCGAATTGCTTTGTGCTGTCATGTTTTGCACCAAAACCATCGAGTTATTAACGTGTTGGGATTTCTGCCTCTCTCCTTGCAGTCAACAAATACGTGGTCCGAGTTTTCACGGGCGAAGTTAGCGGCAGCGGCACAGACGCGGATGTCTTCATTAATATCTTCGGCGAGAAAGGAGACACAGGTATTCAAATGCAAATCACTTCCTAAAATATTCCTTCCCGCTCTGCAGGCCTGCGATCTGAACAGCACACAGCAGCAATCTGGCGAGCGCAGAATGATTTGGCTGAGCGAAAGGCACAGCAAATGGTGTTGTTAGCTCTGGGGCTTCTCACATCCACGGCCTCTGGAAGCTGCCTCTGCAGAGCAGCAGTCGTAGCCGGGCTGTGAGTGCCAATGAAGTCACCTACCAGCAAAAAAAACACACAAAAAAGCCCCCCAAAAAACGCCCAAACCCTGGGAAAATGCAGCATAAACCACCAGCATAAATCAGTGCAGTAATTGCCGGCCCACTGAGGGATCCAGCACCAATGTGTATTTGCAGGGCATGCAGTGGGAGCTGCATGTCCCATCTTTCTGCATCCCTGGACGGGTAATGCTCTCCTTTCAGTGTGGCTGAACCTGCCTGGCCGTTTAGAAAGATCTAACCAAGGTTTATATTATCTGGCTTTAAATTAATCGTGATACCTTTTCTTTTTTCTTTTTTCTCNATAACAATAAAAGGTGTGCCCAGACCCAGCTCTCTGGGTCATACCATGGAGAAAAGTGGGTGGAGGGAATAATAAGTGGGGGAGAGAATTAGGAAGAAAATTCCTGGAGACCCAGAGAGCAAATATTCTCCCACTTCTATACTGCACCTATCCTGTCAAATTCAAGAAATAACGATGAGATGTCAGCCAAGTGTCCTTGAACAGATTATGAAACCTAGTGGATAGGTCTCATCCTTGATTAATTCCCCAGACTTCTACAAGGGGATTCATCTGATCTCAGTGGAGACATCTGAAAAGGGGGAGTCTAAGTCTAAGCTGGTTGTCCAGGCACTCTGTCATATCTACACAGGGAAATAACACCTCTGGAAAATGATTCATCCCCTTCTCCGTTAAGTGGGATGAGTTGCCCTCTGAGACCTTTCCCTGAGCTGCTGCCTTGGCCAGGTTCCATCCCCCTCGCACAGGGACGGCCGTGGTTGCAACTGGGGTCAGGGCTTTAATATTTTTCATAAAAGGAAGTTCCTGTGAGATCAGGAAAAGGCAATATGCCCCCTGGTTGCGTCCTAATTTGAAAATAAATCCTTCCTGTGCCATGCAGCAAAGAATCCTATGCCCCGAAACATCAAAATCTGCAGTTTGTGGCCAAAGCCTTTTTTAAAACAGTTTGGAGGTTTTTAAAGACATTAAAAATAAAAAGGAAATGTGGTGGTATGGAAAAAAAAAAAAAAAAGATGCAAAAGCCATCTGGATATATATTTCTGAAAACTCTGAAAGCTGTAAGTAACTGTGACATTAGATTGAAAATCCTGGTCTTTTGTGTGCTCAAAAAAAAGGTACCTTTTTTATTAGAATATAAAGTCCTCTGCCTTTGCCTTGAATCCTGGTTGCAGAGAGCTGGTACCTGAAGAACACTTGATTCAGTCAGTGGTGACATTCCTAAATATTTCTCCACTTACAAGCACACATATGGCAGTAACCTTTTCCTCCCTGGTTTTTTCTCTATTTTTTTTTTTCCTCAGGTGTGAGGAAACTTGACAATGACAAAGACAACTTCGAAAAGGGAGCAGAGGACAAGTTCACACTCGATGCACCAAATTTGGGAAGGTTAAGGAAAATTAATATAGGGCATAATAACAAGGGTGGCTCTGCTGGCTGGTTCCTCTCAAAGGTCAGTTGCTCCTGAAATGTTTAATGTAAGCAGGGTATGGGATCAAAATGCTTCACTTTTTACCCTCTTGGTGGTCGGATGCCAAGAAATGCAGGGATGTTTGCTGGGGATACGGGTTCCTGCTTACCTAGAGAGGCACAAATCAAGTTTTCACCTTCCCAGAAGTGTCCTCTCCAGCACTTGCTTGTTCTGCAGAGCAAAGAGGGGCTGATGAAGGGCTGGCAGCAGCCTGGTGTTTGCCAGTGTGGGCATCTAAATCAGCTGCAGCAGCTTCAGATTGAACAGGTAGAAAATGAGGGACATTCTGGATTTAGGTAAATTGAGGGTGGTGAGAGCCTGGCCCAGGTTGCCCCGAGAAGCTGTGGCTGCCCCATCCCTGGAGGGGTTCAAGGCCAGGTTGGAGGGGGCTTGGAGCAACCTGGTCTGGTGGGAGGTGTCCCTCCCCATGGCAGGGGGTTGGAACTGGATGGTCTTTAAGGTCCCTTCCGACTGAAACCATTCCGTGATTCTATGAAATTGTCAAGCATCTCAGGGAGCTTTGTGGCAGTGAGCAAATCCAGTTGTTAAGATTTGAATTTGCCTGCTCTAATAACATTTCTTCTGTCTTGGTCCCTGCAGTTTCTTTGACAGATGAGGGGGAATTCTCCAATCTTGGTCTTCCAAACCCCGCCTCTCACTCTCTTGACTTAACTCATTACCAAGACTGTAAAGATACCAGCATCTAAGAAATATCTGTTGGGTCTGTTCATACTGGAAATTTGTAAAGACTTTCAGCTTGGACACATTTAAGTGATTTATCATCAGTACAGCAAAACAGATATACCTGCCATAAAGATCCTTTTCTTCCGCTTCCACTTTCGTCCTCATTTTAATCTCCTGCTCTAAGGCGTGAAGGTATTGCAGCTTTTAGTGAAATGGTTGAAGGATCATTTTAAGAGGAGAAATCTATTACTCTTTCCTCTAATCTGTTTTTCTTTCCTCTGCTGGTGTACTTTAACACAACTGGCTTTGATCCGTTGAAGATCTTACCCTAAATTTGTAAATCCTAGATAACAGGGTGGTTTGATGTATTACAAATGCAAATATTAGCACATCCTTTTCCACCATCCCCATGCACTCACTAAAAGTTATGATGTTGATTGCCCATGAAAAATGCAGAAGGTGAAACACAGGGCTGTTGTGCTGCCTGTAATAAAAATGGGGGAAATGATGAAGAAAAGGAACCTCATTCTCACATTGCAGATGTGAACGGTATGAGTTTTGATGTTGGTTAGGTTGCTTAAGTCCCAAAGCCTGAAGTAGTGACGAGTTGCACCCAACACACTAACCTTATGTTCTGCCACAGGAACCTCTGAGATGTTTGTGATTAGGTAGTAAAAGGCAACTTTTGCCTTACAAGTGCAACTGGAAGCTTGGAGGAATGAGCTGAAACATAGCCAAGTTATCTTCTGCTGTTGGTAGATGTTTTTCTCTAATTTGCTCCAGTATCTGGGGATTCTTTGGGAACTCTAGCATTGTCACTCCTAGATGAACTTGTTAAGCATCATCAGAAGTTCTTCTCATGTTTCCTGGGTTTTCCGTATGGCTTCTACTCAGAGCTGGTTTTCTACCTCTAAATATATGAATAAAGGCATTAACAGGAACCCAAAGAGGATCAGCTGGTAGAAGGGAATCTGAGTGTTGATATTTCTCCTGAACCTCATGTATTTTAGTCTCTCACACTCCAGCACTGCTATCTCATTCTGACGGTCCCAGCCCCGGCAGACACTGCTGTCTGTGTCTACGGAGGTACAAGAAGAATCGGTAATGCTACAGTCAACAGCGCAGTGTGGGATGGGTGACAGGAGAGGAAGCTCTGGTTCCCAAAGAACATTTGCTGAGAAGGCAGAGAAAAGAGGCAAAGTCTTTCTATCCCTAATAGTGATTTTCTTTCTCTGAGACGTAAGCCATGCAGGCGACTAGAGGTTCTGATTTCTCCTTTTCCGGCTGAAAATCTTCAGTACTCTTCACTGCTTGTTTAAAATAGTGCAGTAACCCCTATGGCAAGCTTCAGGAACCCAGAAGGAGGTGTTGGTAAGGCAGGAGGTGCAAGAAACTCTAAGTGGGTAGCATTGGCTTAATCTAGTATTAAAGAAGAAGATTGTTCCCTGGCTTGTTTCGGTGAAATATCTATCTAGATAGGCCTAAGAGACAAATCCTTCCACATTAGAAGCCATTCCTTCCACCGGGTTTCATAGATGTCTTGTTTGAAATGGTTCTGTCCTGGGGTAACTGAGTGGGATAACACAGGTGGCGCAAGCTGATCCAATGGTCTTGATTTGTCCTGAGATTCCTTGGTATTATTTTCTAGCAAGGCTCTAAAACTGAGAGAGAGAGAAGACAGCCTGTTCCCAGAGCAGAACAAAGAGCTGCCAGTCAGCTGAGGGAGAAGAGTAGCCAGCAAAGGGGCTCTGGAGAGAAGGAAGACAGGCCAGCCAGCTGGTCCTGCTAGCGGAGACATCTGGTCTCGTACACTGCGAGAGATGCAGCTTGAGTTCACTGGATACAAAAAAAAAAAAAAAAGAAAAATGGCTGGGTTTTTACTCTCTGATTGTCTGAAATTAGGGAGGAGAGAGGGATCTGCTTGAGTATTGAATATATTGAGTACCAGGTGAGACTGTGTGTCAGAGCTTCTGCTCTTCTGTCACCCCTCGTGTACCACCTTTGCTGTGTCCAGGGTATTTTGCAAAGTGCCGTTTCTTTTCTCTTAGGTGATCATTGAAGACATCGGCAATAAATGTGTCTACCAATTCCCAGTGGGACGCTGGTTTGCTTTAGATGAAGATGATGGAAAAATCCAAAGGGACATTCTTGTCGGGGGCACTGAAGCCACAGGTAAAGTCATGGGCTGAATCCATGGTGGGAAATGAGAAGTTAAAAGGGCCTAATTAATGCTACTGGACATGTTTTCTTTAAAAGATTGAACGCCTCGTGCTCAGGGAGACCTGCAGCAGAGCATCTGCTGGTCACAGGCTGTTTTGTGTGAGGGTCTCTGAAAGGCCATCGCATTCCCCACCTCCATATCTCACAGGTGAAGCCTTGCAGGACCTACATGGCGATTTATCACCTGATGCAGCTGGATGAGGGGCTGATGGGCAGAGGATGAAAGATCCAACTTGTACTTCAGCAAGCTTCTCACCAGCTTTCCAAAAGCGGAGTGGTATTTGCACAGTCACCAGGGTGCCACACAGCAGCACATATTGTACTTTGGGTTCTTTTGGGGAAACTATGCATCCTTTTACAAAACAAGAAAGGCAATGCTGAGTCCTAAAACTTGCTTTTTTTAATTTCGACATGGCTAGAGACAAAAACAAGAGATTTTTAACAACCAAAAGAAACCTGGATGTAAGGTCAATGAAAGAACTTACTATGAGGCAGAAGATTATCTGTACAGTGTTCTGCCTGTATTTATTCGTTAGCATAAAGGCAACACCTTGAATATACACATAACAGAGGTTTTTTTGTTTCATTGCATAGTCTTCAACCTCTGCAGTTCTCAGGTTCCCCCCCTGTATGTGCATGAGAAAAGTTGTCTTGGAGCAGGGTCCTGATTGCAGGATGTGTGTTGGGGAAAATTAGGGAAAGATGGGAAAAAAATCTGGAAAAAAATCAGTTCATTTCCAAGAAGCTTCTCTTATTTTTTACCATTCATGACTGTGCATTTTTTTCCAGCTCTCATGAGCTTTGTTGAAGGTATGTGTGCAGTCAGCTGTGCTGGAATACAATTTTTAGCATCAAAGAGAGTCTTGCTTAGAAGAGGGTGAGTTCTGGTGCTTCTACTTTGTCCGAAGCCCCTGTTGAAATTTCTGGGTGATTTAAGCAAAGGAAGAACTTAGCCTGGGTCCCAACTGTTTCATACGTGCTCCCTGAAACACTGTTAAAGCTACAGAGGTGGCTCTTTATCTGATGCCATGACACAGGCCTAAGATGTGCCTGTCAATGAGCTCTCTGAAAAGTAAGGCTTGCAGGAAGAAGTGTTATCTTTCTTAGGACCAACTACATAGGAAACTGTAGCTAGGAAAAAAAAGATAGTAGTAAACTTATTTTCAGAAATATTTTTCTTTCTTCCAGCTGGGCTAATACCTCCCCCATGCCTTGTTTTGCTGAGATCTTTAGGCTCTCACAGTGACAGTGAGGGTCCTGCTGGCTTCTGCAGCATTAGAGGCTGCTGACCCCAAGTTTCCAGAGTTTTGTGGTGCCACAGATCTTGCCAGCACTGTTTAGAGCAACACTTCTCCATCCTCTCAGCATCCTCTGACATGTTGGGTACTTGGTGCCTCTCAAAATCAAGCAACTTTGTTGTCAATTCAATTTTTTTGCCTTTCTTCGCCTAATTATCACCATACGGTGAAAAAAAAAAAAAGCTACTTTTTTCCATTGGGCCACACGACAAGGAGTTTGCTGCCACAAACCTGTTTCTCTTGGATAGTCTGAAGGAGGGTTGTGTGTTCCTCAGAGCTACGTGTGGGACAGAAACAAAAGAAGCATTGCACCACGTGTAAGTGGAAAGCTGGAAAGATCAGTGGGAAACCAGCAGAGCCCAGTGTAAATCCAATCAAAAATATTATTCTTTTCTTCCTAACCGAATTCCTGATTCCTTCAGGTATTGTGTACAACGTTGCTGTAGTGACAGGGGATATCAGAGGAGCTGGCACAAACTCCAAGATCCACGTAATTCTCCACGGCTCCAAGGGCTTAAAAAACAGTGGGAAGATTTTTTTGGAAGGAGGTGAATTCGAGCGTGCCAGGACAGATCTCTTCAACGTGGAAATAGCTGCTCTTCTCAGCCCTCTCAGCAGAGTCACCATTGGGCATGACAATTGCGGCGTCAGTTCTGGCTGGTTTTGTGAGAAGGTGAGACTCAAGTTGCTTGTCTGTAGGTAGCTCTCAGACTGTTTCCAATTCATAACCTGACCCCAACAAACAAATGCGGCTTTAAAAAAAAAATAAAATAAAAGAAATAATCTGCTTTTATTTGGGTGACAATATACCCCGGTTTAACAAGTCAATACTATACATAATGCATGGTAGTAGCTGATTGCTTCAAAGGCACATTAGATGCATAAGTCAATCACTTGCTAATTGGGTTGATTGCCCCTTTGCTGTCACAAAGATAGAGATAATTTTTTGCTCGGTGCCAAAAGCACCTTCAGATGTTTGCCCAAGGGGCTGGACAGAAATGCAGTCTTGGATTGTGCTGAGCATTTCAAAGCTATCATCTACATTCAGACTTTCCTTAGATTATTAGATGCTGCTTTGGAGCTCAGAAAAAAACAAGTGGCTGACCACCACTGTTACTGGGAGGTAGTGGAGCAATATGTGATGTGAGATCATGTACAAGATCAGCAAGAGCTAATGGGAGGGTGGAGAGGGAAGCAGCTGCCTACCCTGAAACTGGGAGGAAATGCAGTTTTCCTGGAAAGCAAAATCAGCTTAGGATGTGTTTGAAGGTTTTTTGTGTCTTGTGTTTCTTGCAAAACCTTACTGTGCACTGGTGTAGTGTGGGACATGTGGGCTGCATCCCCAGCAGCGTGGCCAGCAGGACGAGGAGGGGGGATTCTGCCCCTCTGCTCCACTCTGGGGAGACCCCCCTGCAGTGCTGCCTCCAGCTCTGGGGCCACCAACAGCAGAAGGACATGGAGCTGTTGGAGGGAGTCCAGAGGAGGCCATGGAGATGCTGGGAGGGCTGGAGCCCCTCTGCTGGGAGGACAGGCTGAGACAGTTGGGGGAGTTCAGTCCGGAGAACAGAAGGTCTCCAGGGAGACCTTAGAGCCCCTTCCAGTCTCTAAAGGGGACTTAGAAGAAAGACAGGGACAAACGTTTTAGTAGGGCCTGTAGCAATAGGTAATGATTTTAAACTAAGAGAGGGTAGATTCAAACTGCATATAAGGAATAAATTCTTTGCTGTGAGGATGGTGAGACACTGGCCCAGGTTGCACAGAGAAGCTGTGGATGCCCCATCCCTGGAAACATTCCAGGTCAGGTTGGACAGTGCTCTGAGCAACCCGATGTAGCTGAAGATGTTCCTGCCCATGGCAGGAGGTTGGACTAGGTGGTCTTTAAAGGTTCCTTCCAACCTAAACCATTCTGTGGTTCTCAGATTCTATGTGCTGGCACTGACACAGCGCTGACTCCTGCAGCCACACTGCCTGTCCCCCTTCCCTTACCCTGGTGGTGTTTAACTTCTTCTTGGTTGATCCGTTTTGATGTAGTTCCAGAAAAGTGGGAGTAACAGGACAGAAGGGTCCTACGTATCTCTAGATTGGGAATTGTGCAGCCAGTCCTGTTTATGTTGGTCCAGAAAACCTGATTTTGAGAGCAGGACCAAGAGCTGCAGCTCCGTGTCTCCCTCAGTTACTTAAGTTTTCAGTATCAAGGTCCTGTGGGCTTCCAGTACCACAATATTCAAACTCACCTTCTCAATCTCTTTTCCTAGGTGGTGGTTTACTGCCCATTCACCGGTATCGAACAAACCTTCCCGTGTGGAAAATGGCTGGATGAAGATGAAGGAGATGGTCTCATAGAGCGGGAGCTCTACGAAATGGTTTCCCTGCGCCAGAGAAGACTGAAAAGTAGGTGCAAGTGTCCAGGAGACTCCTGTGACCCCTGTTATGTGACAGCACCCAGAGTGTCCCCCATGCAGTATGACATGGGTAGACCCATAGAATCATAGAATGTTTTGGGTTGGAAGGGACCTTAAAGATCATCCAGTTCCAACCCCTCTGCAGTGGGCAGGGACACATCCCACCAGACCTCAAAGACCTGTCCAACCTGGCCTTGAACACCACCAGTAATGGGGCATGGTCAGGTAGAGGCTCAAGTGAGTTGAGTCCTGCATGAGTTTCGGCTTTGAGGGTCCTAGTTTGAGGATTTTAAAATGAAAATTTTAAAACCTTTTGAAGAATGGCACTCATTTTTTTAAGGGAATGAAGTGGATTTGGCAGCCTTCTGAGGTCCACTGGGCTTAGTGCTGCCTCAGCCATCATCTCTCCTTTGCAGACAAGCCAGGCTACGTTTCTTATCACTGCAGAAGCCAAGTTTTCTAGTTCCAGATGGAAACAAAACCTAAATAAAACAAAAAGACAAACCTGGGAGAGAAAAACCAAATTCTTCCCCCTAACTTGAACTTTTTTTGCTCTTGGCCTGAGAATAAAAACAGCTTTTAGTCCTGTCCAGCTGCCAAACGTGCCTGAGGAGGCACACGAGCGCTGCACTTGAAGCCTCTTCCCTAGAGGGAGGCGATGGCAGGGCTTTGCTGGGAGATGCTGCTGGGTGGGATGCAGGGCAGTGTCCCGGTGTGTTCATCCATCCACCCGTGGTCCCAGCGCCGTGCCTCGACGGCTGGTTTTCCACCCAGCCACACGGACGGCCGCCGTCCCGCCTGCGCCAGCCTGTGTCTGCAAGCAGAGCGTTTTAATTAGGACAATAGGCACAGCGTTAATCCCAATGCTTCGGGTGGGCTCCTGCTTAAACAGCGGTTCGTTTAAGTAAGCTTTACCTAAATGTTTGTCAGCCTTCCAACCGCCCTGCGCCTCTGACTGGGTCCGTTTAACCGGAGCATCTGCAACCTTTAACCCTCTATTATCAGCGCTGATTGTTATTGACGGGCTAATTCCCCTGCTGCCGCAGTGCAGGAGATAGGCAGAGAGCGTTAGCCTTGAGAAATCTCCGACCTTTAGCTGCCAGATTACAGAAGCGTCAGAGCTTGGTTCGACCTCACTTTTTTGGGTATCCATGGTGAAACGGCTCCCTGCGCCGCGTTCGCAAGCTGTTCCCGCGGCGGATTGCAGCGCGATGTGTAGCTTGTATTTATTCTCACTCCATTCTTTTTTCTCTCTCTCCCTCTTTTTTTTTTTTTTTTTTTTTTTTTAAATTCTCCCCCACACCACCTTATCTTGAATGTTATCCTGGAAAGTGATGTGTCAGGTCTAACCTTCCCTGGTGTTTGTGCCCCTACCCACACCCCCCCGCTCCGGGGGGAAAATTATCCAAGAATTTCTATGCTGCCTGGACGCCTTGATGTGAAGGGATAGGAAATGGGGGAATGTGCCCAGTGAACCCAGGGAGGATGATGATGACTATCTGGGGAAATGCCTGGTCTCCTCTGGCAGCTGCAGACCTGGCTCACCCACGTTTCTCCCCGTGTGGTTTCTCCCCAAGAGCTCTCTATCAGCATTTAATCCTGGTACAAATCTCCCTTTTCCCCCTCCCTGCCTGCATCCCTCCTCTTCTCTTTCAGCAAGGGGTCGGGGAGGCCAAACCAGAGAGATGAGAGAAGTCTCTGGTGTCTGAATCACCCTTGTTCATTTCCCCAAGGGAGAGCAGGCTGCTACATCACACGCCATATGCAAACCTGCTTTGGCTTCATTTCTGCTCAGATAAAACTTGCTGGTGCTTCTCAGAAGGGAGTGGCCACCAACATTTTGCATATTACTAAAATAAGGGCAAAACTTTTTCTGCAAGAGAGTCCCCTCTCCACCCCTCATTTCTTTTAATAGCTGTTGCCTCTTTTTCACAGTCAAATGCTGAGTAGATCACTAAAAATCTAATTTATATGCATGTCATCGTATTTTTTTATTCCATTCTGGGCTCTGAAGGTCGAGCCGTGCTCATGTGGGCTCAAGCATACTGAAAGGGTTAGCAATTCTTTCATTAGGATTTGTTAATAATTCAGCTGATGTCTGAGTCCAGGGAAGAAACCTCTTCCATCTCCTGTAGGTGCTGCAAGGCCTGCAGAAGCAAAACACATTATTATCAATAAAGAATGCAGATGAGGGGCTCTTTAAAAGAAATGATGTCACCTTTATAAGTGCAACCATCCTCTGGTGTGAAAACCAATATAAAGTTGCTGCAGATGGACTGCTCTTACAGTTAAAATATTGGGTGAAGACTTAAAACATAAGAAAATTGTAGCTTTTACATTATCTTTGGGCACGTCACTTAGAGTAACACAAGTGCTAACTGAAGTTAAGTGGGATTTAAATAACTTAATAACACTTTCCAAAAATATCTTTATATTGCTCTGAGCATGCTTGTCCCACATGATGCAACCTGGCTAGAGGTACCTGAATGGGCTCTGAGACAGCTTGTCCTGCAAAAGACATATCTGGAATAACTGGGCTAATTCCAACCTCAGGAAGGCTTGTTAGGTTGAAGTGATATGTGACTGTATCCATACTCCTCCTTGTTCCAGACACAGACCATCCAGAGCAAGTTTTAGGAGCTACCTGGAGCTACTCTGTTCACACATGTAACTGGAAACTCTTTTTCATCGACACAAATAAAGCTGACAGTATTTCCCTGGCTTTAAAGTTGTCTTTGAAGCTAGAGTTGTAGGTGTTGGAGAAATATACTGAAACTACAGAGATGGAGTACATCCCTGGATTATCCTGCTTTAATGAGATGGGGAGGGACTCTGTATCAGGGAGTGGAGTGATAGGATGCAGGGAACTGTTTGAAACTGAAATAGGAGAGATTGAGATGAGATCTCAGGAGGAAATTCTTTGCTGGGAGGGTGGTGTGAGCCTGGCCCAGGTTGCCCAGAGAAGCTGTGGCTGACCCATCCCTGGAGGGGTTCAAGGCCAGGATGGACCGGGCTTGGAGCAACCTGGTCTGGTGGGAGGTGTCCCTGCCCATGGTAAAGGGGTGGAACTGGATGATTTTTGAGGTCCCTTCCAACCCAAACCATTCTATGATTCTATGGGTCACCTGGAAAGTGGTGATTTATGGTTTTCCTCATTTTATTTTAAATTAAATGATGGAATTATATTTCCAGGCAATCTCATTCCTGTATGCCATGTAGCAGGTAATTATGTTTGTGTAGAAAAGGATAAAATATCCTGATCTTCTTTCATACCATCCCGCCCTCCCTACCAGCCAGGGGTTTATGGTTTGGTGGTGGTTTTTGTCAGTGTTAGGTTGATGGTTGGACTAAATGATCTGAAAGGTCCCTTCCAACCTGGACAATTCTATGATTCTATACTAGGGGAAAGAATGAGAATTACGTTTTTTACCAGGACACCTTTAAAACTTACTTTTTAAACAAGATGTGTTGAACCTTTCTTTGTAGAAAACCCCTGGTCTCTATGGATTTGGACAAGCGACATCAAGAATGCAGGGACAGACGCCACCATCTTCTTCCAGATTTATGGAGACAAGGGGAAGTCAGACGAGATGAAGCTGGACAACAATTCAGACAACTTTGAAACTGGACAGACTGACAAGTTTATGGTATGACTTTTGTGCAAGTAGTAGATTTGGCTTGGTATTGCTTTCCGAGGCAATGGGTGTTCCTGGGTGCCCAGGTAGTGATGACTTCAAGTCATAATCCTCTGTGGCTCCTGAAGCAGATATTCTCCCCCCTCAGGCACAGCCTTACTCATGTTATAGACCCATTCATACCATGACTCTCTGAAGTTAATAATTTATCTAATTTCTTCCCCCAGTGCCCAATTGGTCATTAGCTATATACAGGAGAACTAGCAGTTGTGTTTCGTCTCTTTGGTGATCTGGTCTTCAGCCTTCTTGGATGTGAGCCTCCATGAATGTTTGGGGCTGAGCTCAACAGGATGTTGAGCTTGGAGGCTGGGGAGGGTCTTCTTGTGCTTAGAAACAAATATGTTTAAAAGCTGACTGCAAACAGGTCAGAGAAAAATTGAGAAATAAAGGACTTTAATGCATGCCTGTAGCCAAAACATGTAACCACTTTGCACCAGCAGCCATAGATGTCTTCTGGAGGAAGTATAGCTATGCTTTACAGACTCTGTTTGAGAAAGAGGTGAAGCTTGAGAACTGGCCTTAGTTCTTACTGGGAGGAGTGTTCTCAAGGAGCTCTCATGATCAAAACTATATGGATTCAATTTATACGTTCTCCTCTTCTGAAAAGAGAGGCGTCAAGCTATGAAGACAGGATGAGAGAGTTGGGGTTGTTCAGCCTGGAGAAGAGAAGACTCCAGGGAGACCTTAGAGCAGCTTTCTATTACCTAACGTGGGCCTGCAAGAAAGCTGGAGAGGGACTTCTACAAGGGCATGTAGTGATAGGATGAGGGATAATGGCTTCAAACTGGAAGAGGGGATATTTAGATTCGATATTCTGAAGAAATTTTTCACTCTGAGGGTGGTGAGAGCCTGGCCCAGGTTGCCCAGAGAAGCTGTGGCTGCCCCATCCCTGGAGGGGTTCAAGGCCAGGTTGGAGGGGGCTTGGAGCAACCTGGTCTGGTGGGAGGTGTCCCTGCCCACAACAGGGGGCTTGGAAGTAGATGGTCTTTAAAGTCCCTTCAAACCCAAACCATTCTATGAATTCTATGAATCTTTGCAGGGTAGGTTTTATTAGTTTTAAAGGACACCATTATTTTTTTCTTTGGCTTTTGACTCTTCTCTGATTCGGTTCTGAAAAGAAATTCCAAGGTGTCCTTTGTGTGCATGCTTTGCTGACTTACAGAAATGGTCAAGGCACTTTTTTTTCCCCGTTATAGATCGAGCTCCCTGATCTGGGCACATTTTATAAGCTTCGGATATGGCATGAGAAAAGAAATCCCTTTGCTGGCTGGCATCTGAATAAGGTGAGGGGGGACAGCAAGGAAATGTAGACCTGAAAAGCCAGATTGGTCACAGAGGGCTGTGCTGCTGGTCCTGGGTAGCTGTCTTCTCCAGGTGGCAGCTGAGTTTGATGTGCCGTGGATCAGAGGTGCCACCCTGTACAGACGGCGCTGGCTGAGGGGTGGAAGTGGAAATCCAACACGAAAATGGGATGTGAAGAGAGCACATCATAACGTTTGCAAAAATATGTGGTGAGAGAAGGATTCATTGCGTGTTTTTTTTGGAGGAAATTGTTTCTCCTTCCTATCCCTCCCAGTTCAGTCAGGCTATGTATGGGAAATGAAAGCAATGGTAAATGGTAGGTCCCACCATCCCAGATGTATGGTGAAAATCACGTTTCCCCATCCATCCAGTGTCAAACCTTTGTGGTCTCCCCCTCAATGCTGTTAGGGAGGTTTTCCTTATTCTTCAGAACTTTTCCTACTCTTAGACAGAAAGATAAAACCACTCCTTCTATGGTCTATTTAGGCTGGTCATAACAAAAAACTAATTATGGCAGAGACCTGTTGTGCAGTAGAGCATAACCTGCCCTGAAATGCTGACAGCCCCGTTGCAGGAGGTGGACATTTGCACTCTGGAAGCTGTGCAGAAAAGAACAGCACTGTGCTGTTCGGGAAATAAAAAGGGTGATCTCCATGATCTTCAGCCACACGTCCTTTGTTCCACCAGCACTGATTACCATGCTGTCATGCCTTGCCTGAGTGTGCAAAGCAGCAAGTTCATCTCTAAGCTTCACCCATACAGCTTCTGCAGAGCTTGAAGGAGGTTCTCTGCACTTAACAAAACATACACTTTGCTCTGCAGCTGTAAATAACTGCGATGATAAATCACAATTTACCACTCGGAGATTTTTATTGCGTGCCTCTAATGTGCTTTGACAGGTCCTGCTCTCCTGCGTTGACAGGGAGCTGTTAAAGCATAGGCAGCCAAACACCTCAGAGGGCATCACATACTGCTGTGTTCACCACATGGTGGGAGAAGGTGTCTGGCTGTGGTCTTTATCTAAAAGAAAGAGCTGGTCAGACTTTGGGCCGCTGCAGTTGTCTCTCTTTGTTCACAGATGATGGGCAAAAATGCTTGGACCTTCCATAGCTATACATTTCCCTGGGGTATCTTTTTCTGCCCAGAAATTGTGTTCAGGAAGGAGAAGAGAGATCTGACAGGGTGTTTACGGTTCACTTGGGGCCAAACTCTCTAAGAAACCCAGTGAAGATGCATGAAATCAATCTGCCCATGTACAGCCAGTCTGAGGTTTTCTGGATGCATCAGGCTTATGGTATATGAAACCCACCACTTGTGCTCCTATTTTATCATCTAGAAACTTATATGAAACCTGAATGATGCTTTGTTTCAGTCTTCACACATTTCTTGCCAGGCTTGCTTCGTGTCAGGACATGCTTCCATTTTTTATTACAAGGGCAGCTATACTGGCCAGGCCAAAAGTCCATCTAGCCTAACATCCTCTCTCCTGTGTCACATAAGTCCATGATTAGAGAACAGTAAGAAAAGAACAAACATTTATGACACTTACCCCTAATATTCTTCCAGTTTCTGACTATTTCCAGTTGGAGACTAACTTCCTGAACAGACCTACTAAATACAGTGCATTGGGCAGTTTGCTCGTCCGTTCATTTGTTCAAAGCTTCCGGCTTCCCCTTGAAAACTTTAAACTTTTAGCAACCATAATAGCTTTTGGCAAAGACTTACCGGGTTGATTGTGCCCTTTTGTTTGCTTTGAACGAGCATCATTTGATGCCCTGTGTTTCTGGTGGCAGAAGAGTGAATAGTTGACACCCCCCCCTCTGCCTTCTCCATGCCACCTGTGATTTTGTAGGCCTTCATCATACCCTCCCTTCACCCGCTTCGCCAGCCATCGGCAGACTTTATTTGCTCATTACTCTTTTGGAAGGCACTGGAGATCTTTGATGGCTTGCTGCCATTTTCTGGGTGTTTTCTCAACACGCCATGCACTGATTTTGAGCTGCAAGAACTGGATTCATACAGCGGCATACGACGAGCAATTACTGAGAGCCACGGTATCCATCAAAACTTTCACGACACCACAAAGTGACTGGAGAAGGGAGGAATGAAAAGCCATCAGCTGTGACAGACTTTGCTCCACGCATCACTGCGGCACACGAGTCGGAACGACGATCTCATTATTAATGTGTGCTATTTTTCTGCCACTACCTACTTTTGCTTCCCAGGCAAAAAAAAACAAACAAAAAAAAAAAACAAAAAAAACCCTCTAAACCTGTCAGGAGCTTGTTGCTTTTTTTTTTTTTTTTTTTTTGTCTTTAAGCCTCTGAACTCACGCAGTGTTTTGGTTTAATGAAGGTAACTCTGCTGAAAACGCTGACAAAAGAAAAATACACATTCAACTGCGGCCGCTGGCTAGATATAAATGAAGACGACAATGAAATCGTGCGGGAGCTCCCTGCGGAGGGATCTCTGGTGACTGAAGTCATGCCAGGTGAGAGCCACGGGCTCCGTGCAGGGGCTTGCTGAGGACCTGAATAGAAAGAAGCCCTCTTTGTGTCAGAGATAGGCGGGCAGACTGATGCAATTCAATTAGCTTCCCTTTCTGGCACTTTCTCTCTGCAGTCTTTTCTGTCTGCATGGTTGGCTGCATGAAGACTGAGAAATCCCAGGCTCTTTTTCTGAGCAGATTTCTCTGTGGTGGGAGATGGGAGAGATCTGGCCACAGCGCGATTGTTTCCAGAGCTATATTTATATTGTGGGTTTTTTTTTCAAACTTGTATCTTTTCCAGTCTGCCTTGAAATATGAAATGCCAAGTTATAAGAGATGTTCAAGGAAAGCAAGCTTAGCTGGAATGCAATCTGAAATTTAACAATCATTTTTAAGCTTTAAAGTTTTATTTAATTTTATGCACATTTATGCAGCTATATGTATAAATGCATAGGAAGTTGCACAGAACAGTTGTGAAAGAGCATAGGCACCTTTCACTATGTTGTGAGCAACACGAACTATTTATTGGGTTACTTATGTTTGAACTGGTGATTTAATTAAGTAAAGCTGCAGAACTTCGTGTTGGCTTCCTGAAGTGGTCACTTCTGTCTTGACCTTGTGTCACAAGAATCAAATGTACTTGGAGGGGGGATTTTGGAGAGCAGAATATCTCAAGGTGGCCATTGGGATTTCTCTTATTCCTACCAAAGCACCCAATGGAGCTTCACACTCTGTAGACCATGAGGACCCTGTTTTGTGAAATTTCCAATGAACTTGGTGATCTCCATGCAGCTGAGCAGCTCCTCAGAAGAGGAAGAGTAATTGTAATTGCAGATGTTATTAAAATGTAAATAAACCTGGTTTTGAAATGTATTTTTAATCAACTGTGGAGAGGGCTCAATGCAGGCACTTACTTTCCCGTAAGGTGCTGAGCAGAGGGAAGATGCAGCATCCATGTGTTGGGCTTGCAGTTGGGTTTGGGAAGGGAAGAAAGAAGGAAGGAAGCATTGCTTCTTGTCCCTTCCTGATGCTGGAGAATCTCTCCTGGAGAGAATCTCTCTCTGTGGGCTGGTTCTTCATTGTGAAATTTCTTGTGGAAGTCCTTCACCCAATGGGATGGGAGAGTAGAGATGAGGGCGGGGTCGGGGGAGGAAAGTGACAGCTCAAGATCCATCCAGCAAAATCCTAGATAAAGATCTCAAAGGTGACAGGGAGGCAAGACACCATCCAAGTTCCTGCACTGTGAAGGTCCCAAGGGGATGGGACCAACTGAGGCTTGTCCTGCCAATACAAAGCGCCCATTCCTCAGGTCATCCCTGAGTGCTTGGACTTTTTAAACTCTTTCTGTCTGCCTGCCATGCCCCTGAATGCTGAAAATGATATTTTCCCCAAACATGCTGTTAGAAGGTCCCTGGACCCATCACCAGGACCCTCTCAGGAAGGCAGGAGGGGAGGTAGGAGACCTGGGCCCTTAGAAGGCTACACACTCCAATTCATGAGGTTTTAACTGAAGAGGATGGCATTTTTGTGTTCCTTTGGAGGTATTTTATGGGTTTTCTTAGTATTTCAGGCCTTACTTTTTTTCTTCTTTTTTTTTTTTTTTCTCTATCTTTTTTTTTCGCCCCTAAGTTCTGATGTCAATTTCACTGAATTTCACTGAATTTTTGGAGTTGGAAGGGACCATAGAGATCATCTAGTCCAACTCCCCTGCCAAGGCAGGACCACCCAGAGCATGTCAGAACATGCCACTCAGGACTGCATCCAGGCAGGTCTTGAAAATCTCCAGGGAAGGGGACTCCACGACCTCCCTGGGCAGCCTGTTCCAGGGCTCAGTCACTCTCACTGTGAAAAAGTTTTTCCTCATATTCAAGTGGAACCTTTTGTGTTCCAGCTTGTGCCCGTTGCCCCTTGTCCTCTCACTGGCAACTACTGAAAAGAGTCTGGCTCCCTCCTCCTTCAACCCTCCCTTGAGATACTTGTAAGCATTGATAAGGTCACCCCTCAGCCTTCTCTTCTCCAGACTAAAGAGTCCCAGCTCTCTCAGCCTCTCCTCATAAGGGAGATGCTCGAGTCCTTGAATCATCTTTGTTGCCCTATGCTGGACTCTTTCCAGTAGTTCTCTGTCCCTCTTGAACTGGGGAGCCCAGAACTGGACACAGTATTCCAGTTGTGGCCTCACCAGTGCAGAGTAGAGGGNTGCAGCCCAGGATTCCGTTGGCCTTCCTGGCCACAAGAGCACACTGCTGGCTCATTGTCATTTTGCTGTCCACTAGGACCCCCAGATCCTTTTCTTCGGAGCTTGTCTCCAGCAGGTCCATGCCTAACCTGTATTGATGCCTAACATTCTTCTTCCCCAAGTGCAGGACCCTACACTTTTCCCTGTTGAACCTCATGAGATTCTTCCTTGCCCAGCTCTCCAGCCTGTCCAGGTCTCGCTGGATGGCAGCACGGCCCTCTGGGGTGTCAGCCACCCCTCCCAGTTTGGTATCATCAACAAATTTGCTGAGGATACACTCTGTCCCCTCATCCAGGTCACTGATGAATATGTTGAACAGCACTGGACCCAGTATTGATCCCTGGGGGACCAGTAACCACAGGTTACTGGCTTCCAGCTTGAACCTACTCCATTTATCATTACCCTTTGGGTCCTGTCACGCAGCCAGTTCTCAACCCACCTCACTGTCCCCTCATCTAGCCCACATTTCCTCAGTTTTCCAATGAGGATGTTATGGGAGACAGTGTCAAAAGCCTTGCTGAAGTCAAGATAGATGACAATACATCAGCAGAAGTACCAACTGGAAGTATGAACCCTTAAAATTATTTGCAAGTCTGTGGAAAATGCAGTAAATTTAAATGGCAATTAATCGTGTTGCTGAAATTGTTTTATTAATTTATGTTTCCACAGTGATAAAATACCGGGTGACGGTTTGCACTGGGACGGTAAGTGGCAGTGGCACAGATGCCAATGTCTTTGTCTGCCTCATTGGTGACCAGGGAGATACGGGAGACCGCGTTCTCTACAACTGCATCAACACCGTCAATAAATTTGAAAAAGGCAATGTAAGTTCACACAGCATCTGCTTAAGATGGGTTTTAAAGTATGTGATGGTTTGTAGATTTTTTTTTTTTTTTTTGAGCTACCTATTTGTAAACGTGGCTGATTTCCTTGCCAGTTTGGACTAGGGCATTAGGGAGAAATAAATCACGTCCACATTGCATCATAAGAGGTTGTGGTTGGAGGGACATTCAGATTTGGGTCAGTGTGGTCTTGCTTGACATCGGTCTGTTCAAAAAGAGTCTCCTGGTTTGCTCCCCAGCCAAGTACTGACTGTGAAATTGCATCTTCAGATTGGGGAAGGCTTCCAGAAAGTCTGTCTGTCTTCCAAGAAACTTTCCTTTCCCTTGGAAAAAAATTGATTCCTTTCTGTTTCCTCCAGTCTCCCATCAACCATGCTGCACTTAATTTTTGTGTCTTATTTTCCATATGTTTTTGTATGCTCATGTCCTGAATGGAGGGGGGTGGAAATGTCCTGGGCTGAAGACATAACTTGTTCCCTGGAAAGCTGGAGATAATGAAGAGGTCAAACTGCAGTTAAAGCCCTTGCAGCATTAACAAGCAAATAGTGTGCTGATGTGATCTATGGGGTCAACCTACTTAACATGTATTCAATTATGAGGCACATTTTGGATCTCTAGGGTCCAACTTAGTCCAGTAAAATCTAATCAATATCTCCTGGAGGAGATATTGAGAATCTGATCACAAAACTCCTCAGATTTCCCCTCTTTTGTGTCATTATTTGATTGAAGACTTGGAATGAAAAGAAAATGAGAATAAAAGGAGGTCACGTTTTCAAAACTGACCATTGAATTTGGGCTTCTGAAATATACATTAACATGTTGTATTTGCCTTTGAATCTCCAGAATTTCCAGTTCTTCTCTGAAATCACTGATATTGCTATATTTTAAAAGAACTTTCACCAAGGTTTTCTTGTGCCTGTAAGACCTCTCCATGGAAACATGTGACATTCACATAGTGTGAAAGTTTGTTCTGCTTCCAAATGGTACAAAGGTTTGCAGACATGGACATCGCAGATATCGTCTTTTTGCCCATACACTTACATTACAGATTTTTTTTTTTTTATTTTTAAAAGATATGTCCAAGCTGTAAAGGACAACATTTTGTTATTTGGTGAAGTCTAGTTTTGTCAAAATGGTAGCAAAATGAGTCATGTTTTGCTGGTGGTTTGAAGACTGTTTCAATGGAGTTCCAAAGAAAGATGCTTGGTTCACAGAAGATACAAATATGTTAAACACAGATGATGAGTATTTGATTTTTACTCCCAAAAATTAGGGTAACTTGCATGAATGGAGGGGGAAAAAAGAAAAATAATTTTGGAAATCAATTCATGTGATTAATTTTATCCGGACAATACAAACCAAACTGGACCCTGTTAATGGAAAGCTGCTCTGTGGGCATGAAAGCTGGTGAATGAATTGGAAGCTATTTAAGGATTGATCCGACAAACTTAGACCTCATATATTCAAGAGACTGAATGAGTACATCTACCCTGATTAACTCAGATACTCTGTTAAAAAGAATTGTAGCTAAGTCAGCGCAGCCTCTAATGTACAGCCACTTAAACCAACAGTACCTTGATTACCAATTTAACTTGAAAAGTTTGCTTGCAGATGCAAACTAACAGCCTGTAGAGAAGGTAAAATTTAAAGATGCCTCTAAATTAGGTGTTTTCCCTGCTGTGGTTCCAGTTAGTTACTTACTCATTAATTTATATCAGCCATTAATATATAAGATGAACAACAGACCTAATGAATTAGACTTCATTGACTCAATGAGGTCTTGGTACCTTAAAATCCCAATTCAGCAGTTTTGAGTATGTTAATTACACTTGTTCATGTGTGCAAGCACATCATTAATACTTAAAACAGTGGTAATATGTTCAGTTAACTTTATTTTAAAGGTCAGATTGGGGTCCTGAATGGTGGAAAAATCAAGATTGTCTTAATAAATTCAAATATTTAAGTAAATATTGCCTTGCTACCATGCATTCTGGGAGCTAACTGGATACCACCATACCTGTTTCATGGGCTTTTGGGAGATAAAGAACGAGCTTTCTCTTACCTAGAGAGGTGTCTTGGCCAGATGGTAACCACAGCAGTCATGTCTGGTTTTTTGGGCTATATGCTTCAGATATGTTGTGTGTTTACACACAGAATTTACCATACACATATGCGGCTGTATATTGAATCATAGAACGGTTTGGGTTGGAAGGGACCTTAAAGATCATCCGGTTCCATGGGCAGGGGCACCTCTGACTACACCAGGTTGCTCAAAGCCCTGTCCACCCTGGCCATGAACACCCCCAGGGAGGGGGCCTCAACAACTTGTACCATAGACACTTGTCTGGCCTGATTCCCAGAGGAGTAACTTGCTCTTTTAAAACAGCTGTCTTTAATACATCTCTTTAAAACATCTCTTCAGCCATCTGGAACTGCAGCTCCCAGTACGCTCTTGGGTAACAGAGCTCTGGTCTGGAGGGGACACCACTTGGGCTTATCTATAGGTCGGTGATTTTAGCCTTTTTCCAGGCTTAAAAAAAAAAAAGAAAACACATGAAATTCATATCTCTTGTGGGGTTCTAAGGGTATTTGGCTACTGGATTAGGTTCACACCAATGTCTGAACACAACTCATGGGGCATCTGGAAATACCCCTGTGCAGCCTGATGTATGCATGCCTGTCTGGGTTTAAATTGTGCTCAGTAGTCCATGCTGTCTGAATTTAATGCAGAGTAACGTCTTTGAACTGCACCTCTAAATACCTCTGTGGATGTGGTCTGAAATGACCTGCCCCAGGTTTCCCAGAAAGCTGATATCTGAGCAGGGGTTTGAACTTGGATTTCCTGCCTCTGTGTATGAAATTCTTCATAATCAAATTACTTTTCTTTTTTACAGTTGTGGAGGGCATGCAATGATGTGGGAGATTTAAAATGCTGGCAGATCATATATTTGTAAATCTAATGTTATACATCTAGCGCAAATATTCAAGCTTTCATTCCTTGGTAAATTAATTTGGACTTTCTCCTTCATCTTGTGAAGAATTATCTTGCAGCAGGCTGATGATGTTGGTTTGATTGCAATAATAAATTTGGTTGGTTGGTTTGCTTTTAGGGAGAAATATTGCCTTACCTTTTTTTTTTTTTTTTCCTTCTCAAAGGCTGATGAATTCTTCGTTGAAGCAGTAACGCTGAAGCAGGTGAGGAGGGTGAGGATAGGGCATGATGGCAAAGGAGGAAGCAGTGGCTGGTACCTTGCCAAAGTGATAGTGAGGGAAGAAGGACAGCCAGAAAGTGAGGCTGTGGAATTCCCCTGCTACAGGTACTGGAAACAAGAGCTTGCAAATCACGCCTCCACCTATGCATTCCAGACTTTGAAGAGCCTAGCTGTTGCTCCAGGATTGGAATTTTCTGAGCGCAGCTTAATCCTTTTCATTTATTCATCCATTTATTTTTGCTAAGCCTGAAAGCAAGGAGTGTGGATTGGGAGGTTTAAGATTTATTTTCTTTTTTTTTTAACTCCCCTTAAAAAACCAACAGCAATCTGAATTGCGAACTTCCCGGCAATTAGCTGAGTAATACAGAGAATTTCCAAAAGGTATAAATGCCACCTTCCAGTACCACATCCAGTGCCACTGCAATTGCCTGCTGCAGAAACACGCCTCTGCTCAGTCTGCTGGTCTTACTGCATGGGTGGGACGAGGTTCTGGTCCCTCACATGCACATCCCATCTTTCCAGGAGCAATGGGATGATGGTCTTTTTGTGTTGGGAGAATGCCAAATTGCTATGTTGCCACCTTGAGAGCTCCCTGCATGAAGGGAAACGCGTATCGCGCAGACAGAGATAGCAGTAGAGCAGGGTAGGCTGTAACTTATCCCTGTGAGCGAGTTATAAGTGTATTCTTCTCTTTCCTAGACAACTAAGTGGCCAAAAGAAATGTGCTGGACTGAGGCTACCCATGGGGAAAGAGATGCCCCATCTGTCCTGGCATCAACTAGGGTCTGCCTCAACATCACAGCACAAAATAGAGGGAACTGGGTGAAAACATGAGAGACAAACTTCAGCGTAGCTCAGTGTCCCGTAAAGCCCTGCTTGCCCTCTCAGGAAGCCCACCTGATAAGAGGGAAGTCCATTGAGCTCCATTTGGGCCTGGATGCTCCATTGGGCCTGGAGCATCTCTCTTATGAAGAGAGGCTGAGGAACTTGGGTCTTTTTATTCTAGAGAAGTGAAGGCTGAGGGGGGATCTGATCAATGCTTATAAATACTTAAAGGGAAGGAGTCAGGAGGACGGGGCTGGTCTTTTTTCAGTGGTGCCCAATGACAGGACAAGAGGGAACGGGCACAAACTTGAGTATAAGAAGTTCCACCTAAACATAAGAAGGAACTTCTTTACTGTGAGAGTGGTAGAGCCCTGGAAGAGGCTGCCCAGAGAGGTGGTGGAGTCTCCTTCTCTGGAGACATTCAAAAACTGCCTGGACAAGATCCTGAGCAACCTGCTCTAGGTAGACCCACTTGGGTGTGGGGGTTGGATGATCTCCGGAGGTCCCTTCCAACCCCACATGATTCTATGATTCTATGATTTAACATCAAGTAATCTAAAAAGTCATCTCCCAGGGGACAAGTGGAATTGTAAAAAGCAGACACAAAAATGATTTTTAAATTGCAAACAAAGGTAAAAGCACTAAGTCGGTTACTTGTCCCTGTAAATTGGGAAGAACTCCACTGTAGTGGGGGGAGTCAGCCAAATGCATCCCAGGAGACAGCCCCAGCCTCTCTGTGCTGCTAAATCCCCGTCACATCAGAGAGAAAACCCACCGGGGAGACAGCTCGGAGCAGCAGATGCAATGCCATCCTGGCTGTGAGGAGACAGCCAGCCTCTCCCTTCTCAAAGAACAAACCACCGTGTTGTCACTGCTGCTTTTTGATGCATATTTAACAACCATATGTTTTTCTGAGTTAGGCAGGCAAGAAAGATGGGTTCTTTACTTGGACATGGAGTGTCCACGTGAAGAGCTGTTTTGCTCAGGCTCCTCAGAGACGTTTCTGTGTCTAACTGCACTGTGCAGCTGGCTCATGGAAAAGATATCCCTTTAAATTGTCTCCGTGCTTGACCACAGATGTAACTGGGTGTCTTCCCTCAGCTGGGAGTGATGATCCCTTTCCCCTGAGATTTACATCTCTGGGTCATCAGAGTCCACGGGGCATTCTCCTCAGCCCAGTGTCTGAAAAAAGAAGGAGGAAAAAAAACAAAAAAACAAGACCTTATCCTGAAAATATTAATGGGGTGCTTCAGGCTTCAAGTCACAAGTGATGGAATTCCACTCTTCCTGCCTTTCTTAATGTCTCTTTTTCCAAGTGATACCAGTGTTGCTCGTGCAGCTTTGTTTGCTGTCCTTGTGCCAGCATTATCTCTTCCTCTCAGATTGAGAAGGTAACATGACTGATCACCTCCAAACACAGGGACAGCTGCTCCCTCTCACTATCTTTGGTGCCCGTGTCTCTTGAGAGACGGGGGCATCATCGCAGTATACGGGTGTCGTCATGGAGTCTGGAGATATCTGAGGGCGAAGGTGCTCACCCACTGCATCCTCCATGTGAGGGATAAACGTCTCCATGACCTGCAGCATTTGGATGTTCCCCTCCAGTCCTGTAGGCCAAGGACAGCTCATGTCCTCTCTGTTTGGGCAGGTGCTAATAGAGGCCTGCTTCATCTGCTTCTTCAGAGCCAAGATGTTGAAGAAGACTTGGTCAAGAAGAGAGGCCTTCTTTTAGTGAGTCAATGCAAAATAGGTTAGAAACTCCACCTGGGGGACACCAGGGAAGTTTCTGTTTCTGCTTGCCCAGTTCGTGGCCAGCCAGTGGACATGCTGATGTTCTCATTGCCTTTATCTCCCAGACCTGATTAACTTCCACTTCTCTACACAGCACAATTGCATGGTCTGGAGAACACACCTTCTGCTGCCGTGCCCTTACTGAAAGTGACTCCATTGACTTTCTGCACTGTTACTGTAAGACAGCTAGAAGTCAAAATGCCTTCCCACAGAAACACATCTCACCCGTGCAGAAAGCTTCACAGCCTTCTTACTTCTGTAAAAAACAGGCTGTATCACCATATGGAGGGCAGATATTATAGCAAAGAGCTGGTTAAGGAGCTTCCACTGTAACTAAGGCCCACAGGACATCCCTATAGATCTTCATTGCATATAAATTGTAGCCTCTCTTCTTGTTATTTACATACTCATATACGGGGCTCTGTTTTGTCTTTTAATTTGAAAGCTTTTTTATGACTCTACAGGAACATCTATTACCTAATAGTCACAAGAGCTTGATGAGAAGGACTGTCTCTGTTGTGCAAGGGAGCCAGCAGAGATAAAGAGAAGCTAAGTGGATTAATTGTGAGTTTGTGTCAGATTCAGGAAGAGCATCGAGGAATAATGACTCCCAAGCCCGTGCTTTCATCTCTTAAAGCAGTTGGCTGTAAGGGGAATGGCGTGTAGCTCTTCCCAGAGACAGTGATTTCTAAAGCGGTCATTTGATCTGTGCTTGCAAGAAGTAAATGCAAGCAACTTCTCCTGGCATTATTTGCAGAATTGCTAGTACATCACTTGGGTGCATTGCAGTGTTATTCCTCCCTTATGGCCACGCGACATTATGATATCCGTGCTTTTAGGGACTGAGCACCGAGTCCTTCAGTGGCACAGCCGAACAATCCATACTTTATAATGTCTGATGTGGTTTAGGTATTGTGACTATGAAAACCGCTAGAAAGTTCAAAGTGAAGGAGTTCACCTTTCACCCCAGAAGTGGAGCTGAACCTTTTTGAAGCCCAGAACTGAATTCTTCAGGTTCAATTTTCTCCTCAGGGCTCAGAGGAAGTCCAGGAGTGGACTAGCTGACAATATCTGAAATAGCCTATTTTCATAATATTTATGTCCCAGCCAAGAATGAATTTTCAATCAGGTAAAGTGGTGAGTTCGTGATAGGGTAGAATTTCATATGCTATAAATCATTATAGCTCCACTGAAATCTTCAATGGTTCTTCGTTATTCTTCTTCCTAAGCATATGGACTGCACCATCCTATTTTTTCTCCAGCACAAGCATAAGGGAATATTGTTAATTATCTGAAGAACAACAGACCGAACAAGAATGCGATGATGGACTAGGAGGCTCCTGTGAAAGAACATTTATTCAACCAAATGCCAAAACTGTTCATTGTACAAAGGATCCAGAGAAACCTCCTTTTGTTGCCTAAAAATAGACTGAAATGTCTGTCTATTTTACACATGTTTATATCTATAGGCTATATTTAAAGACACAAGCAAATACATATGTATCTGTATTGAATGGATGTGCTAATCATTCTAATTGCACACAGGCCATCATCTGCTGGATTTCAAATGCTTAATATGATGTCATGCCACATTTTTTTCCAGCACTTCCCTGATTCTCTGATCCCCTAGAAATTCCCTCTGGAGTAGCTTTCATGTCATATTTATGTCCGCTTTGGATTGTTGGGCATAGAATGTCTTTTTAGAACTAAGCATATGATACAGGACACGATTACACCCTTGCAGACCCCACAGTGGCATATGAATTACACAGATCACATGTGAAATGCACAGATTATGTTCCAGTTGTATGGAAGCTCTGGTAAAATAAAAGGTTTTGACAGGTCTTTTGTGCTAGGCATATGATGGCACTATACTGAAAATTCCTGTTTTCCACAGCCTGATGTGTTTAGAAAGCGTCGATCCACTTGTGTTCAGTGTAAGACTGTAAACCCCTGGTTGCAATCTGCTGCTCAGTGACACACTATTGGAATTGCATTGGAGTAAAATTAGGATATTGCAGCATAGGTGCAGAAGGGAAGGAATGCAATGGCATCTCTCTTCCAAATACTTCCTCTGTCACTAGTTACAGTCATCTTCTTGAGAAAATAGTGCTTCTGCCACTTCTAGCTATTTTCTTGGCTGAAACAAAATAGGGAGCAAACCTTAAGCCACTTCTGCTGACAAACCTCCTTCTTCCTCTTCCAGTCCAAGACATACTCCTTCCTTTGCCATCAGTAGCTACCAACATTGGTAGAGGGAATTTCTTTATCTAGGGGTGTGTACTTCTTCTTGGATTAATTTTTCTTGTTCATCCTCACTGCCGAAGCAGTTAGCATTTGCCGTGCTGCACACAGAGATCTGTTTCTTGTGGGAAGTATTTTCATCCTGCCACCTGGAAGCAGAAGAGTTTCACCCAGATTCATCCTACATTTCTCTAAACCATCAGTAACGGTGAAGGGGACAGAAAACAACAGCATGTACACTGGCAACAGAAGCAGCAGGGCCCCCCCCCCCAAAAAAAAAAAAACAGAGCAGAAGTGTATCTACCTTGTGGGCTTCCGCCTTCCTGCATTCAGTGGTCCTGGGGTGATGGAGTTCAGGCTGGAATTTTGTGGGTCCTCCCAGTTAACATCCATGTATGCAGAAGCATCTTGACTTTTGGGATGGTGTGATCCCCTAACCATTGGATACCTGCCCAAGGACGTGAATCCTGAGCCAACATCAAGAACTACATGATACACAGGTATTAAGGACCAGTTCTAACAGGTAAAAAAAAAAAATCCCCCAAGCCCAAAACATCAATAAATGTTTCCTTTCTTAAGGCAACGTGCTGTCTTGGCATGCTCCTCTTCTACCCTTCTTGCACTCCCCTCCTTGCTCAGTTCTTGACATCAATTTCATGGTCTTCCCCACAGATTTTTTTGCTCTTCTATCCCCACTACATCTCTCAGCCTCCACTGAGGCACAACACCGCATCTGATGCCCTCATATGGCGTTTGTGTGATCATCACATGTTCACCACCTTCATGCTGACCCCCTTAGCTTCTAGCCCTTCTCAAACCACCTGCACATGGCCATCTGATTTACAGAGTGAAAGGGAAGAATACGGGGTAGACTGCATACCCGACAACCCGCCAAAGCTTAGAGGGGAGCTGGGAGTGAAGATGTGTGGCTGTGTGGTGGGGCTGTATGCACCTCTTTTGCATGGACACTTCACTTCTGAGACCAGCTGGCTCTAGCTCATGTTTGGATATTGTTTTTTCGCATGGTTTCTTTGTGCTTATTGTTTTGCTCTGGGTGGGAAGGGAGAGAAGGATCCTAAGAAGATAATGTTCCTTCTGATGGATGGAATGAAGGACCTGTTGTCCTTGGTGTTCCAAAATGCATGGTTACCTATTGGTCACCATGGCGAGTCCAACTGGTCATGACTGTGAGCTGTGTTGGCTTATTGCCAGTGAGACACCACATGTGAGCGGGGCAATTGTTGGTGTCCCAAAGTCCCTGTTACGAGGGTTGTTTGCTGGTTGCCAGGTGTGCTGGCTCATCAGCAAAACCAAAGGTGGGAGATTAAGTGGGAAGTGGGCTCTCCTTCTTTTCTGGGTGTGAGGGATGGCCAAGGAGGACACACGTGGCACGGCGACGTTGCAGGAAGCCTGCCACACTTCTGCGCTGCGTGTGTTTGTGGAGAAGCAGCTCTTCTGCAGTCTGGTGTCATTCACAGAGCTGTGTGGCCTTCTTTAAGAAGAAACAGTTTCTGGGGCCTTTGTTTTTCTCTTTCTAGTTCTGGGAATAATTACAGCAATTTAAATACCCTGCATGACCTGTCAGAGGTCCTTTGTTCACTTGTCCTCACTTGTCCTTTGTTCAGCCCCACTGGTTTCAAGCAGCATTTTTACCTGCAAAAGGTGCTGCTACAGGTAGCTGTCTACCTGACAACAAGGAGCTTTCTGGGAACCGTGCCTGCTCTCACGACTTGATGCTGGGGGACTGAAAAGTGAGAAACCTCTGCCAGGGTCCTTGCTGTCATGGTATGACGATTGCTATACAGCGTATGATGGGTTTGGGGCTGTAATTCCTTCATCCCCGAGGCTCAAGGAGCAGCTGTGAAGGCTACCAGATTAGCCATTGGTTCCCCTCTGTTTTTCCTTCAGATTTTTTTTTCCCTTGAGACCGCGCTACATTTTGGTTTGTGACTGGTGAATTAGTGTAGTTGGATCATTAGAATGATGTCGAGAAACAATGAAAATCCTTCCTTTTGTTGGTGTGAGCTGCCTCCACATATACCCAGCCCTGAAAGTGGGAACAGCATCATTCAGCCCTTCCTTGGTGGAGGAAAAAAGGTTATATACATACTTATAAAGAGAGGAAAAGAGATGATAAACTAGTGTAAGCAACAGCACCAAAAGAAGGGGAGTTTTAGTAACTTAAGTGTCCTGAAGGTTGTAATCAATGTGGCTAGTAATAAAGGCTGCAAGTATTTCTGCTCAATGAAGGTCAATGCTTTCAAGAGACTGAGACCGCCTATTTACAGGAATAACTTGTGGCTACAGAGTTTGTGCTTTCCAGACAGATGGACATCACAGCAGATGGTTGTCTACTGTGCTACAAGCAGGGATCTCGTGATCTCTCTGCTTGGAAAACTGGAGGTTTGAACTGTGACTGCCGTAGGGTCTGGTCAAGCCCCTGCGAATGTAACAGAGATATAGAGCCACGTAAAAATATCTTTTTGACTGTGGTGGGAATTATCACTGTGTGGGGAGCCAGCCTAGATTTTGAAAGGTCTGATAGGTCCTGTTTATTCAAAGATAACTTACTTCTCTTTGTAAACCAGATGGCTTGACAAAAATGAGGATGATGGTCAGATTGTCCGAGAATTAGTGCCTGCTGGGGAGTCACCAATGTTAAAAAGTGAGTTTAGCTTGGAAAAAGAGGAGGTCTGGGTTTAAGCTGTGTATGTATGTGCATTTTCTTGTATTTAATAATTCATGTCAGTTCACAGTAAATCTACTGGGCTTTTTCTGCCATTCTTATGCAAAAACCTGCAGTAGGTCACTTGGGGGAGAAATGCCTCTGACCCTTAAATCCTAGTTTATGAAATGGATTAATTTGCATAAAAGAGAATTATTGCAATATTACATATGTAGAAAGAAACTTTGATTTTTAGTGCCACAATTTGTTTAAGAATTGCTTTCTTGTATAGCTTTCTCTGAAGCATCTTGAATTACCACTGCTTTAATAGAGTAGATCCCGCTGAATAACATGGTGTTGCCTGAAGAAAATCACCGAAAAGGTTACACTGTCCTTTTCTGGAAAACCAGGGCTCCAATACCGTAATTTTCTTTAGAAAACAGCACTTAACAGAGCTCAGGTTGAGATGTTTTTTGTTTTGTTTTAGAAAAAAAAGCCGAAGCTATTGAATTAAATTGTGGGCATAAAAAAACGTGGAATCACCTCACTTGCCTAGGCTCATTTTTATGGTGAGAGGGGGGACTACAGGATATTTTCTGCTTATTAGTGTAAGTGCTTCATCTCTTACAATTTGGTGAAGAATTCCAAGGTGTGACAGCTCATCCAGTGTGGTCCTAAGATTCTGGATGCATGAACGGAGGAGCAAAGTCTTTTCTGTGCCTGTAGCTGGAGCTTCCCCTACTCCCCCCTCTCCCCCCCTCCATTTTTTGTTTGAAGGCAATTGCCTGGCTGAGCACGGGAGATGCCACTCACGTCTCTGTATTTCGTACATTGATCTCACTCTAGATGTCAGCTATCACATCAGTGTGAAGACGGGAGATATCCCGGGTGCCAGCTCAGACTCCAAAGTTTTCATCAAACTCTACGGTGAAAAAGCAGATTCCAGCAAAGAGACTCTCTTGGTCTCTGATAACGATCTAGGCAATTATTTTGAACGTGGTCGAGTGGATGAGTTTACCCTAGATACGATGGATATTGGGAAGGTAAGAATTAATTGCAAGTGGCTCAGTGCTTCGTGCAAGTGGCTGAATTCAGAATCAATATGTAGCTAAGGATTGAATGGGATCTAAGAACATCTGACCTTTGTGTTGGAGATTAAGAAATACATTTCGTATGGGCTGTTACATCAGCAGTCTAGTGTACATGCTGGCACATGAAGAATGTGTTTTAAGTAAATAGTTAAATACACACATAAATGTATTATATAAATTATTTACTTGGGTAAATAATAAAAGGGTGTCAGGGGAAGGAGATATTACTTAAATTCTGTTGTGTTGGGTTTTCTTCTGCCCTTTTCATTTTTGTTTGCTTTTTTAAAGATCAACCGAATACTGATTGGACACGATAACGTGGGTCTCCGGTCCGGCTGGTTCCTGGCCAGTGTGCAGATCACGGTTCCAGTCCAGGGAAGGCAGTACATGTTCCCCTGCAACCGGTGGCTCGACAAAGATGAGGCTGATGGCAGGGTGGAGGTGGAGGTCTACCCAAGTGAAATTTTGCCTATTGAGAAATGTGAGATAAAACAACACATTGAGAAATAATTTGTGGTTTTTTGTTTTTTTTTTTAATAGCTAGGACTAAATTTGTATTACTGCCATTCTTAAAGGGCCAGGACACCACTGTGTTATACAACAAAACCAAAAAATTCCCTGTCCCAAGGAGCTCCTGTTGGTGAGGACAGCAAATTATTCCGCTGTTTGGGATTCTTTTTTTTTTTTTTTCTAAAACAGTTGGAAAACCATTACTGAGTTTTCCATCTTAATAGTTTCTGCTTTTTTCATGTTTACCTGCCCCAGACCTGCACAAGCACCTCCCATCCTGCTTGTACTATACCATTGTCTGGAAGGGAGAGGCCATTTGATAAATAACAACTAAATCCCTACTGTCTATTTGGCTTTTATCAGTAGATTTGGGATTTTTAAGGTTATGGTTAAAATTTTCCTTGGGATCCTGAGAAAGGAGCCTGTGATTTTCCTCTGCTCAGTGTAACTTGATGCTCTGTGTTCCCTTGTATTATGTTAAGGAGATCATTTAACCACTCTATAGTTGACCCTGCAACAAAATTCCCTTTTAAGGCTCTATTTTGCACCCCTCTGATGCTGGCTTAATACTTGTAAGAGGGAAAACTCTTAGGTTAAGTCCTCAGTGAAGAGATGTGTTATCTCACATTTGGTTTGGATAAGAGCAAATGGTTGGCTGCATGGTCATTTGTTAAGACAAGGTAATCTAATTTTGGACCTGAGCCCTCGGGATTGTTGTTATCTGAGCTTCTCTGCTGATTTAATTGCTTTATTTTTGGACTAGTGATAAACTACGAGGTGTCTGTAGTTACCGGAGACGTGCGGGCCGCAGGCACCAATGCCAAAGTCTTCATGCAGATTTATGGTGAGACTGGAAAAACTGAATTGATGATCTTGGAAAACAGATCCAACAACTTTGAACGGGGAGCCACAGAAGTCTTCAAGGTATGATGACGGCAGTCGTTGCTGCTTCTATGAAGGGAAAGAAATGACCAGTCGAAACCGAGACATCAACAGGTTAATGGGCGCAATCATAAAAAACAATTGTATTTTTAACAAAATTGCCAGGTCTGTTGATACCTGCTGTACCCTCTCCACATTTTTCGGAGGTTTTGTGTTTCCTTTGGGAGGTTTTGTGTTTCATGGAGTGACTTTCATCTTCTGACAGACTGGTAGCAAAGATGTCATGGAAGAATATAGTCTAACAGCAACATTTATTTTCCTTTATTTTCAAAAGAAGGTACTTATGTTAGATCTCAAAAGACCTTAACCTTATACTTTGGGCCTGACCACGTTATTGCCCCTTTTCTTTATCTACTTGGGGGAAAAACAAACCCCATATAGAGTATAAGGGATCCTGGCTTTTCCTGCAGTCACACATGCCTTATGCCACTGGTACATGTTGTCAGCCCAACCCTGCAGAGGTTTGCTGCTGTAATTTTTGTGGACATGTGAGTGCTCCATGGATTTTTTACTGCCTGCAGTGCTAGTCTGGCAAGCAATTCGCCGTCACGGTGCATGTCAGAGCCACATCCTTCTGTACAGAAGTAACCTCAGAAGACACCAACATCTGGACAGTAAAGCACAGAGTCCAGATGGAAGCAGGATTTAAGGCACATCTGTCACATGTGCTCACAGCACAAGCCTCAGCACGGTGGTGCCTAGATCTCTTTGTGAATTTGCAGTCCCAGAGAGGTGGGATCTGTCTCACAGACTCATAGAATGGTTTGGGTTGGAAGGGACTTTAAAGATCATCTCGTTCCAAGCCCCCTGCCATGGGCAGGGACACCTCCCACCAGACCAGGTTGCTCAAAGCCCTGTCCAACCTGGCCTTGAACCCCTCCAGGGATGGGGCAGCCACAGCTTCTCTGGGCAACCTGGGCCAGGCTCTCACCACGCTCACAGTGAAAAATTTCTTCCTAGTATCTCATCTAAGTCTCCCCTCTTTCAGTTTAAAACTGTTTCCACTCATCCCATCACTCCACTACCTCATCATTGTTCAGCAACTACTTGGAACTAGTTGTGGAAGCTCCCAGAGTCTTCAAGACTGGGGAATCCTTCCCTTTGTCATTGTCTAAATGGAGGTGCCTTTATCCATAGCTTTACCACAGTTTTTTAATGTGTATTTTTAAGATGAGTTCACATCCTCCTGCCTCAGTTTCTTGCTTTATAGAATGGATTTAGTGATGTTTATCCATTTTTAGTTAGTTCCTTGAGATTTAAGTTGAATAGCACTTTATAAATGTTTGCTTTTTTATGACTCTATAGTTTTAAGATTAGCTTTCTCTGATTTTAAAGGAAACAGGTTTTCCAAAATTTATGAGTAAAAGCTATTAGCCAATATCTGATTTATGGTATAGCCATATGTACAGTGTTCTGTTTACATAGCCATGTTTATATCCTCTCTCTGATGTTTATTGCTGGGCTTTAAAGTTCTGCCCATTTTCTGTGATTTTTTCTTATAAGTACACAAGGCCGAAGCTGTGAAGCATGAATAGACAGATCCTCTATCTCTTTCATGTTATAAATATTTACAGAAAGATATAGGCAAGAACAGGATTCTGTGAGCTACATACTAATAGGAAATGCCATCAGATATAGACAGGGCATGCAGGATGATTATAGTAAATCTAAGGATAAAGCGGTGTAAGGAAAGACACATTCTTTATGCCAGGGCAGCTGGATCAATTTTAGTTTTCTGATAAGCATCTTGTGTGCAATCGATTTTGTTTTAATCTACTACAGAAAAAAAAAACTTCTTCTAGACTGAAACCTTATATGCCAAGATGCCAGATTTCAGCCTGAAGCAAATATTTGCAAGTTTTATAGCATAAACACTGCCTAATAGCATAAACAATCATCAAAAACAGGTCATTGGTTGTTGAAGGATTGTGTGGAGTAAAACCTTCTATCCTACCTCATTAGGTAGTAATCCGGACAAATAATCTAAACCAAGAAGGTTTTGTATCTGCTGTATTGACTAGAGAGATGGAAATCTTCTTACTGGTACAGCCTTCTGCCACTGATGCATTGTAATCACTAATGATTGTGTCTTCTCTGCTCACTGGCAAAGTGAGGAGATAATTTTTCTAATTTTTCAGATGAGAAGTAAGGAGAAGGACACTCCAAGCCCTTGGTCCGTATCGGAGGTCAGGTTATCTGGGTCCAAGTTTACTGTCTTTTTGCTGTACCATTATTGATTCTTGCTTGGCTCATGTCTCGTGTTAAGCATTAAATATATTTTATTATTCATTTAGAATCATAGGATCGTTATGGTTGGAAGAGACCTTTAAGATCATTGAGTCCAACCATCAACCGAGCATTAACAAATTATCGCTAAGCCATGTCTCTCGGCACTATGTCTGCCCGTCTTTTATCATTCACTACCACTCCTTGAATAGTGATTCCACCACTTCCCTGGGCAGCTTGTTCCAATGTTTGACAACCTTTTAGGTGAAGAAATACTTCCTAATGTCCATCCTAAACCTCCCCTGATGCAACTTGAGGCCATTTCCTCTTGTCCTCTCACCTGTTCCTCGGGAGAAGAGAAGGACCCCCCCGGCTACACCCTCCTTTCAGGGAGTTGGAGACAGCGAGGTCTTCCCTCAGCCTCCTTTTCTCCAGGCTGAACACCCCCAGCTCCCTCAGCCGCTCCTCACAAGACTTGTGCTCCAGACCCCTCACCAGCTCCATTGCCCTTCTCCGGACACACTCCAGCACCTCAATGTTCTTCTTGTCATGAGGGGCCCAAAACGGAATGCAGCACGCAAGGTGGGACCTCACCAGTGCCCAGTACAAGGGGACGGTCACTGCCCCAGTCCTGCTGGCCACGCTGTTCCTGATACAGGCCAGGAAGATGTTGGCCTTCTTGGCCACCTGGGTACACTGCTGGCTCATGTTCAGGCTGCTGTCGACCAACACCCCCAGGTCCTTTTCTTCCAGGCTGCTCCAGCCACTCTGCCCCAAGCCTGGAGCATTCATGGGGCTGTTGTGACCCAAGTGCAGAACCCGCCACTTGGCCTTCTTGAACCTCACATCATTGATCCAGCCTGTCCAAATCCCCTTGTAGAGCCTTCCTGCCCTCCAGCAGGTCAACACTCCCACCAAACTTGGTGTCATCTGCAAACATATTGAGGGTGCCCTTGATCTCCTTATCCAGATCATAGATAAAGATATTAAACAGAACTGGTCCCAGTACTAAACCCTGGGGAACACCATTTGTCACCAACCACCAACTGCATTTAACTCCATTCATCACCACGCTCTGGGCCCAGTCTTCCAGACAGTTTTTTACCCAGTAAAGAGTACTACCATCCAAACCATGATCAGCCAGCTTCTCCAGGAGAATGTTTTCAGAAATGTTGCCAAAGGCTTTACTAAAATCTAGGTAGACATCATCAACAGCATTTAGCTCATCCACTAAGTGGGTCACCTTGTCATAGAAGGAGATCAGGTTAGTGAAGCAGGACTTGCCTTTCCTAAATCCATGCTGACTGGGCCTGTTCACCTTGTTGTTCTGTAAGTGCTGCATGATGGCGCTCAAGATGATTTGTTCCATAACCTTCCCAGACACCGAAGTCATATTAACAGGCCTGTAGTTCCCCAAATCCTCCTTCCAGCTCTTCTTGTGGAAGGCCATCACATTTGCTAGACTCCAGTCAACTGGGACCATCCCTGCTAGCCAGGACTGCTGATAAATGATGGAAAGTGGTTCAGTGAGCACTCCCACCAGCTCCCTCAGTACTCTTTGGGGTGAGTACCTGGTGGATCCCATCCAGCCACATAGACTTGTGCATGTCTAAGTGGTGTAGCAGGTCGCTAACCATTTTCCCTGGGATTATGGGGGCTTCATTCTGTTCCCTGGTCATGTCATACAGCTCAGGGGGCTGAGTACCCAGGGAACAGCTGGTCTTGCTATTTAAGACCGAGACAAAGTTGGCATTAAGTACCTCAGCCTTCTCCTCTTCCTTTTTCATTATGTTTCCCCATCATCCAGTAGAGGATAGAGATTCTCATTAGCCCTCCTTCTGTTGCCAGTATTTTTATCGAAATATTTTTTTATTGCTTCCTATGGCAGTAGCCAGATTAAGTTCTAGTTGGTCTTTGGTTCCTTTAATTTTCTTCCCACATAACCTGACAACATCCTTGTAGTCCTCATTTAAAAAAGAATTCAGTCACTGAGAATCTGACAAACTAGTATGATATTTTGGCATATTCACCTCTAATGCCAACATAGAGACAATACTAGTAAGGAGAGCAATGGAGACGTATGAAGCCTAGTAAATAGGAATTCAGCTCCTATCCTTGCCGTGGTGGTTCTGAATGTCTTCTGCTCAGATGGGATTTGGTCATGGGAATTATGAAAGAATAAAACAGGAGGGGAAAAGTAAAGGTAAGCATGCATTAAAAAAATGATCTTATCATTGCTTAGATGGTTTGGGGTGATAGAGGCAATGTTCCTCATGTTTAAGAATGTACTTTATGAAGTTAAGATACCTTATATCCTCCTGGGTGCTGACTTTCCCTTGGTGGCAGAGAGAAGCTGCGGATGTTGGCAAGATTTATAAGATTCGGATAGGCCATGATGGGACAGGCATTGGGGATGGCTGGTTCTTGGAAAGCGTCACACTGAAGCGGCTTGCCTCAAAGACGAAGGATTCCAATAAAAATAAGAAGAAGAAAAAGAAGAAGTCTGATGAGGAGGAAGAAGAGGAGACCAAGGGAGAAGAAGGAATGGATGTCTATACATTTGTGGCACACCGCTGGTTGGCTAAAGACGAAGGTGATAAGGAGATTGTGGTGGAGCTGGTGCCTGAAGGAGAATCTGCCCTGGAGGGTAAGTATCAGAGGGAACGTGTGTGTGTGTGTGGATACAGCAGTTGCATGAAGGAAGATAGTCATGCTGTGGTGCTTTGTGGGACCATTTACAGGCCCCCAGCCACACGATTGCCCCAGGCCTGAAGAGTAGCTTGCACTGTAATTTGGTTGATCAGCTCTGGGGAGGAAGTGGACAGTGGTTAAAGTCAGACAGAGGATGGAGGAGATATGGGAGTATCCTAAAGGACTTCTGTAGGATTCTCCAAGGCTTGTCTGGGGCACTTGGGTCACAAGTCCCACAGGTTACCACCGTGTCTGGAAGTTTAGCAAACTGTAACTACATATATGGTTAATGACAAGGTCTGGAGAAAGAATACGATGCTCATGTTTTAAGATAGATGCAAACAAACTGCAGACAAAATCTTTCTTATAGCTGACTGTGCTGACATTTTGGGGCTACGTGCTTTCATGGTGAGCCATGGATCTGATGAAATACGGCTATTTCTGTGCTCCTCCTGATCTGCCTTTGCAATTCTACTTGCAGAGAACACGTATGAAGTCCATGTTCTCACTGGGACTGTGTGGGGTGCTGGGACAGATGCTAATGTCTTCTTGAGCATCTATGGCGTAGAAAGAGGAGACACGGGTGAGCGCCAGCTGAAAAGGTCGAATAACCTCAACAAGTTTGAAAAGGGCCAGGTAATGCATGAACTCCACTTGCTCACATGAGCGGAAGGCTGGCAGAGCTCTCACAGTTATCACACTGGCCATTCATTACAGTCTCTTCTCTGCAGGACTTGTCTGCTTCTTTCAGCTTAAAGCACAAATGTATTTTATTTCTTAAATATATTATTTGAAGCAAAATGCCTCAAAACATTTTCCAGGGGAAAGTAATTTGAGTAATAAGCTGAACACCAATTCTACATTGGAGCCACCTCTTGCATCTGCTTCCTGTAAGCGTTCTGGTAATAACGCTTCCTGCCAGGAATACTTGAAAACTGCAAACTTTAAATTAATATTGGGGAGTATTTGTGAGGCAGCTCAAGTATGTCAGCATCTAGATTGCAAATACAATTCTAAATGTTCTACTGAGCCAGGCAGAGAATAAAAGTAATATTACATAGTGTGCTATAATTACATTATAATCCAATCCAATTAAACAGCATCTCTTGTAGAGATATTCAATCAAGTAGATTGAATATTTGCCATAAAAATGTTTATGAACAATTAACAAGCTACTATTACAGCCAGGAATTGTTCAAGGAATAATTATGAATAACAAAAAATTACGGAAACAATAAGCAGCTGTGGAAAACTTGCAATCATAAAAAAGAGCCTCAGGTTGTTAAATAAGCTGTTAGCTGTGATTTATGAGCTTGGCAGCGGTGAAGCTGCAACCTGCACATGGTTCTTCCTTCAGTGGGAAGAGCTCCAAGCTGCAAATGTAGCAGTCTCTGCTCCTGGGAGTAGAAACCCAATGTCTACCAACAAGTTAATCACATTAAGATGTTTAAAGCATTGTGATAACAAGGTCTGTCCTGTCACACTAATACAGCTAATAAATGAACCTCATGGTTGTAGTAAATGACAACAGAAAAAAAAAATTATGTGTTTTGAAATAAAGCACATGGAGGTGCACTGAAAAGTTGCCATGGAATCAATATGTTTGTTCCAGACTCAATATCTGGGGGAAAATGTTAAGCCTGAAAGGATTGAGATTTAGGAGACATGAGTTAAACCTGGAGGAAGCTGAAATGAGGATGAGGTAAAGAAAGGAGTGAAGGGTTGTGCAGCCCTGTGGTTGTTACTTCCTTGAGGGAGCCAAGCATGAGTGTTAATGGGAGAGCTCACAGCTCTGTCTTTATTTTAGTACATCCACCCAAAGAATACAAGGGGGACTTACAAACGCCTTTTGTTTTAATGGGAAAAGAGACTACCTTTGGCCATTTACTCCTGACTTTCTCCCTTTGTGGGAAACACAGTCATTTGCCTCTTGCCTCCTGTGCAGGTGGATGTGTTCACCATCAAAGCCATTGACCTGGGTGAGCTGAAGAAACTGCGGATCCGCCACGATAACTCTGGTGCTAGCCCAAGCTGGTTCCTGGAGAGGGTAGAGATTGTTGACCTCAAGGAGAGCACCACGTGAGCAGCCTGTCGCACCCTTTTCGCATGGTCAGAAAAGGGGGCACGATCTCAGGAGCCTGCAGAAACACAGGAAGGCAGAGGAGATGCAACATCGTAGCTCCTCACTTATTCACAGGCATCCTTTGGGAGGCTTGTGATGATTACGCTGTTGTACTGAGTGTGGGGCCATTGTGAGGTACCTCTGTGAGGGGTTTTGCTGTCCCAGCATCTCTGCAGTTTGGGAACCAAGGGTGTTTGGAAAGAAAACTCCTCTTTTCTCTGTTTCTGCAGGAAGGGACTCTCCCTCCTGAAGAGGTCTCCATGCAGAGCCTGCACATACGTGTTTCCTTGCAAGGCTCCACTCTGGAAGCCCTTGACCTCACGTTTCCCTTGTCTTTTGCACTTAATGCAAAGGTCTGGGCCAAAAGCAAGTCCTGTTCTAAGCAAACTCCTGTGATTTTCACAGACAGCTGGATGAACAAAGCCTAGGCTGTTAGAAACCTGAAATACAGGCTTGCCTTTGGGCTGGAACGTGCCTGAAATCATGTGCTTTAAAAGTTGCACAATGCTCTGGTGGGTGGGACTGCTCCTAAGGACCCCAAGACAGGTCCACTCTTCATAAACATGAAATGCCTGTTAGATTGGAGGTTCCCTCTAGTTATTTAACTTTTTCTGGGAGTGAAAACTAAAAGCAATCAGTCATATGGGGCTGACAGTTCAGAAATAGTGCTTTCAGTAAGTGCTTGCTCACCTGTTTGTGAATTTAATTCCCACAAAAAATACCAGGGCTCAAGGATGAAAACAGATGCATTGTTCAGCTTCAAGTAATCTTGTTGATTTTTTTTAAGTACCCTCTAATCTGTGCTTGTTTATGTTATTAAAGCCTGTGAAGTCCTGTGTAAGTGCTGGGTGCTGCTGTCATTCTTGTAGGTATTATTTTCCATGCCAGCGGTGGTTAGCAGTTGAGGAAGATGACGGGCAGATTGTCAGGGAGCTGGTCCCAGTGGATGAAGCATTTGTAAAGAAAGATTCGGAAAATGATGGCCAGTCTCTTGCAACGCTGGGCCTGGAACAGAAAGGTTTATGTTAGCCTTGTATTTCTTCCAGTGTGGGGTTGAAAAGGAACAAAGTTATAACATTGCTGAGAGCATTAGCAATTAGCATTCACCGGGCTGGAATTCTGCCCTAAACATGAAGTTTTCAGGTGTGAATGAAGTGTGAAGTCCATGTCAGCCAACAAGGAGTGGAAACTCCTCATTTTTAGGTGGTTTGATCATCTTGCAAGATTGGACCCAAACTGAGAAAGCTAGGAAGATGGATTTCACCTCTCAACTGAAATGCACATTCATTGCTAATATCTAAGGCATAAATCCCAGCCATTTCACATCATGGGCTGGAGTGGTTGAACATTTCAATGTGAAACCAAGCAGAGAGCAAACAAACATGACCACAGAAAGGGAAGGGACCTAAATTTGTCTCACTTTCCATCTTGCTGCTCATGTCCATTGTCCTCCGAAATAACTTTATCTGCCTTGTAGCTAATTTTGCATGGTCATCACAGAGCAATGACAGACTCCTGGGTCTGATGCTGAAGGTGCTGAATGCCCAGCATTGCCTTCACTTCCCGTGAAAGGTCTTAAACTCCCCCCTCAAATGCTTTTGGATACCTGAATAATTTCCACAAATTGTATAGCCAACAAATTTCTACAAATTGGATAGCCCTTCAATTCAGGAGGACCTTCTGGCTGAGCAGCACCTTGGAAACACATGCCTAACTGTGGGAGAAATGTGCTGGTTTGGGAAACTTGAGTAGGTTTTTGCAGTGCAGTGAAGAGTACGTTAGACTTTTCCCCAATTTTTATGAGTTTACTGCACTTGCTAGATGGTGGTGCAATAGAAACCTCCCTGATGGCACTATTGTGAAGGGTGTGTTCATGAATATGAACAATATATGTCAACATGCACACACTTTCTGGTATGTGTTATGTGCACATATGTTATTTGGTGCTATTAGAATAAAGGGGGGGAGGGAGTGTGGTGGTTTTTTTTAAAAGGAAATAACATTACAGGCAGAAGCATGTTTGAAGAGCCTTACAGATTCCCAGGAAGCAAATGGGAAGGCTTGAGCACATTTCTTATCTGTAGATATGCAGAGAATGTACTGAATGACTGGAGCGGTAGAAGACTCTGCAACCAGATAGCCCAGCTCACCCCAGGAGCTACCACAGCATGCAGCAGGAATTAAGAGATTACACCATGGCTGTAATCGGTCAAAATAAAACCCAAACCAAACACACATATGCAATGAAAAGTAGAGTTAACTCCTGCTCAGACTTCACGCTCCTAAATTAAGGTATTTTATCTGACAGCTAAATCAACAACATACACTGTGAAAGTGAAAACCGGGGACAAGAAGAACGCTGGGACAGATGCCAACGTCTTCATCACTCTCTATGGAAGCAAAGATGATACAGGTATGGCTTCATGTGACGGAACAGGGTAGCACCTCACTGCTGGACACCTGAAAGGACAGGTCACGCTTTTCTTTTGTTTCCCTACTGCCCATTCCTCACTCCTTTTCAGTACAACTTCAACGTTCTCCCTGTCTCCACACACACCATGATAGCTGGGAGCATACCACCAGCTGCTGTAAATCACTGCTGAACTTTGCGATGCTGATTTGCACCAGCTGCCGATCCAAAGGCTTTAATTTCAATTATAGCAACAGCACAGTTGACTGGGACTACATTAGCGGGTAGTGAATGGGGTGAGTGATTTGCTTTCCTCAGCAATGAATCAGCATGCTCCTGAAACCCAGCTCTCCTCTGCCTCTTTGAGTGGCCCAGAAGTATTTAATCAGCCGATGAGCAAATCCTCTTGGAAGCAGCCGAGCTGTGTGTGCCGTGACTCGGATGCCTGTGAGAGTGAGTGACAGGGGAGTGATGGGTAAGGGCAATTTCTTCAGCTGTGAACGTGGCACAACAGCATCGTCCCTGTGGCGCTGCCAGAGGAATTCTGTATATTCTGGGACTCGATACAGATTTGGGCGCAGGGAGGGGAGGGAGGGAGGGAGGGAGGGGAAAATGCTCAGATCTTGAGATGAAAAGCCATTTTCTACATTTTAGCCACTTCCCCTGTTCCACTGTTGACATTCCCAGAGGATCTGTTTCACATGCTGAACAATGTCCTTTTGCGTTGTCCCAACAGGGGTAGTCAGCCTAAAGGCCTCAAAGATTAACAAGAACAAGTTTGAGCGTGGGAAGGTAGATGAGTTTACAGTGGAGTCTGTGGACATTGGGGACCTGAAAAAAATCAAGATAGGCCATGACAATAAAGGTAAGATGATCTGCTTTATAATGTAGTATTTCTAGTGCATTAGGCACCTTACTGTATAAAATAACCTGCCACCAAGACCACAAATGTAATTTACCTTTTGGTGACAGATCCTTGCTGTCACTTCGGCTGTTGCTGCTCCTGTCTTTGCTGCTAATACCTTTCCCATGGCTGTGGCAACAAGAGCACAGTGGTGGCAAGTTACAAGTAGCTTTGCAACCTCTCTCTCTGTAAGAGAGAGTTTAGTTTTGCAGCCACTCCTTTAGTGAGGTTTCTCATACATCACCAAACCTTATATTTTTTTCTTGTCATGCATGGGACCTATAGACTTGTCTCATTTCTCTATCAGTATTTTTGTTGTCTTGATCATCAAGTCTTTTTAGACATGGCCGTGTCTCTACTACAAACTAGGGAAGTAGTGGAAGGACATATGGACTCCTTCCCTATGGGGCACCAAGAGCCATAGTTGTCGATAGCTCCTCTGTCTTATTACAAAGGCAAATTTATCCAAGTAATGGAGTAATTAGCACTTCCACGTGCACATCTTTAACCTGACGCATATAGAAATGTAAAGCACATTAGCTCAAAGCTGGAAAATCATTTGCAATCATCTTTATGGTATCTACTCTGTTTTTCCATTGGCAAAAGAGAGGATGATTTATTTCTCAGAGGTCTGGAATGCAATGATTCGTCTGCTGTAAAGGCTTCGTGGGTTATTCGTTGTTATCTCTCCAACCACAGGTAATTCAACTGGCTGGTTTCTGGAATGGGTGGAGATTGATGCCCCGTCGCTGGGACAGTGCCTCAAGTTCCCTTGTGGCCGTTGGCTGGATAAATCGGAGGACGATGGAGCCATTGAGAGAATTATCTTCCCTGCAGAACTGCAGACAACAGAGTATATCCCATGTGAGCAGAAGGCCATTTCCCCAGGATACACCCACCATTGCGGAAGATAAAATCTCACTAGCTCACGCAGCTTTATAGGCTTGGCATCTCCCTTGAACTGGCTTTGGAAAATTTATAAATCATCACATGCCAGCTATTCCAATTACTGCAAGGTTCCTCTGGGTGCTCTAGACTAATGTTTCCTGTATTCACCAAATCAAAGAGGCTCTAGAAGCCATGAAGCTGCGTATGATTGTCTTTCTACTGCCCTGTCATCTCCAAGTCCTCAGCCCATTCCAAGCTGTCTTCCTTGTCTCCAGTTTCTCTTTGATCTTGCTCCATTCAAATATTGCTGTTTCTGTTGTCAAAGCAGACACTTTGGTCTTGATTCCAAGCCTTGGTTCCCTCACTGCCTTTAGCACTGAACAGCCCTCTCTTGCTGAAAGATCCTCTTCCACAGATTTATTCAGTGTGGTGGTTTTCTGCTGCTGTTGCACTAATCTGCCTCTTTTACTGTTGTCCATTTTTTTCTTACTCTTCACTTCACACCCTCTAAATAAATGTTTTGGGGTAAACCCAGTGTCTTTCAAGAGCTCCTGCTGAGTACTGGGGGTTGGACTAGATGATCTCCAGAGGTCCCTTCCAACCCCCCTGAGATACTAAGCTCATAATTTTCAAGTCTGCTATGACACCTGAAACTCTTCTATTCAGGCAACTTCTTTTCCCATCTCCAGAATATCGAGAATCAGATAACATGACTTTCTTGAATATAGATGACTGGAAATATTATTTTGCTTGTGTTGTAGTCTTCTGTTTTCCTTTCCACACGTGCAACCTTGACGGTGTGCAGGGAACTCACAGGCCTGGGACTTTATGTGACTTTTCTCTCCCTGATCGGCTTCATTTCAAACTGTCGACAAATATTTCCTGGCCCACCTTCAGGAGACTATCAAAATTGCTTTTTCCCTTCATTAGGTTGGATGCCACGATGACTAGGGACAAAGTCTGGAACCTGAGAGTTGTTTTCCACCTCATGCCCTGCCAGATGCTTCCTAGGTCACCCTGAACAAGTGATAAGTTGGTCACACCAAAGCTCATTGCATCCTTCATTGTATACATTGGTGGGATTAAAAGCCTTACCTCCTGCAGTCCCTTATTTAGACATCAAAAGTTAGAGCTGCCCAGCCTTTCTTCTTCTTCATAAATACTTGTGAGAATAACTACACAGAAGACTATCAGCTGCTTTGGCTCCTTCTTTTTTACTGTAAACACTGTGGTTCCTGTTGAAGGTCTCCTTCATACTGGCTGGTTGACCCTCCAAGGTCACAATCCTCCTATCCTGCAGTTTGTAAGCCAAAATCATCTTTCTTCTCTGACGATCCGCCAAGGTCATCGCTTTGTGCCTCCCCCATACTTTGACCACACTATATTTTATCTCTCATATCTTTCTTTTTTTACCTAAACTGTCCGGAGCAGAAGAATGGATACTCTTTGCTCCCTTTCTCACATTTGTCATTCAAATGGAAGACATAATAGTCAATGTCAGAAGAAATAAACTGGTAGATAGATATAGTGAATACACTCACAGGAGCGAATATAATCCAGAGACCTTGTACGTGCTTCTCCTCAGGTTTTTCTGTGTTTTTCCCAGTCGATATATATTTTGATGCAGATGTTGACTATATAATTTATTAATATCCCTGTATATTAGAATGAGGTAAGGGTTTCTGGCATACGGATTACATAGTTTGTGTAAACCTGATTTTTGTCAGCAGTCCACCTTCAGCCTTAGAAAATACTCAGACCTCCCTGGCAAGAAAGCTGCACCAGGCTCGGTGTCAGCGCGGGCTGTTTGACCATTTAAACCGTTCCCACCGCGCTATTTACCGCCTTCTGGCTTCCTCGCTACTAACCTGGGGCTTTCAGTTTGCCAAAGGTAACTAAAACAGTGTGATTTGTGCTATGATGACTCACGCCAGAATTGTTTCAGGCCGAGCAAAGGATAACGTGTCACTGGCAGCCCAATTAAAATCATTCCCCTTCGGGGATACAGCTTTAAAAGGGCCGTGTACATGAAATGGGCATCTGACAGCTGAAAGCTGGGCTGCTGGTGACCTTGTTACGGCGCTGCTTTGCTGATTCAGTTCTAAGCTGACATTAATATTCAAGCAAGAAGAGCAAGCGCCGTAGACCTCAGCAGAGAAGATAATTTTTAATTCATAACGCGTAGCATGTGATTTTTGGTCTGCAGGATTTTTACCCCCCCTCCTCTCTTACATACCGGAGAAACTATTACAGATTACTCGCAGCACGGCAGAGCAGATTTCATTGGGTTGGGCAGGAAGAATATTAAGTACCTCCAGGCTGACTCTCTGTAGAAGAAAACTTCTCCATCTCTGTTCTCCTGAGAACCTTATTTAGAGAGCCTGGGTTTTTAATGAATGATTAGTCTCTGATACACATAATCAGAGTTACTCCAGATACGGTGCCAGAAACCTTCTTCTCTCCCCTAGCAGAGATGCTGAATCTGAAATACAGCACAAAGCGCTGTAGTGTAAGTAGCAAAGAGGACTGAAGTGTAGGAGAACAAACAATAGAATGGGTTGGGTTGGAAGGGATCTTAAAGACCAATTCAGTTCCAACCCCCCTGCCATGGGCAGGGACACCTCCCACCAGGCCAGGTTGCTCGAAGCTCCATCCAGCCTGGCCTTGATACTATGGTTCTATGATCATCAATAAATATTGGGTCATTCCCAGAGGGTGGATTTGGAGAATGATTCAGCTAACCCCAAGGAAGATGCCTGCATTCACTTGTCTGACTCTCTTCAAGCTGCATTGACTGTAGTGATTACAACCAGAGATGTGCACACCTGTTTGACGTGCAGGCGTCTGAACACAGGTTTCTCATTCCGCGAGTTAAACACCATCTCACCTTGGAAACTGAGAATATTCAGCAAATTTGTAGCAGAGCCAGGAACAGAGCCCCAGTCTTATTCCTGGATCAGTCCTTTTCCTGAACAAGTCTGAGTCGTGCTCCAGCTGGACTCAGGACAGAGAAGCTGAGAAGATAGAAGAGAACAAAAGGAGGCATCAGATTCTGGGATCATGGGACGTTCTGGAGAAGCAAGGGAACAGGATAAGGAAGTATTTAGGGGTGTGGTCCTTACTGTTCTGCATTCACCATCGGTCTGGGAGTAATTATCACATTTGCCTTGGTCTTACAGAAAAGGTGGTACTAAGAGAAAATGAGATTGGAGTGGACAACAGAGGTGTTTATTTCTTTTCCTTATGATTGATTTTTGTCACTTGTTTAGTAATGAAAATAATAGGAGATTTTTTATTAATTAGGCTACCTAGAATATTTATATACTGTCTCCAGTTGGCTTAATGTCATCCATCTGCCTAGTTGCTCAAAAAATTATGAATTCATGTTTTCCTTTAAGACATGAGCTGTTGAAGTAAATCCTGTTTCAATAACTTTGAATGGCAGGTATAAATATACCGAGTGTTTTCTGATCATGTGATTAATCCCAAAATGTCAGTAAATGAACATGTATCAAGGTCAGTTGGCCTGGTAGAGTTAAAAGAAATTCCTCTGGATTCTCATAGTGACCAGGCAGATAACTAAATGAGCACAAGTGTGTGACTCCTACCATATCCTCTTTAATTGTCAAGTTTTCTAAGCCAGATTTTGCTTCATTAAAAATTTCTTAGGAGCGTTGGTTACTAATGCTGCTTACTAACTTCTGTTGGTTTGTTTTAATTTTCTGCCATTTCCCGAATCAGTTGTTCCTTACGAGATCACGGTCTACACCAGCGATATCTTTGGAGCTGGCACGGATGCAGATGTCTTCATTGTTCTCTATGGAAGTGATGGGATCTGCACTCAGCAGAAATCCCTGTGCCTCAACAAGAGAGAGCAAAGGATGTATTTTGAAAGGAACTCGGTGAATCAGTTCATTGTGGAGGTAAGATCAAAGACGCTCACTGTCATCTTAGGTTGCCCTAAAGGGATTAACAAGAGAAAATGGAGTGAAGTGGGAACTTTTCTTCTTTTGGGGAAAGCTATTCAGCTCTTTTACTTGAAGAATGTGGGCTCAAAACTCTGTTCTGCAACAGATTTACTGTGTGCTGGATCAAATCTTTTCTTACTGACCTCCATTTAGTAGTAACTCAACGGTACCAACAAGCAGTGTCCCTGTAGCCCATGTTAAGCCTTGTGAAGGCTGGTGCAATTTTATCATGGAGCTGAGATGTGCCAGTACACGGATATGGAGCCTTGTCCTTCCAGATAAAGTTGAGAGCCACTCTGGAAGGTCTTTACACCTTCCGTTTCCTAGGCCATACTTAGTAAAGAGAAGCTGTCAGTCCCCATGCATTCTGGATCTAACATGTGCACCTCTCCTTATCGTTCTTATTTGTCTGCATATTTGCTTTCTCTTGCACTTTGTAATACTTTGAAAGGCAATGGGATCCAAAGGCTTGCAGTATCGCTGAAACTAGTTGCCTTGTGTCTAAGGTTACTTTGCATCATTTCATGTTCCTATTTCAGCAGATTGTGATGAAGGGGCTGGTTGCTGGTGCTCACTACTTAAGTAGCACTTCATTTGTGGTGGAAAGTGTTCATTTATTCTAACTCTATGGCAACCTAAGCATCATGGTCTCTTTCTCTGTATCCTCAGACAGAAAGAGGCCATTACTCTTCTGCAGACTCCGTCATTTTTGAATAACCAAGGTTTTTTAAAAGATCTTATCAAGTATTTGCTGAAGCCTTTGCACAACTGTATGCAAATAGTAAACCAATGCACATCAGTGAGTGAGCTCATTTACATCTGCAGTATTCAGCAATTCCTATTCATAATATATTCTTATTGCTGAGGATTTCTGAGAGGCAGAAATATATAGGCAGTACCTGTTGGTACTGCTTCATGTCCTCAGCTTCCCTCCCTGAATACAACAGCAATGCTCACTTTGGAGAGGACCACAGAACCTCTCTGTGTTTTGAGCTTGGTTTGTTTTGTGAAATAATTGAAGGCAAATCTTAAAACCAAACTTTTTAACAAGTTAAAAATGCTCCCAGCCCACATTGTTGTTATATGGCATGAATCATAAAATAAATCCCCAGCGTGATTCCTTAAAAACAAAGAATAAGATTTATTTTGGTGGAGTTTCCACACAGTTTTTTATAACAGAGGTTGCATTAGTTCATAGGTATAAATCTTAAACTGACTGTTACTGTTATTTCTCTATTCCATAAGATTTATTTCAGGTTTGGTAGAATCTGAAACATCAGTGCTTTGCCTAGAGGAAGTGAGTGAAAATGCAGTTTGTTCTCCAGATTTACAACATCATATTAGCCTGTCCCAAAACTTCATTTGGAGTTCAACAGACCTTAAAAATATCAACTGAAAATTACCCATTTGTTTTCATGTTTTCACCTGCCCCTACTATTTTGTATTTAACAAAAGAGGCAAAAAAGATTAGAGACTGGTCTCAGTTATGCTCCCAAGTGATGATTTGCTGGAGATGCCTGTAGCAGGGTAAAGACCACTTTTTCTTTAACATGGATCTTTACTGGTCCAGTGACACTTTATTGCTGTGTATTGATTAAAAACCTCATTGAAAGATGAGTATTTGGACAGGACAAAAGAGGAGAAGATAATTTTCCCCTAGTGCATGCTTGTGTGCATGGACGAGTTTTAGAAACGAGTTTGGATCGTTTTAAGTATTTTGCAATGATACTTACGCTGTCTAAAGTCAGGGCAGGGCTGGTGAAGTCAAACCTCATTTGTTCAGAGCGTGAACTCCTTCAACAGCCCAGTCAGCCTTACTGAGTCAAGGAGCCTTCTGAAATTGCGGATGTCTTTGCTTCAGTATGGGATCAATCCTGTCAGGGATGGGAAGAGAAGAAGGGGTAGTCTCCAGTGGTGCAAATTGAGATGTTTGGTTTTCTCGTGTTTCCAAGAAAAACAGACTCCAAGTCCGTATGGGCAGAAAGACAGCTCAGTGTGCTTCTCCTGCATGCACTGCGTTGTTTTTTTGAAGACTGATGATACAAAAGCTTGAGCTGAAATAACCAAAAAGATTTTGCTAAGGAGATAACATCATTTTTCCTGTCCAAGCCTTTGGAAGGGACGTGAGTTGAGAGCAATGGACTAGTAACAAATTACTCGAGTGGTACGGTGAGGCATAAAAATCCAGTAGCCACTTCATAAGATAGTGATCCCTTTGACTTGCTCAGAATGGCATTGGGATTCTGTGGTGGACCACGAGAGAAGTAATATAAAAAGCCAGGCAGTTAATACTGTATTTTGACATCAAAGCTGTTCTTCTAGTGTTATAAGAGTGCACATAAGTGTTCAAAAAGGAAAGGGATATCAAAAGGACAATTTTGGATGTGGCAGAATTGCAATTTCTAAAAAATTACCTTCATTCCTACTCATACAGAGAAGCCTGAGATGCAGGGTTGCTGCTGTATAACCAAATCTGCCTCATATGGTGGGTAATTTGTGTAGAGCAAGACGCTCTCCATTTTTGGAACAGAAATTTGGGGAAACCCTTTAGCTAAAATGCAAGTTAGGCCATAATTGGCATCAACACTAATAATTGCTCCTCCGGGACTTCATGCAGATTGGAAAAATTGGAAATAAACTGAAGAGGTAGTGTCTCAAAAGCCACCTGTTGTTCATGCCATAATCTTATTCTTTTTTTGTTTTCTTGTGTTTTTTTTTCTTTCTTCTTTCTGTAGCTGGAGGATGTTGGTGACATTATTGAAAAGATTCGCATAGGACACAAGGGTGGAGGACTGAACTCGGGATGGCACCTGGACCGTGTGGCGATTCGAAGACTGTTGCCAAATGGAAAGGTATGCTATGAATCCCAGCCCTCTGCGACATGTTTCCATCAGCAGCCACTTCCATTTCCCAGAGCACATCTTCTGGATACGAAGTGTGGTTAGCAGTGAAAAATGAGTCCCCAAAGAACAATGCACACTAATGAACTGGCTAGAGCTTGGGGATCTGGGGACAACAAACATGTATTGCCATGTTTTATTCTTCAAACGTTGATGATAAGACTCTGAAATCATTGCTTTTTATAAAAATGCTGTTCTCGTTCTACCTTCTGACTAGAATAATGTTATTTCCTCCTGGCAGTGGGCAGCAGCAAAGCAGTTATGTTGCTCCTCAACCTTTTGGAGGTCTTCGTGACTCTTTATCTTTCATGTGAAACAGTGATCTACCTGCTGGGTTTGGAGGCAACGTTGTCATGATTTCCTTGCTGGCCTGAGAGGGGAGATTCCTGAGTTTGTAACCATTTCTAGTAAAGAATTACAGAGCTGAGCAGATTTCCCTGTGCTGCTGCTGGACATCCTGGAGTCCCCAAGGCTAACAGATAATGGTGGTTTTGGGTGACATAAGAGGCCAAAGCTTCATATTTTCACATGTAGTTTCATTTTGAACAATCACAGGGAAGGAAGTGGGTGTACCCTTTTAAAATAAAAAGCATTGTTGCTAAACATAGGCAAGAAATAATTTAATCAGTTCCTTAATTCTGGAAGAATAAATGCAGGGAACCAGGATTAATACAAGCACAATGACTCTCAGTGCAAGTCCCTGAATCACTTGTGTAAAACCCGTCAAGTTAGGTCCTAGGACTTTTTGTTGCTCGTGTCAACAGCATTAAAGCAGTGCAGCCAGATCAGTTGTCTTGATCTTGCCCACATAAGAAACCATTCCTCAGCTCTGCTTTCGGATGCTGGCTGGAGGAACAGGAATGAGTCTGGCTGCAGGGAAGTTCAGAAGAAGATCACCTCTTCAGGACCAGTTGAGAATTGGAGCAGTAGCTGTGTTTGGGAACACCTGGGCGCTCTCTGTCTTGTCATAGAATCATAGAATCATATGGGGTTGGAAGGGACCTCTGGAGATCATCAAGTCCAACCCCCCCACTGGAGTGGGACTACCTAGAGCAGGTTGCTCAGGATCTTGTCCAGGCGGTTTTTGAATGTCTCCAGAGAAGGAGACTCCCCCACCTCTGTGGGCAGCCTGTTCCAGTGCTCTACCACTCTCACAGTAAAGAAGTTCCTCCTCATGTTTAGGTGGAACTCGTTATACTCAAGTTTGTGCCCATTTCCTCTTGTCCTGTCACTGGGCACCATTGAGAAAAGACCAGCCCCGTCCTCCTGACTCCCTCCCTTTAAGTATTTATAGGCATTGATCAAGTATTTATAAGCATTGTCCTTTCTCCCCTTATTTTGAAGGGCTATCATCTTTCATCTCCACCTCAATGCTCAGTTCTGCTCCCTCCTGAAGTGACTTCTAATATCAAGTATGGTGCAAACACAGCTTGCTCAGTCATGGTCAACCTTTTCTCATCTTGTTTCCTCCTTCAAAGTTTACAGGATATATTTTACTCTCAGATTGACAATCAACTTGAAGGTCTGCTTGAACCCATCAGGCTTAAGCCTGTATCTTCCTGTATGAGCTTCTTCACAAGTTTCTCATGATCACCTTTTTGCCATTCTGTTATTATCACACCCTCTATCTGTATATTCACTAACCCTTGCCTTGTTACATCTTCATTAGGTTAATGAGCAAGGTGACATTGTTTTGGGAGATATTATTATTGGTCACAGGCTAGGGAAGACGAAGAGGGGGGTGTGCAAAGATATGGAAACCAAGGGAAAAGAGATTCCTGGGCTGCCTCTTTCTACACCTATCCTTAAGTTTGGGAGCACGTTGGGAAGCTCCCGAGGTCTCTGTGTTGGGTGCTCTTCCATTAGCTCAGGAAGGGTCTTGGGGCTGCGCAGCTCTGCGGTCATTACAGCAGCTTTGAAGGACAGGCGGTGAGAAACCTGGGAAGGTGGAGGAAGGGAAGAAAACCCTGAACAACTTAAAAAATGGGGAGATTTACAATTCTGCTGATCTTTTGATTATGGCATGGGGAAAAAAAAAGAAGAAAGCAGAGCACTGCGTGATGCTGCTGATCAGCCGCAGGATATTATGACCTGCCACAGGATAGCAATATGCTGCCAGCGCTTCTAAAAGCTGTGCTACCTGATGAGACTGCTAAGATGTGTCTAGATGTATCTGTAATGCTGCAAAAGAAAAATGAGGTCAGTAACTTTTCCGATTAAATTGAAAGCACTCGGGTAAGAAACTGGGATTGTCTCATGCCAATAAAGCTCCGTCTTGGCGTGCCAATTATATCTGATAATTATATTTCATTTGTTACAGCTTGGAGAAGGGCAAAGCACTGACTTTTAGCACACTATTGTACCCCGCTTCTAGCTTAGGGCCAGACTCAGACGCTAATGAAACAAATTCTGTTCGGAGCTGCAAGAGGATTTTACCGTGGGTGACATAAAACAGTGCACTTTACATCACTTAACTATTAATGCAATCACTAACAAGGAAACTCCAATAAAAACTGTGGCAATGACATGGTGATTAAAATAACGATACAATTAACTCTTACGGTAACTGCATATTATGCCCCACTGTGCAGGCACTCAAGTCTCTAGACATCCTATTACCAAATAAACAGAGTTCATATCGATGGCACGTACAGCCAACATTATGAATGTTTAGGAGCAGTTAAAAGCTTCAGCGAGAGACATGATTGAAGTGGGATCTCTACTGGGAGGAGAGAGTTTCAGCACTGAAGCATCGTTCTGGAGAGCCCTCTCTTCCCAGACTGGAGGTGGGGTTGATAAACACTGTTCAGCTCAGCGTATGGTGAGATAATACAGGTTATACGGTCAGAAGTGAGGAGGCAGAAGTAGTCGTGTGGCCAGCCATTAGGTGCAGTGTTTTGCTTGTACAGCACAAATAACACTTGAAATCATCTGGAGAAGGAAGCTGTGGCTGCCCCATCCCTGGAGGGGTTCAAGGCCAGGGTGGATGGGGCTTGGAGCAACCTGGTCTGGTGGGAGGTGTCCCTGCCCAGGGCAGGGGGTTGGAACTGGATGGTCTTTAAGGTCCCTTCCAACCCAAACCATTCTATGATTCTATGAATCAGTGATATAAAGTGCTGCTGGTTTTGTTTGACACCATGTTGTACAAGCCATGCTCCAAACCACCTTCTGGAGCTAAACATTGCAAGCCTGGCGTTGAGCAGCAGCACTGCAGGGAGTAGCAGAGAGGAGGAGAAATGGTGTTTTACTGACAGCAGAAGCTTTGGGCTGTGCGGGTTCAAAGGATGGTTCCGCTGTGGACTCAGGACACTCGATCACACAACTCTCTTGGAGGGGTTTGGCTCTGGTGGATCAGCTCGTCTGGCATCTGTGTGTGGTGGGACGATGAGCTGCTCATTCTGGGTTAGCAGAGACCAGAGTGCACATCTGATGTTAGGTGTGCAAACCAATTCCTCACTGGTGACCATGTCAGGGGGGACAGGATCTGGCAGCTCAGGGTGGTGCAGTGCAGCAGGACACAGCAATAACTATATTCAATATTGCTACAGCTATTCCCTTCTTTCACTATGTATTGATATTTTACTATTTAAATAGTAAAAGTAGTGAAGAAAGGACACTGTATTGCTTTGATAAATAATCACAGGAGAGTAATTAAGGTGGACAGTGTTCATACCTGTTATACATAAAAGTGGTGGCACACAGAGTCCTGGAAACAGCCCCTGTCATACTTAGGAAAGAAATGATCTAGTTGTCATTAAGAAAAGGTCCATTTTCTCTTTCTTTATTTAGTTACTGGGAGATCAAAACTAACTTCTTTCTTCTTTTTCTGTTCAGACTTGTGGGCTCTGCAAGTTGCATGATGGCTCATGCCCCTTCCTTTATGGAGACATAGCCACAGCACACAGAAAGCCGCCTGCCTCTTACCATCTTGGAGGCCTTGCAGGAGTCTGTTCTTAATGAGTAGTCTGGGATTGATTTTGTTTACCAAGTGGAAAACACATGTTCTATTGTTTTTGTTTGTTTGATGATAGAAATCATATTTGTTTCCACCAAAGTGAAGTCAAAACAAAAGATCAAAAATAAAATCGCTATTTTTTCTCCTCCTAATGCACGTATGGGAATTGCCTGGAAACCAGCTTGATTCACAGAATTGTAGGACAAAATCTTGAAGTATTGGCTCAGAAAAAAAACACCCTACTGACTTCAAAGGGAATGCTGCCTGAATAAAGATTGAAGAGGGATTGCAGAGTCTCAATAAAACGCAGCTTCAGCAGGGATGGCGCAGTTCTGATTAGGCATTTGCAAGATCGAAAACTGGGAAGGGCAGAGATCTACTGGATCTTACAGCCAGTCTCACACAGCCATTGGGAATACTGTTCTCTGCTGCACATTCAGGGCTTCTTCTCAGAGTCCTCAAATGTCCTCTTTCTGGAGGAAATGTTTCTGTGTACTATTTCAGCTCTGCATCTACATCCACATGCATACATACATGAGCTGAAAATCCTCGCCTGCATGTCAGAGCATTTTCAAAGGGGAGATGCTAACACTTGTTCATGTTGTTCTGAAGACATTATCTCTGTCATGTTTACTTCAGGGCTCGGAAACCATCACATTTCCATGTGAAAGATGGCTTGCAAAGTCTGAAGACGATGGCGAGACTATAAGAGAACTGGTACCATCTGATATTTTTACTGAAAAACTCATGAAGGACGGGACACTCAAGCAGATAGAGGAAGAAGTTGAAGACCCGTTAGAAGGTAATAAAATCCTAGGAGTAGGTCAGGACGTAATCATCTAATTTTTGGAACAAAACATTTGGATGTGTAGTTCAGGCAAATGCAATGCTGGTATGACTGTTCACATTTTCTTTTCCTTCCTGTTCTCTGGACTCTCTTGTACCTGAAGCACTTTTGTGCAGTAATGCCATTATTTTCATGTAGGGCATTTATAAAACTGCCACTGACACCCTTTCACACCGACATGGTTTGCACGTCTCCTCTGATGCCTAGCAAAATTCTTCCCTGTTGTCTTCCAGGCTCTGCAAACATCTTTACTTCTTTGCCCAATTACACCTTCCTTCCTACCCTACCAGTCTGAGCTATGATTCTCTTTCCTGCTTAAGTTGTTTTTTCTTGCTGCTCTTCAGGTACATAGGGACATCCTCTAAAAATTTGCCTCTAGGCAGCTACCGTGACCTCATTAAAGTGCCTCTGGAGAGGAGAATAAATGCTCATGCAACTCTGAGCCCATATTAAAGTGTTCACATTCAATGTTTGGCCCTCCTGGTAACTGAAGCAACTGAACAAGAACTTGGAGAAAAGGAGGCTGAGGGGAGACCTTCTTGCTGTCTACAATTCCCTGACAGGGGGCTGTAGCCAATGGGGGTCAGTCTTTTCTCCCAGGGAACAGCCAATGGGACAGGAGGAAACAGCCTCAAGTTGCACCAGGGGAGGTTTAGATTGGATATTAGGAAAAATTCTTACACTTAAAGGGTTGTCAAGCCTTGGAATGGGCTGCCCAGGGCAGTGGTGGAGTCACCATCCCTGGAGGTATTTAAAAGCCAGGCAGATGTGGTGCCTAGGGACATGGGTCAGTGTTGGGTTGATGGTTGGACTCGATGATTTTAAATATCTCTTCCAACCTCAATGATTCTATGGTTCTAAAAACTGAAGTTTCATCCTAAACTCCTTGCTTCTTTGTATGTTCAGCTGCTTCTAACGCTTCTTCCTGTAGGACCCCCTTTTCCCACTCTGAGCTCCTGCTGCCCTTGAGAGAAGTCATGAACCTTCCAACATCCTGAACAGAACAAACTGAATTCAGCTGCCATTTTCATTCTATATTCTTACATATGGAAACAAGATGATTCAACAGAGAAAATAATTTCTCTCCCTGTGTTTTTTCTCCCAGAGTCTGATTTGCATTTACAGCACACCATTGTCAGGGTGGAATTTATATGGATTGTGAGTGTTTTCCATTGCCAATGTAGGCAATGTAGGGAAGGCTGGAGCCTTTGCACTGTGCCCTCAGAAGAAAGAGGCCTGCTCCTTCCTCCTGTTAGGAACTACATGGTAGCTCATGGGAGATGTTTTTCCTGCTGAGTTAAAGACAGTTTTAATATCAATTAGTCGGTGGCTAGATGCCTACATGACATTTTCTTTAACTTACCAACTTCTTTTGCTTTACCTTACATTAGTTACCATGAGTTAACTAACCTGAGTGACTCATTTTTTCCTTCTAAAGGAAAAGCCTTAAAACAAGTTTTACATTCTGTGGAATGGGGGTTTTGGATAACTGAAGGTTTCTTTTGGCTGGGAGCTAGGGATGGAGTTTGGGAAATTTTGCTTTATCTATAAGGTATCTGGGGCAGGAATTTTATCTTCTGCATCTCTATGAGTCCTCATACATCTTGGGCAGCGACACAGTGTAAATGACAGCAAAGGCAAATCGGCCCGAGGTGTTCTGAGGATCATCTTTTATATAGTAGACTGCACATCAGTCCTGGAGGTCTCTAGAACTGGCAAGGAAATACCAGAGAGGGATGCACTGACTAATTAGATGATATGCATTACTCCCTTCATTACTAATGTAATGGTTGTCTCTCAAATACAAAGCTGTAGCTCTGTAGGACCTAATGTGAAGAAGCAAACCAGAAGACCTGGCATTGCACCTAGCCTCACGAATGCTCTCAGGTGATGATCTTGATCCATTTCTTAGGTAAATAAATGGAAATCTTTCATAGATGGTGAAGCAAAATAGGCCCTGTTTTACTGAGAAAGCTAGGTACAGAAGAAAAAGTAAAGATATTTTCTTTGTTGCTGCTAGCATACAAAGAAGAATCCTAACTAAGACCTTGTGCCTCTTTCTCATTTGCATTGCCCTGGGATTTGCAGGGAGGCATTCTCCAAGGCTCATATGCCACCAGGGTAATCAGAGACTCGTACAGTCCTTAATTGTTTTCCTGGCAAGGATGCTTTCGGTAACTGTTTGTTTTCCCTGTGTAATTGGGAAAAGAGCAGCAAAATAAAAACAGGAGTATTTAACGGGTTTAGTAAAACGCATTACTAAAGATTTGATGAGGTTTTATTGGATCATCATGGAGCAAGCTAAAGAGAAAGGGTACGTAAACAGTGAAGCTCCAACACTTCCTTAATTAAATACAGTCTCAGCTAAAGGACTCAGCAACCTGCTCTCTTTCTGTTTGGGGAATTTATAGAGATACATGCCATTAACTCTGGTAGTAATTGCACATCTGAATCCCTGGAGTTTGTTTATGGAAGATGGAGTATTAAGAATTCACAACAGCAGATCACTTGTTCTCAGATGTAGGTCCCTTGAGCCTCGGTATGAAAAGGTGCAAAGTTCCCCCACCTCTATCGACTTTGCATACAGTAACCACCACAACGATTCTCTGAATTTTTAACTGTGAACTATGCAATCAAAGCAATACACAGGCATTGATTAGATGGAGAAAAGGACAGTCAGCACATTTCAGCTCAGTGATTCTCCGGTCTTTGGATCATTACCAGAAGTCTGAAAGGATAAAGCATATGGGATCACAAACCTTCAAGAACTGAGTGATGAGCAGAAAGTTTGGGGATCATTTCCTTAGGTAAATTCAGTATCTAAGATAGACCTTGATAATTCACCTGGCCAGAAATCACATCTCCATTTCTTTCTGCAGTTCACACGTACAAGATCAGTGTGTTCACAGGAGATATCTACGGTGCTGGGACAGATGCTAATGTTTTCCTAAATATCTATGGAGACCTGGGGGACATGGGAGAGAGAAAACTCAGCAAATCTGAAACAAACTTCAACAAGTTTGAAAGAGGACAGGTACAAATGCAATGGGTTAATAACACTTTCCATTTCACAGTCCTTAACCTAACACGTCCATGGCTGTCTTTATAGGCTGACTTCTCCTACGAGGGATGAATTGATTGATTCCATTTACCTCTTAAAAATTGCCTCTTAAAATGCTTCATATGGATTGTCAGCTGGGTATTACAACCAACAGACACTGCAGCAAATGGGTAGATGTTTCTGTGAAGTCACTGATAGATTAATTATGAGCTTGGTCCAGATAAACTGGCTTGAAATGTTAGCTGCAGATTTGAGAGTGCACAAAACCTGAGGTCTCTCATTACTGAAGCCTCTGTGCAACTGATTTGCACCCACATAGTATATATTGTAATTCACTGCATGATAAACTCAAGGGACCGAAACTGTGGCTATGTTTAAAAAAATAAATCTGGTACTCTGTGGTCAGTCCGTGAGTCATTTTCACAGCCTCGTATGGAGATGCTTGGATGTAATGATGGCAAGATTGTTTTATCTGGATTGTCTGTACAAATCTAACTGGGTTAACGTCATGAGTTAACCCCATCCAGCAACTAAGACCCACACAGCTACTCGCTCACTCCCCTCTAGTTGGGATGGGGGAGAGAATTAGAAGAGTAAAAGTGAGAAAACTCGTGGACTGAGATAAAGATAGTTTAATAGGTACAGCAAAAGCCATGTACACAAGCAAAGCAAAACAAGGAATTCATTCCCTGCTTCTCATTGTCAGGCAGGCGTTCAGCCATCTCCAGGAAATCAGGGCTCCATCACATGTAATGGTTACTTGGGAAGGCAAAATGCCATCACTCTGTATGTCCTCCCTTTCTTCTTCTTCCCCCAGCTTTAGATACTGAGCATGATGTCACATGGTGTGGAATACCCCTTTGGTCAGTTGGGATCGGCTGCCCTGGCTGTGTCCCTTCTCAGCTCCTTGTGCACCCCCAGCCCACTTGCTGGTGAGGTGGGGTGGGGTGAGGAGCAGGAAGGGCCTTGACGCTGTGTAAGCACTGCTCAGCCATGGTTGAAACATCCCTGTATTATCTACATTGTGCTGTTATCTCTTGTGGTATTTCCAACACAAGTCCAAAGTGTAGCCCCATACCAGCTACTATGAAGAAAATTAATCCTACCCCAGCCAAAAGCAGCACAATTAGTAAGAGACGTCTTACTTAGACTTAAAAATCAGGATGTAGCATTCCAGAAATTCAATATTCTAATTGGTTGTAAGAAAGAGTGACATTTTGTGCAGCTCCCCTCGTAGCAGAACCAGGCTTCAAAACACTTCCCCACAGAACAGCTTTAGAGTGCAGCGATGCCCCTAAAGGCTGCTGCAAAGCTTTTAACCGAACACCCTTGTGTGAGATGGAATTTAAGCACATATTGTGCTCTGTAGTCTCTGTCTGCTTTTGTCCGGTAGATGACCTGTTGAGAGCTCATTAACAGAAGAAACTGCTGTCGCACACTCTGCAGGAGGACACGTTTACTATACAGGCTGTGGACCTTGGCATTTTGTACAAGATCAAGATTCGTCACGACAACAGCATGATCAGTCCCGACTGGTTCCTGGAAAAAGTAGAGATCCTGGACGAGACCACAGAGGAGTCGTTCGTTTTCCTGTGTGAGCGCTGGCTCTCTAAAAAGAAAGAGGACAAAAAGATAGAGCGTACGCTTTACGAACAGGTACGGTTATGGCCCAAAGCTGGGACCCCAACCCGCTGCTACTCGTAAATATAAAATGATTGAGTATCTGCTTGAAGCCCAAGACACATCATTAGGGACTTATACTTTTTCACTTGTCCAAAATGAATTTGTGTTTTTTTAGGCAAGTGCTGAAAGTATGCCCACTCTCAGCCCAGTATCACTAGCTCCCTAATTTTCAATTTGGGCACGAAAATCTAGGAGTCTAAGTGAAACTCTTTGGTTGAGGGCCAAATACCTCGCTGATGCACAGTAGAGTCTATTTCCCTGCTGCTCTCCTTGCTGTGCCCACAACGTAGGTTGGTTATGGATCTCACTAATTAAAGCCCTCAAGCCAAAATATTGGGTCCTTTGACTTCGTCCTCACTGGGCTGGATGGGTTTATCCTTTCAGCAGTGTCTTCCACCAATGCCAAGCAGAAAAAAACCTAGTTTCTTTGCTACGGCTCAAAGCACAAGATGTTTTTAGTGAAATGCACTTTCCACTTGCACATTCTCTGTTGCTTTATCAGGCTAACATAGCTAATTGGAATTCAAGGTACATGCAGTAATTAAAATTAGCAAACAAGATTAATAGACCTCTCTTGCTTCTATACAGTGAGGCATAATAAAGGGCCTGATTATAAGTCCATTGTATTTAAGGAGTCCACTTTGCAAAATGCAGTGACATTTTAATTGACAGTTACCACTAAAATTATCATCGATGAACTTGGGCCAGACTCATCCTGAACACAACAGAATGGATGTGAGAAGAGTTAGACCATGGATGAGTATTGCCATACGCTCCCTCAAAATCGCAGCAGACAATGCTATGAATTCTTGTGGTCACACTTACCCCGTTGCCCATATTAATTCATAATGAGGAAAAAGTTAATCAACTTTTTTTTTTTTTTTTTTTTAATTTCGTGACTGTGTGGTAAGAGCCTCACATTTATTAGACAATGACACTGAACACATCTGCACTAACACCTCAAATATAATAGATGTCCCGTATCGTCCAGCTTTGCAGTACTATCCCTCTTCTGCCCTTTGACTTGTACCAGCTCAATTAGTCTGACACCACAATGTGTGCCTTAAGAAGCAAATCTGGCACCGTCCCATCTGTTGGAATTTTCGGTGGCTATTGCTCACACAGGTGGCAGAGAAAAGCTACAACACACCATTCCAGTCCATTGGGTCCATTGTATTTTCTTTTATTATAACACGCATCCGAAATGGCCTGTCAAGGTTACTAATGAAGGAAGTGAATGAGCTGCAGTAAATCATACGTCACATTTATTTGAGCTGCACTGAGCAAACAAGCTGTCTGGGGAACTACAGGGATTTCTTCTCATGATGTTCTTGGGGGCAAATGGGAACAGTTAATGATGCTTGAGCGCTCAACCTCATTACCTTCCCATCCCTGGCTTCCAACCAGAGCTATGATGGCGAGCGAAATAGCCTGGATGGCTCGTCTCTCAGCCTGTCGAGTCAGGACAGCAATGCCAACCTGAAGGAGACGAAAAAATCCAGTTTGGTCAAGGCGGCAGAAGAAGGATCACGTGAGCGAGCCCCATGTTTGGTTGCATGCATGCGTGTGTTCTGGGCTTTCAGTGCATGACAAGTTGTGTTCACCCTGGTGAGGTTCTCAAGAAGAGGCAGAACAGCAAATTGCTTCTCCTCACCTTGTGTTGTGGCCATTTTGGGAAAGGCTGGACCAGCAGTTGTGTTTCTGGGTTGCTTTTCCTGTAGTTCTCTGACCCTCACGGTGGAATAAGCCATGAAGTTCACAGCAACTTCAGTGTTTCCAACCCTCTTTTTCCTCTCCTGTGGAAATTGCTGTAGCATGTCAGAATTAACTTCTCCATTGCTAGCAGACGTAAGTTTGGGACTGTTTAGTATGAGGAAGAGGAGGCTGAGGGGAGACCTCATCACTCTCTACAACTACTTGAAAGGACACTGTAGAGAGGTTGGTGCTGGTCTCTTCTCACAGGTAATTAACGATAGAACGAGAGGGAACAGCTTCAAGCTCCAACAGGGTAGGTTTAGATTGAACATTAGGAAGGAATTTTTCACTGAAAGAGTNCGGGCATTGGAATAGGCTGCCCAGGGAGGTGGTTGAGTCACCGTCCCTGGATGTGTTTAAGGGACGTTTAGATGCGGTACTGAGGGATATGGTGTAGGGGAGGACTTTGTAGAGTAGGGTAGATGGTTGGACTCGATGATCCCAAGGGTCTCTTCCAACCTCAATGATTCTATGATTCTATGATTCTATGATTCTAAGTTCTCTAGGTAGTGTGGTGCCTTGGACAATTTGACAATATTGTTAGGTAGGTGGTTATTCAAGGGTACGCTGTTTTCTATTGTGGTGAGGTAAAAGGCACAGGGGTCTCTATTGGCAGCTACAATCCCAAATCGTGTCATGTAAAGTTAGATGAGTACATCCACAGCACCAAATGTGGAAAAGGAGCTGGTCAGCATCATCCATAGGGCCGCCTTAGAAAGAAACCCACTGACCTGAAGAATCATGCTCCCTCTTCCTCCTCCTTCACCAACTTCATTGCAGTCAGCACCTCTGAGTGAGGAGAAGTGACACTACCCTCTGAACAGTGGGGTCTGACAGAGTTAAGGGAAGAATTTATTCATGTTTTGAATAATTTGTCTGAAGTGTCCTTCAAAGGATCCAAAATTCTTTGCAGTGAGAGGGATGGTAAACAGACATGTTATCTCCAAAAACGGCTTCCTTGGATTATCAGAGGCTCTTTTCCACATGATTCCTTGAAGTAGCTTTTGTTGCTGATATCAGTTGGGTTCTTTCTGTTGTATCTCTTTGACCACCTCAAGATGATGTTTCATGTAGAGTATGAGATCTGAATTACCAAAGAAGGCTTTGAATTTTCTGAGGCCTTATTTGTCACACTTAAGCCATCTCCCCTCTTCAGGATCAGGCTACTAGTGCCTGATCACCAGGGATATTTGTTTGATATGAATTTAAATGATTTATTTTAGAACTCTTTGGGGTTTCTTCCTTACAACATGTAGCTGCATCACAGCAACCTTTGGGTTGGGCGGGGAGTGGGACACGGGGAGACGAGCAAGAGCACAGGTAAGTCTCTTGGCTCTCAGAAAGCAAGCTTTGACTGAGACTGCTCAGGTGAGTTTGTTCTTTTCTAGAGAGTGGTCTGTCTTATAACCGGGTAGAGGAGGAGGGTCTGCAACTGCTGTTGCTGAAAGACGGGGAGTCCATGGTCTCTGGACTGAGTTTTCTGCTCGAGCAACTGATGGAAACAGTTGGTGGCACTGGTGTAGAGTTTCATCTTCAGGCTCAGGTTCCCGAGACAGCTGAGTATAAAAGGAAAATCTCTTTCTGGATTGCATCTTATAAAAAGTGAAGTATGCCAGACTGTGTCTGAAAGGCCAGCTTTCGTGCAGGGAGGCTTGCCTTGCTCAGCTGTTGCCAACACGAAGTGAGAAAGTTGCTCAGGTTTTGTTTCTGTCCTGGATGTGAAGGAAGCCTGGAAGATCAGTGTCCACCGGCTGAAGTAATCTTTGTGGAAAACGTCCTCAGTCCATCAATATTTCCTTAAAATTCCATTACCACACAGGGTTTTTTCTCTGTATTTATACACTTTTTGATTAACCACCCCTGTGTTCCAGGATGACGGCTTATCATCTAAATTGCCTCGAGTTTGTTGTCATCCTACACAGGGTCTTTTAGGTTTAGACTAATATTTTAGATGTATGGCTAAGATACTGTGTTGTAACAAGTAACTGGGCAGCAGCTGGCTCACGGTGACTGTCTGTACGTGCTCCTGGTCCACAGCAAGTGCAAAATAATTGAACTTATCTTAAGCTTCCATGGTAAACCTAGTGTAAAATGGTGTAATTTGGCTTAGGAGTTTAGGATAGCTTTCACTGACATGGTCCAAGGGAACTCACACAAATGATTACTGCAGCTCAGCTGATGCCCAGCAGCTTGTTGTGATGTGATACCTGGGTTGCGTGTCCCACACCTTTAAGTTGTGAAGCAGACATAACACTGCACATTGCTTAACCTGGTCTGCAACCCATGTGTCTTGAGGCAACCCTTCTTTTGTAATCCCATACTGTCCTCGAACAAAAAATAAGTGATTCCCATGTTCCTTCTGATATTACTTCTGTGGTGAGAAAATGGATAACATCTGCCATGTTGGCATTCCATGTAGTTTCACAAATAATGGGTAGAACATCACCATCTCCCATGAGAACCCCTCTCCAGCAGAGCTAGGATAGTTCCCATCATCTCCATTGTGCCAGGGTGGTCTTTCTTCTCTGAGTCCTGGAGCTTGTCATCACCACTGTCTCTGTTGCAGTGACATGACCTCATTAAGGAAACTGCCTCTTGAAGGAATGTCAGATAAGGTGGACTGTGTGAGCCAGACAGCCACCTCCTGAGATGGATAAAAAAACTCAACTGTTAATTAGTTGATTAGGGGAAGTGGTACTGGGAGGTGCCTGGGAAAGGGAGTGACAGTTGGCATGCTCAGATGGCAAATTCCTTTGAGGGGCAGGAGGTGATGTGAGGATGGAGCACAGAAAAAGGTCTTGTTGACTAAGTACCTGCTTGGGTCTGAATTGGGAACCCCGCTCCATGCTGGAAGGCAGTGTTGGAGATGGTGTGGTCTACATCCCTAAGGAAACCCACCCCCTCTGTGAGGGGGACACATGCCTTCCAACAGCCTGAAATCTGTGCAAGGACTCCAGGAAACAAGGGGCAAAGGGAGACGGGATGAAAGACCTGTGGTGTCCTGGTGTGGCTACCTACCTCAGGTTTTGTATTCTCCCGTGTGTGAAGAAGTATGGAGTCCCAGAGAAAGAGGGAGACAACGGAGAGGGAAGATAAACATACTAAAGAAACATAGTCTTCTAGTTTTTAAAGGAAAGAACAGCAAACAGTCTTTCCTGCTGTCTGCCAGCAAGCTGCTCTATGTCTCTGTATCCATTATTTAAAGTGGGAAATGATAACAGTTTCTCATAGTTCTCATTTTTGACATAAGTGTTTCAGGTACTTTGGCTTGAGGATGCAACATCAATTGGAAATGCTGGTACTTCTGTGAACTTAATCTGTCACAGGAGAAGAGAGTAAAAATGGTATAAAAGAAAATTTTGTCCCTATTCAAAATATAATTTATTTAAAAGAGGAATCTGCAGAGGTTCTAAACATGACCCCTCAACATATTCTTATAAAATCTGTCTTGCTTACAGCTAAGCCCTAATACCAGCAGCTCCAGTGGTTATTTTGTGAAGAATGCACTGCATATCATTATGCTGATGTGCACACTGAAATGTAAATGATACCATAAAGGGGAGAATAAAGTCTTGCCTAATCATCAGTTCATTTTGTGCTGGTACACAAAATCCTCGAACTGGGGCTGAATACATCTTTTTGGTTTCTGCTCTGTCCAGAGGTAAGAACAGATTTGGTCGTCGCGAATTAATGCCTTCCCTGATATTGCATGCACATTCTGAGCTTGATGTGAATTTCTAGTAGAACCCCCACCTCAAAAATGTTGTTCGTTATCATAAACCAAAATTAGATGTCAATCCTGGAAGATTTGAAAACCAACCAAGTTTTTTCTCAAGGTTTATAAATTTAATTTTTTTTTAAATCAAAAGAGCGATGATAAAGCCAGGCTGAGTTTCAAGTCTGTGACGAGGCAAGTTTCAGAGCTCTGAGTCTTGTCAGAACGGTTTGAACAGCCCTGCACAAATGTTCTGAGAAATCAAACGAGTATTCAGCGTCTAATTCTGCACCACCCGCTCGGCTTACCCAAACGAGCTTTTGGAAGGCACTTGAAAAGCAGTCTGGCACTTCCTCCCTTTTAACAGCTGAACTGAAATTTCTGAAAACCACAGAAAAACCTGCTAAGTTGCCAAGCCTCGGCCTGAAGGTTTTTCTCCTAATCGATGTTATTATGCAGTATTTAAAAATACTATGTGACCTACCTTTAATACAAGGATTATTCCTGGTTTGTCTGAATTTGTGATGGGATGCTGAAACCCTGAGCAGCCCCATAGATCACAGTAATCCCTGAAGGAAGAACATTTGCAGTTGTACTGGGAGATTCACTCAGTGATGGTTCACCTTGGAGTCGGCATAGATTTATTTATAGATTTATTGAACGGTGAATATGAGATCACTTTGGTCCAACAGCCTATTTAAGATTTAGGTGCTCAGTCTCATCTTGAGGAAGATCTCTTGGTGTAGATAAGGATGCAAGCCCTTTGCTGTTCTGTCATCTCTTGGGGACAAATCTGGACTTGCAGTAGGGTTGTCTGGGGAAATCAACCCTTGCAGAATTCAATGCCAAATGTGCATGGGAAAGTAGTCTCCCACGCACATTTGTAGCCCAGTGCAGTGTGGTGTTATCCCTTCTCCAGTTAAGTTCAATGGGATTTGACTTTATTGAGCATACACAACTTCTCCCTCTGCTGGGATGAGTCCCTGGCTTTCTGAAGTCTCATGAAAATGCATTAAGTGTGGGGTTTTTTTCTGATGACTAAAACCTCTGTTTGTTGCAGTGATCCCGTACCACATCACCGTCACCACGGGCACAGAATTTGACTCCAGCACTGACAGCCGAGTATTCATCATCATCATGGGTCCTCAGAAAGTGCAGACGGAGAGGCTGTGGCTGGATCTCCCAGACTGGAAAGACGAGTTTGCAGATGGCTCCGTAGAGAAATTCTCTGTTTGGGGCCTAGACGTTGGAGAGATCAAAAAAGTGGAGGTACTTCATGAGTGCAGTGCAAGCACTAGAGGCACATCAAATACGTGGCCGAAGAAAACCAAATGTGTTCCTGTTATTCTTAACAGTGAAGGCAAGGCATTTGGGTCTAAAAGAAATGTAATCAGGGATGTGCTAATGAGATTTCACATGTGTCTGAACCTGAAAATAAGTACACTTTACAGCTCACATAACCCTTGGGAGGCAGGAGATAATTTTGAATTATAAGGAAGTTGTAATACATCCCAGTTTTGTCCCATCTCTGGCTCTGTTTTTTCTTGGTGAAGCCCTGTTATTGACAGATGCACTGAAGAATCCCAGGATTCAATCTTTTCTCAGTCTTCTTCCCGGTTGATTTTTACACTACTTCCAGTTGGGTTTCATAAACTGTGCCTGCAGTGAGAAACACATCTTGTATAATTTTCCAGCTAAACATGAAAATTATTTTTACAGCTTGGAGGACCCAGGCTTAGAGAAGAAAATTAATCATTGTTCATAAGTAACATACTCAAATAGATTTTGGTACAGGGGCCATTTTTCCTGCTGTGGCTCAGGGAGACAGAATTTGCATAAACTTTCCATCACTGAGCTTAAACTACCCATGAATCTTCCAGTGTGTTTGTGTACATCATTTCATACCGCAGTTCCAGCCGGCTCCAACCCCCAGAGCTGAAACCTACAGCATCTGAGGACTTCAAGAACCTATCTAATTCTCTTTTTCCCCATGCCCCGGGCTGCAGTAAACCTACCTGTTGGTGCATATGCTTGTGTATTCAGAGGGAGATAAGTCAAAGAAATATAAAGAGAAAAATTCTAATCAAAAAAAGTCTTTGGAGTTGTATCTCCTCCTGATGTAGCAGCTGATAAATTTTAGCAGTCCCATCAGCTTTCATTCAAAGCAATGGATTCTGCCACCTTGAGAAGTTCCCTAGATTTGAGTTTATTATCAAGCCATTTTCTTAATGCACGCCAAGTGCCTGGTTATTATGAGTGGCACATTCTATCTACTCATCTCTAGGTCAAATTTTGAAAGCGAAGCAAGTACATAAATCCTTCTCTTCTAGACCCTTGGGAACAGCCATGGGCTGGGATAGAGAGGGAATAAAAAGCGGTATAACCCCTCAGTGCCAGAGAGATAGAGGTGCTGGATGAACAAAAAAATAGAACTAAATGGAGAAGAGACAGTGAGTGGGATGAGGAATGGGCAGAGAACAGGAGAAAACAGAAGAAAATGCTTGGAAATAGAGAGGAGCAAGGAAAATAAATAATTTGAAAAGTATTACAAATAGGAAAGATGAGAAAAGGTTGCAAATTAAATGCAGAGAGTTAGAAAGAGAAATAACATATAGCTTTCAAGCCGGGTGATGTTCTTCTGCACTGTTTCACCCCTGTCCTCAGTGGTCTCACCAGTCTGCCACGTCACCTCTTGCTCACCTTTCCTCTTCAGTTTGTAGCCCCCCCAGCTCATGCCTGGAGGAGCCATCTGCTCCTGGCCTTCTGCCTTCCCTCATGCAGTGCCCTCTGCTTGGAAGGTCTCTTCTTGATGATCCACGTCCCAGCGATGACATCGATGTGCCAGTCTGCCGTGGTTGCCATGGAATCAGTCCATATTTTCCTTGTAGAAAATTGCAGTGTTCAGGGACATTGCAGAAAATTGCTAGTTGTCTGCTTGGGAGAAGTGAGGAACAGTTCGTGCTCAGATTTCGCATTTGGCTGCTTCTGGAAGAAGGCAAGAAGTTTTGAATATGAGTTACCATGTGAAAATAACATAGGATGGGGACTAAGTTTCCAGAAGTCCTCTGTATAACCCAGGCAGCAGACTGTGGGATTTAGTAGGATCGTAAGATTTGTGGCATGATGCCACTTTTAGTTTGGTGTTATTCTCCTGCTGCAAATATACGTGAAAGCAGAAACAGTGGAACATGAAGTAAATTAAAAGGGCCCCATTTGTAGTTGTCCTCTAAGCCTACAGGTACAATATTTACTACTGTTGTTCTTTAATAGACACGCTGACATGAAAATAAATAATACAAGTTACTGGGCATAGGCACTTTATACTGTGTTCTTAAAGCATGTTTTAGTATTTCTTCTCCTAATGAATGAAAGTGCCTCTGTTCCCAGACTGCTGTTGCTGCAGAGAGACACAGGTATGATCAGAAGATCCTGTACTGGTCTGCATTTCTAAACCACTTCTGGTTCAGAGCCTTTCACAAGCACGGAGTGTGGTGGAATGTACAGTGTTACAAGTCCAGTCCCTCACTGACTGGGGACCTGATCCTAGAAGACCCCAGCTCTTCTCTAATATTCTTTGCATCTTCCACAATAAGCAAGAAACCCCCTTTTTTTTGGCATCTTTCTGATATATCCACCACTCAGATTCTCTCCCATTTTCCCCTGTTGGTGCATTCGGTTTCAATGTGATTGTGAGCTGCCCACTGCAAATTGTACATCTTAGTCTTTGTGATGTGAAGTTCTCAACAGTCCCTCAAGAACAGTGGAAATGAGTTACAAAGATTTTCAAACAGTCCAAGAATCTAACTGCCTTTGAAATTTTTTCATTCTAACTTAGTTCAAACACCTCAGCCCAAACAACTTCTTGTGATAGTGGTATGAAAGCCCAGGCTACACTGTTGGTGTGGCCACATCTTTGGATCATTCAGTCTATTGGCATGGTCTATCTAAAGATTTGCATGGCATTGTAAGACAAATCCCAGTGCTCTGCTCTAAAAGACCAGCCATAAGGAAAACTCAGCACTGGTGATTTTATCCCAGACTTCATAACATTGTTCTTGGAGCCCTTGGAAATCTCCTCGTGTGGTGCAGGCTCTCCAAGGCAACTGGATGTTCAGGATGTTTTCTCCTGGCCAGTCACTGATACCAAAGGAGTTAAAGGTTGCTGTGAAAATCTGTTACCTAGAAATGTCTTGGAAGGACTCTGTAAGAGGTGGCTGTAACAAAACCAAGAGAGCAGCAGACTTTAACGGGTTCACCAGGATTTCTCCCCCAGCTGCTCTGTCCCTGCTTCACTGCAGAACCAACATTCCCCCCCATCTTGTCTGCATCATCCTGCAACAGGTCTCAGGAGACTGTGTCCAGACTTTCTGAGGGACTTTGGGTTTGGAGAAGGGCAGCCAAACTGGCAGAGAGGGAATGGGAAGGCAAGCATTATATTCCCTGTCACCTCACGCCCCAGGAATCTGAGAATTAATGCATCCATTGTAGACACGAATTTCCCTAGTGGTTAACTCTAATTTTCTGCAGCTGCACAGACGTTAGTATAGTAATAATACTCCTAATAGCTGTGATGGCTGAGACAGTCAGATAAAAAAGATCACTTGTTTCTTTGGAAAAAAAAAAAGATGCCACAGATATATCACCCTAGATGAACCTGTTATTAAAAATTATTTTCTGAGCAACCCTAAATATTCTAATAATTCAAAAACAAAAACAGTGGGAGCTAAGGACCAAATTTTTCCTGGTGACGACACAAACAACTCTTGCTCTGAAAGTAATGAACTGTAGGTAGCCCTTTTATTCAACCTTTTATGTACAGATAGCTCATTGGCATTACTGACTGGCTGAGTTTCGTACACCAGCTGGGATACATGATTATGCTTATAATTCTGCCCCAGGATGAATTACCCACGTTCTTTAAGAGGGACACATGCACTTTCTTGCAGAAGTTTGCACCATTGGCATCCTTTTGCTGCTGATATACCTGTAGGAACATTGCTTGTTGCTCTTTGTGGTCCTTGCCAGGTTCAGCTCCAGGAAGGCTTTGGCTTTCCTAACCTCATGTATGCACATTTGGTCAGTGTCTCTGTATTTCTCCAGGCCCCCTCTCCTTGCTGCCACCTCCAGTATTTTTCCTTTTTCCATTAAAGTCTTGTCAGGAGCCCCTTCCCGCCACTCCTGTGTGACTTTCTGCTATCCAGGATGGACCATTCTTGAGCTTGGAGGAGGTGGTCCTTGAAAATCAACCAGCTACAGGTGTAAGCTCCATCTGTCATCTCCTATACAAACCTGGAGCTTTTGCAGTTTCAGGAGATGGGAAACAGAGAAACAGCCTGATACATGTAGTTGACTTGTTGAGTAGTGGATTTGTGAGGGAAGGAGTGCTTGAATAACATGTGGGTGTTTGTCCAGCTGCATCTTTCATCTTGGCTATGAAACTTTGGATAGTCACCTCTAAGTTTTGCCGCAGCAGTGGAAGGGGTTGGAAAGGTGGAGAAATGGGTCTGTAGAGATCGGCATACAAGAAGATAGAAGTCAATGGAGCAGAAGTAGAGTGTTAAGACACTGGACATGTTTTCATGTAGGTCAGTCCAGTCTACCTTCCCTACTTTTGGGACTGGTAGTGTCCTGCCTTCCTTCATGCTCAGCAGCCAATGACCTGAGCTTCCTGCCCACATCAGCTGCCACATACCCTGATGTCTTGCCTGTTGGGCAGCAGTGGCACAAACTATTTCACAACTCGTTCCATTCCACTGCGCAAGTGGTTTGTGTCACGGTGCGTCACACAAACCAGGACCCTTAGTTCTCCATCACTGGTTAAAACCCCCGGTTGGGGTCTCTCCTCCAAAGAAATCCTCTTTCACCAGCAGGTGTTTTCTCGTTGACTTTCACAGGTGGGGCACGACGGCGCTACCCCTGAGAGCTGCTGGCTGTTGGAAGAGCTCACCATCGTCGTGCCCACCAAAGGCGTCATGTATAACTTTGTCTGTAAGTGCTGGCTGGCCAGAGACAAAGGTGATGGACTCACCTCACGAATCCTCAACATCTTGGATGCCGACTGTGTTAACGTTGGCCTCAAGGTGGGCTCTGGACTCCTTCTGTATCTTTAGCTGTTGCACGGACCTGTGCTGATATGGGTTGTGTGTCAGCAATTCTCCTACTTGGACTTCTGCACGGGGTTTGAGCCTTTTATTTGCAGAGGGTTTGTTTGTCATTTCTTTAGCAAAATCTTTAGGAACTGGTTTAACACCATTACCTCGTAGAGCACTGGTTGGATGCAGCCATGCCACAGTTAGGACAAGGTAGGGCAGAGCAGGTAGGACACAGTTCGGCAGCTTGTCCTCATGTTGTCACCGCCCCGCGAGCACCCACTGCATCACCCCATGGAGTGGGAGCAGCTGCAGGGTGAACAGCTTGGTGCGATCTAACTCCACCATGTTTTGTTTGAGGAGATACTTCTAACTCATTAAATTAGAGTAGTGGCGATATTTTAATCTCTGCATAGCGAGGCTACATGTCAGCTTTTCTAATATGGGAAAGGGAAACTGAACTCAGTTAGAAACTAGTAGTAATTGAAAGTTGTTGAAACATGGAGACATCTGTAAGATTGATCTTTGAAATGAATAACTGATTAAAGTTGAATAAGCAAAAACTACATAGTCTTTTCATCTATATATGTGAAATTTGAAGTAATGTGTGCTGTGCCATATTTCAACCAAGTACAAATTGGAAAGCTGAGCTATGCTGATTTTGGATGTAAGATTTATAACAGAAATAACCGTCTGGATGAATGGGACAATAATGCTGTGTTTAATACTTGTATGGCAATTTTAAATCTCTATAAATGTGTTTCTATTTACAGTGAGGTTACACTTTCATAGTACATTAATTTTCCTTTATGCTTGACTTCCAAGCTAAAGATATTCTGCTGAAATCTTTCTTGTTCCCCAGACACACAAAAACACGATAACATCTTTAACACCTGTGAAGGCTTCAACAACTCAGCACAGGTTTCAGTGGTAGAATTGACCTAAGAAGGGGAAAAAAAAAAACCCTCTTTCAGACTGAACACCAAGGTTAAAACCTAATCTCTTAAAAACTTCCCATCAGCTGTTTAGCCTCCTGGATAAGGTTTCCAAACTCCTATCGGTGAGCTGATGGCTCGCCCATAGATTGAAGTGGATGTTAATAAAGACTTATGTTCAGTCTTCCCTTAAAAGCTCAATCCTGAATACTTATTTTCATAAGCATGCCAAAAATAGACACATCTAACTAAATTCTTTTCTATGATGTTGGGCCAGAAACTTGCCGAAAGGTTTGAAGGAAATCAAGGGAGATGCTTGAGACATGAAATCAGAAGTGTGCATTTGACTTTCTGATCAGTCTCCTTGTTGAGGGAATTTGGTACTCTTCCCTCGTAAATAGCTGCAGTTAGAAACTGAGTTAATTTTTTTTTTTTAGAATTCAAAGAAGACTACCAAGTTTAATGTATTTGGCAAATGTAATACTTTTTATTTTGCTTTTGCTTGACTCTTGCACAGCCATACATACCCATTTCAATTTAATTTTCTTCTTGGATTGATATTCCCTCTTTGTGCTTTAAATTGAATATTTGCCTCCTCGTGAATAAAAAAACTCAACTAGTTAATGTCCACCATGGTCATTAAAAAACCTTTAACATATTGGTAAAAGAGTTTTTCTTCTCCTACCTATAGCAAATACATTTGTTCGTTGTGATTTAGAATGTATATGGATGAATATGTCTGAAACAGGTTACTCAGGATTGAACAAGCATGAAAAATAATTTTTCTATTACTTTATTCCTTTGCACTGTTTATTTATGTGGCAATCACAATCCAGGGCAATAAAACTTGCAGTGCACTATCTGAAATATATTTTGTTGGGGCTGTTTCTCGATGTTCTTCCACCTCTTAAATCCAGAGGTCTTGTTGCCATAGGTACGATCTTGAAAGCATCTCGGTGGCCTAAAAGTCTTAATGCCACTGACAGCCACTGGGACTTGTGCGCTTTTGAAATGTTTTATTCTGAATCTTATTATTCACATGTCAGGAGGAAAGAACAAAGTTAGGCTAATAAGGTGAAAATGATGCAAGACGTCTTTTCACAAATTGGCATGCCTTTAATGTACGAGATCTGGGAATGCTCTGTGTCTGATGGAGCAGTGTGTGTCCCAGTGGGAAACAGGATGGCTGCAATCTTCTGCTGTAGAGAGCATTAGGATGGATAGAATTAGTAGAGTTGTAGGACTACATGTTGCCCAGATGGACACCCAACTTTCCCCAACATGGGAAAATGTCTTGCAGTCAAGGGAAAATAAAAATTGTGTCTTCGGGAGTTGTTTTTTAAAAAAGGCAAAAGTTTGGTGCACGGAGGTCTGGAGTGCTGGGAAGTAGCTGGGAGGAGATGGCAGTAGCAGAAGGTTGGAGACCCACACGTTGACGTGGAGGTTGTGACTTGGTGGAGAAGGAGTTTAACAGGTCTTCATCCCTCCCCAAGCATATGGTTGTCAAGATGAATGTGTCTCACTCTGAGTCTATCTAAGCTGAGAAAAATCCACAGAAGAGGTCACAGATGATGCAAAGAGTAAGGTCCTGTAGCAAGTTTCAGTCTCTAACTTTGACTCTGAGAATGAAGTGTGGCAAGAAACCAAGCAACTGTTTTGTAACCATTTCTGGTAAAGAAGTAGATTTCCTGCAAGGCCTGTCTAGCCTTTTGCCCAGGTTTTTGTGTGGGTTAAGTACAGCTTATGGGACCTTGTGATTGTTTCAAATCCTCACCAGGTCCTGTATGAAGTCACAGTTGTGACTGGAGACATCGAAGGTGGTGGTACCGACGCCAGTATTTTCATGACTGTCTTTGGATCCAATGGGAACACCGAGGAAATGCAGCTGGAGAAAAATGGAGACAGGTACACTAACTTTGACATTTTTCTTGGTTAGAAGTGGAGTGATGACAGATTCTAGCAGCAAGTCAAGAAGCATTTGGGGCTTTGATCATGCTCTCACTGAAACACAAAGATAAAGTCCCATTGAGTTTATAGGTTCAGTACTTGTGTTATTGTAGTGTATTTAGCAGAGCAGAGGACAGGACAGCACTACGTAGCCAGGGAAACCATCCGTTGTCATTTGTAGAAGTTTAGTTTAACCTGTTCCTCAGTGGCTTTAGAGATAAGTGCTGTGAACAAAAATATCAATTGCATGTCGTGCATGGGCTCTAAGAGGAACTGTGGACATCGCATGAAGCCACAGGTGCAATTTCTGCAAAATGCAACTTTTGTGGAAAAGTAAGTAATTTAACTTGAACATTATTTGCTGGGAATGCATAATGAAAGACAGAGAAACCATGCACACGCCTGCCTTGGGAAGTGCCTGTCATGGGAAGGTGCTGACCCTCCTCCATCTTCTCCTCCAGTTTGCTTTGCTGGCCAGATGTCAGCCAGCCTGGTCCAGAAGCCACGTGAGGGATGGCGGGTCCTGAGCTGGTATCTGAGGGCCCTGCTGAGAAGTGGGCTTCTTAGCTCGAGCTCTGTGCCATGTTAATATAACCAATGTGGTTTTGTATCTGGAGCTGGCACAAAAGGGACACACAGTGACATCAGTCTGCCCAGATGTGGTCTTACCGTGCAGAGAGATGGAAATGGGCTGTGAGCTGCTGGGAGTGCTGCACTGCGTGCTCTGATTTTACTAAAAAGGTGAAATCTTATGTTTTCTTCAGCAGAGACAGCTGACAAACACTGTAATCCTAGTCTGACGCCAACCCTTCTATAAACTGAAAAAACCCACACGCCACTGATCCATTTCCTCAAGCTTTCCTGTTCCTTTCTTGCACCTCCCTCGGTTCTGAAAGCTTTGGCAAGAACGAACACGGCACTAAGCAGCTTTCAGAGATGGGCTTCATCAGCCTTAAATTTAATTAATTGACTACCTCTGATTTTATTCAGCAAAGCATCTACAGAACGTCAGGAGGGCTGGAGCACTTGGCCACACAGTTCGAGCTCAGCTTGGTGAGGTGATGCTGGGCTCTTCCCCCAGCCTCCTGGACGTGCAATTTTCTCCATGCAGCTTTATATATCACGCGTGGGCTGGATAATTTAAGATAAGGCTCCCTGCATAGAGATGTTTGCTCAGGGGATGTTTTACTTGCAGCTGCCGTAGCAGAGGGGGTGTCTGGGCAAGCACGTTCAGCTAAGCTTGAAACCTTCATGTGCTTAGTTAGCAACAAGCACGAGCCTTGTTTGCTCTGAAAAGCAGAATGTTAGCAGAGGTGCTGCTGACTAAACTCTCCATGAGAAGCACCGCTGAGTCACGCAGAAAGACGTAGCTCTTGGCCCTGCTCCCCATCACAGGGAGACATCCAGGGTGCGGGGCAATGTCCTTGGGTTACCACTGTATCTGGCTATCGGTGATGTCCTCCTTCCAAGACCCCAGACAATCCTGAATTGAGCTGTCTTCCCCTGTTTTAAGCCCAACAGTCAATTCAAGTAGATGGGAAAATAGACCATGACTGTTTACTATTTGTATTTAAAATTAAAGCAAAAGTCACATGAGGGTACGTCAACAAAAAGTCTCTAAAGGGGACCAGCCCCTAAGAGAGGGATTGTGGTTTTGCTTCAGCTGGCCAGGCATGTAATATCCCTAAACCATGCAGGTTTTTTTATAAAAAAAATCACATTTATCTATATGGGTGGGATGAATAACCTCTGCTACAAGGATATAAAAATGCAATAAAGGAAGGCTACACAGTTCGTATGTTATTAGCTGCTTGGACTGTCTTCTGCCAGCAGAAGAGCTGCAAAAGGTGATGAAAACCCATTGGGGCTGTGTACAGAAGAAGGACACGTTAAAAAAAAAACAGCAACTATTAGTGTGTTAACATCCCCAGGATGCTGTGATATCCCCAGGACGCTGTGCTGTTCTTTGGGGACCTACTGGCACATTTCTGCCAGCTGGAGACGCTCCGTATCAGACCTCCAACTGTACAGAGCTCCCATCATCCCGTTTGCACCCTCTACAGAGGACATGCATGTCCCCAGATACACACGCAGCCTCTTTCCACACCATTCCCACCAGTCTCCATCCAGCTCCTAACAACTGCCCCAGGCTGCCCCAGGCTCTTGTTTGGCATGGAGGAAATCTCGCCAGCCTTTGGGCCAGCAGCGAGGGAAGGGTGAGAGCCACCACAACCGAATGGTGAAAGGCGCTTCATCTTTATTGGGGCCATCCAATGCCAATTCACTCACAGCAGCTTAGCGCGTTATGAAGAACCGTCTGTCTAACCTGCCGCAGATTTAAGACAATTTTAGCTACATTATTGTTATTGCCAAGACCTCTGGGCGATAGAAATATTTCTAAGTGCAGGCATGGGTAGGAAAGCTTAATGAAATCCCTTAGACAAATGCTTCACTGTCCTGGAAAAGGAACAGCGGCAGCCAGCTTGTCTGGGTACTTCTTCCCTTCTCAATTTTTTTTTTTTTCCAGGCTTATGTTCATGTTCATATACATTAGGGATAGAGAAGAGCTCTTGGGTCACCCAGTTTGTCACTTTAGCAATTGTTTCCCTTTAGTACAATGACTTCTGGAAAGTAGCAGGTGAGTATCAGCCTTACAAGCTGTAAACAGGGCATTTACTGAAGATAAATAATGTTTTATTTTGCTGGCTGATGGTTTAGCTTAAATTTGCTCAGCCTGGAAAGGAGCATAATGAGAGATTGCTACGAAGCTTTGCAAGTAATAGCGATTGTAATGAAAATTGATCATAGGATCACGGGATAATTTAAGCTGGAAGGGTCACACCTTTTTCTTAAATAGAAGTGGAAAACAATCCAGTCGAGACACAAAAGCACATTCTGTTTCTCACAGAGAGACAGGCTGTCTTGCTATCCGGCACCACAGAAAGACAAATAACAAGAGGGGGGAGATTTTCAAAGAGCAAACATAACCCTTAATAACTAGAAATGGACTGGGACCAAAATGCCCCATCCAAAAGCCTCTGGGAGCACAGGGAAAGCAATGCCTGGATGAAAACTGGGAGGCTGGAGCCAATCCCTATTGCTAACATCTGCAGCTATGCAGGCTCAGATAATGGTGTGAGGATAATCACATTCATGCTGCAGGGTGTAATCTGAGCAGAGGTTGGTAAAGAAATGGCTTTTTTTTTTTCTCCAGATCCAGGCACTGCACAGCTGTAGGAGGATAAGTACATTGCCAGGAATGAGATATCATCGTTATGGGTTGTCTATGTTATGGTAGTGCCCAGAGTCTGCAGAGCTCTCTCCAAATCTCTGAGCAGACCAGAGTAACTCGCAAGGAGAAGTTTGCACGAAGGAGTAATCTCAGCAGCACAGTGGTCATGGAGGTGCTTGGTAGACCCTCTGGATTTGGCTGCCCTTTGAATTAGCAAGGGCCGGATTTCTGTCTCCAAAGCCACAGCAGATATACCAGAGTATTTTGGGGATGAACCTATAAGATAAGCTTGCTCTAAACAGAGTAATATTGAGTCCAAGGCAGCACTTGCACTGAAGTAAGGCTTTCTTCCTAGAACCATTGATGCTAAGAGGGAGGCAAGGTAGCTGTGGTCCTAGCCAGTGTAATGTTTTCTTTAAGGCCAGGTTGGATGGGGTTTTGAGCAACATGGTCTAGTGGGAGGTGTCCCTGCCCACGGCAGGGTGATTGGAACTCGATGATCTTTCAGGTTCCTTCCAACATAAACCAATCTATGATTCTATTATAAGCATATGTTAGTTTTTCCCCTTTTCCTGCTTTCTGCTGATTGCTATGGATGAGCAGTTCTGACACATCCTTGTGCCAATGTACAGCCGCCAAGCACAGGGTAAGATCTGTCATGAAACGTTGCACAAACCTGTCCTGGTTCTTACAAATAATGGAGCTAATTTGCAAATCCAAGTGCCCCAAAAACAGGATGGGAACGCGGGACGGTTGGTTTTGGCCCCTTTCAAAGACAATTTGCCTGCTTTTTCTAAACTCATGTGTTGGGCTCCGACCTCCAGTCAGGTTGCTGTATTCAGCTGAGCTGCAGCAGCTGTCTGTCACCCCAGCAAATGCAACGTGCTGCCTCTCAGTGCAAGAAGATTAAGCAAAATTGCTTTGCCTTTTAGTTGGGAGGGTCTAAGGGCAGGCTGGTGGACAGATGCCAGGAGGAACGCGATGTGCAGAAACCTGACTGTGAGTCTCCATTGTTCTAGTTACAAACAGAGTGACAATGGATGCTACAGGCTGCCTGGAACCACTCCAGGTGCCTCGTATGGGCTTGATTTTCTGGGGGAGGAGGAATCCCTGTCAAACCTGCACTGAGGTCTCTTGCCAAAAAACACAGTAGCTAGTGATTGCAGGGCAGAAAAGCTCAAGTCCTATAACGTGCACTCGTAAACTTTTCATTTGAGGCTGTTGGCAAGGTGCGAGAGCTGCAGCGTGGGCAGGGGATGGAGATCCAAAGATGCTGTAGAGCAGAGGGAAACCTCTTCGGTCTTTCAATCCCTCCAGGTTTGAGCGAGGCCAGGAGGACAGTTTCATAATGGAGATCGCCGACATCGCACCCCTCCGGAAGATGAGGATCCGGACGGACGGGAAGGGGACTCGCCCGCACTGGTTCATGGAAAGGGTAACACACTTCACATTGCGTGTCTCTCTGCAACCTGCTTTGTGTTGAAGCCTCTCAGCCCTTGAGAAAGAGGAGAAATGGAGCTAGAAGGACCTGTTGCAACAGGACAAGAGGGAATGGCTTTACACTAAGAGATGGTAGATTTAGACTAGATATAAGAAAGAAATTCTTTACGCTGAGGGCGGTGAGACACTGGCCCAGGTTGCCCAGAGAGGGGGTAGATGCCCCATCCCTGGAAACATTCCAGGTCAGGTTGGACGGGTCTTTGAGCAACCTTATCTAGTTGAAGGTGTCCTTGCTCATTGCAGATAGATTTAAAGGTCCTTTTCAACTCAAACTATTCTATGATTCTATGAGTCGCTTTTATTAATTTCCTGCCTCTTTCCATTGGGATTTTTCATATTTTTGGTTTTTTTTTTTTGTGCTTTTTTTTTCACCAGCAGGAATTGATCAAAAAAGAAGAAAGCAAGGGCAAAAGCTGTGCTGTGAAGCTTTACGGCAGTCTCTGTTGTTAGATGTCACTCTCCCTTCCTGCAAAAGAGCCTTGGCTTGCCACCAGGGCACCTGCAGTATTTTCTGTTCCCCGGGATGTAGCCTCAGCTCCTGCAGACCCCTGCCATGCTCTGAGCCCATGGGAGAGTGGACCCCCCTCTGCCAGGCAGGGACAGCCACTGTGGGCCTGGGCTGGGTGGGACATTTCCAAATAATCCATCCTTTCAGGTGAAGCATCACATCTCTCCCCTCCCCTTCTCCCTCTATCACACAGGCAGATTTCTTTCTCTTCTTCTTCATACAAGTAAGTTGTTGGGTTTTTCTTCCATTTGAATACTGCATGTAGAATAACTCCCACCATTTCTGTTGATTGTGTTTTTCCCTGGGTCCTATCTCAAAAAAAAAGCACAGTGCTTGCCTTTATCTTTCCTACTGAACCACCAGCCCCATGTAAACATCACTTGTAGTTGGGCAGTAAAACGTAATTTGTTTGTTATGGGTCCCTATGACTGTATTTTTAAGATAGAGCTGGAATGATGTGCTGATTGCACTCCAGCAGATGTCATGAAGTGGGGAATACATCTCTGGCGTGTTTATTTAGCATGCTTTTTCTGGAATAGAAATCCTGCTGGATTTCTGTATCTTGACATTTTTATGAGAATAGGTTAAGACCCGGTAGCTTAACCCATGGTCAGAAAGAATACTGCAGGATTTTTTTATTGGGTCCTTTATCCTTTTTGACTAGTCTGAAGCTGTCCTTCATTTTCCCATAAATAATGTATTTCTAAACACCGGTTCTACAGTTTCCAGTGAAGTGATGAACCGCTCTTCACCTCCATTAGCACAGTCTGAAAAGTGTTTCTCTGGTGCAATACCATTTTGTACTTGTCCACTGTCACTTCTAAGTTTTTCCTCAGTAACTCTTGTGCAGCTTTCCAAAGCATTAGACCTCCAGCATATATCTTCTGAGTATATGCCACAGACACACGGTTTTTCCCTCTGTGCCTAAGGAATAACTCAATCTGTTCTCTGATTTGATTCAGTTATCTTGGTCAAACTCCCTTTGCCAGTTGCCCGTTACTTCCCCGAGTTCTACAAATCACATTCCTATGAAATGAAATCAAATAAAGCTTATTAATCCAGAGACGTTCCAGATCTTGTGGCCATGAATTATATCAGCTCAAAGGCTAGAGGCAGCAGCATCTCTAGTGGCAGCCCCTTCCCGTGTTCCTGTTGCCAGCTCTGATCCAGTCCAGCCTGGTGGCCTGTCCCGCCCAAGGTAAGGCTTTCCCAGAGAAGGAGATGAAAAGGACTCTCGTGTGGACCCATCTGATGAGCTTATAGCCCTTTCATGGTTCTACAGAAGTAACAAGCAGACCATGCACGCAAGTCTGAGGCCAGGAGTTTAGAAGCTTTTGAAAATTGGACCCGTAGCTTCTATTTTTCTTAGGGAAACAGAGCATGGAGGATCTTCTAGCTCCAGTGATACACAGAGAACTTTATTTATTAGTTTTCTCTCCCACCTTCCCTGCAAAGGTAAACATTACATTTGCATTTAAAGGCAGAGAGAGAGGACAAGAGCCCTCTGGAAGAGGGGAGGAAGGATTTGTGTTTTCTGATTTGTATTCCAGCCTTGAAAACTTATGTAGCCTGGTGTGACATGAAAACTGATCTGAGCGCATTTCCATTTCTGTCAAAAGTGCATATTAAAACTGCATAATGAAATACTTGTGGGGGTAGTGCTAAACTCTCAGACAGATGGTTCACAGTTAGTGCTAACTAGCACAGTGAAATGAGAAGCTAGATTAAGCCATCAATCCCATAATTAACCATTTGTTGCTCCATTTATCTACAGGCTATTCTCAGTTTTCTTGTTCAATTTAAATAACAATAAATGATCTTTTTAATTCTCTTTAGTCTTTTTGTAAAATGGTGCTGGTCATAACTTATACTGCTTTTAGTTTACCAGAAATAGAAGTGCATGAATACCAATTAAAATGCATGAATTATCAATGATGTTATACACAGCCAAAAGATTCAATTTACAAGCAGGGAAGTAGTCTTTTATTTATTTATTTTTCCTGACTACATATAATGCATTGGAATTTCATTCAGAATTTCAGTGAAGTAATGAACTTGGTGCCAAAGATTCATACTGCACCAAAAGTGGCAATAAGTTTTAAACACTGATACTTAACCCTCTAGAGGGAACAAAATTTGATTAGTGATGAGTTGAGCCAGAATGAATATTATTGATTGTTGCTGTGCACAGAAAGACAAACCAAAATCTCTCTAAAGCTGAGCAACACTTTCTGATCTCACCACTGCTGGAAGAGACATGGAGTTTGGATACTTTCCTCTGAGCTAATGCTGAATCTCGTGTTCTTCCACATCAAGCTACCACGACACTGCTCGGTGCTTCTGAAAAACCGGACAATAGAATCACAGAATGATAGACTCACAGAATGGTTTGGGTTGGAAGCGACATTTAAAGGCCATCTAGTCCAACTCCTCTGCCATGATCAGGGACATCCTCAACTAGATCAGGTTGTTGAAAGCCCCGTCCAACCTGACCTTGACTGTTTCCAGGGACTAGGCACCTACCACTTCTCTGGGCAACCTGGGACAGTGTCTCACCACCCTCAGAGTAAAAAAAAAAAGTGACTTCTAATTAGGAAACTTATCTAAATGCATGATTTGGAAACCCCCTCCTGGGATGGCCAGTTCCTCAGTCCACATAACGATTTCACCTGCTGCCCAGTATCTTAGAAGTGAAGTTGAAAAGCTAGGAGGAAGAAATGAGAGCTATCTGAGTGAAATAACAGGAATTGTAAGGCTGTTGAATTCTGCAGAGTTGCTTCCCTCAGAATTTTAATGTTACTTTGTGCTGTCAAAGCCAGGCAGATAAGAAGCTGTCTTAATGAAGCACTAATTGCATTGCATTCAAACGTCACAAATAATCCTGAATTCGGGACTTGGTCTTTATTCAGTTCCTTTTCCTTTATATAAAGGAGATTAAGAGAATTTGAGACAATTCATTATAGCTGAAGCTGACTGTTCTTTGCAACAGAGGAAAGCCTTTCTCTTTTTACAATCAATCAGAGGACCCTGTTTTTAAGTGAAGACTAATGACAGGCAACAGAATCCTAAAGACCTGTGGTTGAGTCTTTAAAGATGCAATCCAGGACCCATGTATTTTGGTGTTAGTGGTGTGTGAGACCCCGTGGAGCGTGTTTTACACCACCACTGGGAGAAGGGTGGGTGGAGGTAAATCAAATGATTGGACGTGTCAAATCCTTTCTGTTACAGCGAACAGCACACAATTAGTTTCAAGTTGCTGGTTTGAAGTTCCTGTCAGCTATGATATTTGCTCAGATACAAAGAAAATTATCAACATTTTGTTCTTATGTACCGCTCCTGCTTCCTTTTTATTTCTATAGGTTGTTCTACAGCCCAGTTAAAACCTTTGTGTAATTAATGATAATCTTTGAGCTTAAAAGCACACAGGATGTCCACAGCAAGTTCTAGATATCCTAAATAAATAGTTTAGATGCAATGTAATGCAGCAGCAGCATTGCCAAGTGGTAGCTAATTTTCTTGGGAGGAACAGACAGAAAACAAAAATATCTTCAGCTCAGCTCCCAGAGATGACTTTCTTGACCGAAATGATCCAAATCAAAATCCTGCATCATCCTGTGTGTGTGCGCAACACCCACAAATATCTCCTGGTAGGATGGGATTCGTTTTGTGCTATCTTAGTCATTGAAAAAGCTGCCTTCAACTTTCACCTCTTCTACCAAACTCTTTAGAAATCCTCTACAGTCAGCAGAGAGATAGATCTGAGAGAGGGAGCGATGCCTTGAATGGCCCCCAGCTTGGGTGGGATGCATCACTTCTCTGGTGGTACCCAGCTCTGACTACCAACCATAGGGAGGGCCAACGTGATGTGCTGGGCCTGGATGCCCAGCGTTTCAGCGGTTCAGGCTAGGTAAGGTAGGCAACACACCCACCTTGTGTTTGCCACAGGTTCCCTGCTGCCTCCACACCTCTTGTTGTGGTCTCCCCTGAGCAAACACAGAGAAGGGCAACGAAGCTGGTGAGGGGTCTGGAGAGTAAGTCTTATGAGGAGAGGCTGAGGGAGCTGGGATTGTTCAGTCTGGAGAGGAGGAGGCTGAGGGGAGACCTTATCGTGCTCTATAACTACCTGAAGGGGGGCTGTGGAGAAGCGGGGGTTGGTCTCGTCTCCCAAGTCACAGGAGATAGGACACGGGGAAATGGCCTCAAGTTGCCAATCTGAACCTCAAGGGGAGGAATCCCCACCCTCAAAGATTTTCAAAACTCAGTTGGGCATGGCCTTGCAGTTATCCCTTCTTGAATCTAAACTTCAAGGGGAGGTTTAGATTGGATATTAGGAAACATTTCTTCACGGAAAGGGTTATCCAGCATTGGAATAGGCTTCCCAGGGAAGTGGTTGAGGCACCATCCCTGGAGGTGTTCAAAAGACGGGTTGACATGGTCCTCGGGAATATGGTTTAGTGGTTTTTCGGGGTTTTTTTATTGCTTATTTCTTATTTATTTATTTTTGTCAGAGTTGGGTTGATGGTTGGACTAGATCATCTTAAAGGTCCCTTCCAACCTGGACGATTCTACGATTCTATGATTCTACAACTCGTAAAATCAACCTCCTGTCTGCTCCTCTTTGGAGCATCCCCCCAGCACGAGAAGGCAGAGGCTGCTCACTCTGTCTGTGTTAACCACTTACACAAAGCTGCACACGGATGAAATCACCCAGCCTGGGTGAAGGGCTGGGGGTGGAAAGAGAGGATGGGGGGACTCATTTTGCTCCGGCAGCTGTAGTAACCAGACAGTTTTTCCCAGACAGCATGTGGGGCGTTGGGCAAGGGCTGGTTATTTGTGCAAGGTCTGATCTCCCCGTCTGCGGGTGCGCTCCAGCTGGCAGCTCTAATCTGCTTCTACCCCCCGCTGCTTTCCTGGCATTTCCCTGTGAGCTTTTTTTGCTGCTAACAGAGTCACTGTCGTTCCTGAGCAGGGCAGAGGTAGGGCTGGCTGAACCTTTTCCAGCAAAGAGTTTATGTACCAAAGGGGAAAAAAAAAGAAAAAAAAGGCATTTTCAGTCAACCTGAAACTATTCACAATTCAAATTTGCAAATTTTGGCCAATGAAAAGTTCCTAGGTTGGAGTCCTGTAAGGATGTAGAACATCGTTCGTGCATCCTTGAACAAGGAGACTTCCCACTGGTCTGTGCCCCAGCAAAGAGGGCACCAGCTGGGGTGGTGGAGACCTATTTCTGCTTCGTTCAAAGCAAGGGTTTGATTCACCACCTCTTGACTCACAGGGCAGTTTTCTGACCAGAAAGTAATAGCGTCACCAGCTGCGAATAAGCAGCTTTTTAGAAAAGTGGGGCAGCTTCAACAGCCCAAAAATGTCCTGTACCTCTGGGATGAAGGTGCTGTGTTACAGATCCCTGTTTAGCATCAGGCAGAGAGAAAACCCCAGATGAGTGTCCTACCCAAGGAACAGTATAATGCACAAATAGCATGGCTACTGCTTCAGCTTCAGTATAGCTACCGTCCTCTTTAAAAATAATTTTTTATAACCCAGAGCAATGTTCTTCTTTTGAACTGCTAAAGGCTTCAGCAAAGCTTGGTTGGGGTCAGCAGAAGTGCATGGACTGGGACACATGCAGGTTTGATGGCAGAATTTGAGCACGTTTTATCTCAAGATAAGTTTTATAAGTTTCTTAGGCTGATATAAGAGAGTGCAGCGGAAGGTCACCAAGATAGTCAAGGGGCTGAAGCATATGGCACACTAGGAAAGTCTGAAGTAAATGGAGCCCTTAAGCCTTGAGAAGAGAAGGGTAAGGGGGAATCTAACTGCAGCCTTCTGCTGCTTAAAGTGACGTTACAGAGACTATTGATCCGGTCTCTTCTCAGAGGTGAACAGTGAAAGGGCATGAGGCAACGGACACAAGTTGCAACAAGGAAATTCCTGATTGGATATGAGGAAAAAGTCTTCCCAACAAGAGTGATGCAGGCCGAGGATAGAGACCCACGGCGCTGGGGGAATCCGTACCCTTAAAGATTTTCAAAACTCAGTTGAGCATGGCCTTGCAGTTAGCCCTTCCTGAAGCAGGAGGTGGAACTAGGCAGCTCTAGGTGTCCCTTTTAACTTAACGTTTTCCATGACTCCATGATTAATTTCTTCCTAATATCCTGTTGCACTTCTCTGATGCACCTGGGCTCATGTCCCCACGGCCTTTGCAGAGATGTGCCTCCCAAGACACTGCTTCTTGATGCACTGCTTCCTTCACTCAGGTATGGTCTCTGTTTCTGTTAGATGGTAACAAAAATGGTAACTTGCAGCCCTGTGTCCTCCTTTCCCTCCAACTCCTCCAATTTAGTGAGAATTTACTGCTAGGTTTTTGCTGTAGGCAAGTGTAACACTTTTCTCCCGGTAGACTGATGCTTCACAGAGCCCACATTCAACAGGACACGTAAAGGTGGGTGCTTCATTAGGGGTTTGTTGGAGTAACTCACTCACTTGTTCTAACTAGGTCCCTATTCTGTTCTTATCACCACAGCATCTGAGCTCCTTTCCGTGACACATTAGACAGTGTGACTAATATCTGTTGCATACTGTTTGTTCTGTCACCTTTTCCCAGACAGAGAAGAGTGTGAAGCATTCAGTTTTTCTGGCCTAATTTTATCTTATGCATGGCTTTAACTTGTTTGGAGCTGGTTTGCATATCTCTACAATGATGGCTGTGTGTCTGCACACAGGAGGCAGGCAAAAGAAAGATGCTGTGTGCAAGGAGAGGTAGTGTGGTTTTCAATAATTCTCTACTACTTCTTCTTTAGACTTTATTGCATACTGTCTTCCAGGAAAGGTCTGACTCTTAGAGATAAGTTTTGCCTGTAACTTTTGTCAGAGGAGCAAATTTATTCCTAGGCTTCACCCCATGAGTGAAAAGGTACAGTATTATGAAGACCATTTCTCAAAATAAGTTACCACAGCAAATACTGTCCATAGCAGAGAGCTCCATCTAGCCCAGAAGAGCTCAGTACAGGTTTTGGAGCTATGACTAAGATCTATCCGTGTCCTACCACACTGCATATTTTATAGGTCTGATCTTTACCCTCGTTCAAATGATAGAATCACAGAATGGTTAGAGTTGAAAAGGACTTTAAAGATCATTGAGTTCCAACCCCCCTGCCCTGGGCAGGGACACCTCCCACCAGACCAGGTTGCTCAAAGCCCCATCCAACCTGGTCTTGAACCCCTCCAGGGATGGGGCATCCACAAATTCTCTGGGCAACCTGGTCCAGGGTCTCACCACCCTCACAACAAAGAATTTCTTTCTAGTACCTAATCTAAATCTACCCTCTTTCAATTCAAAACTATTACCTTTCATCCTATCACTACACTTCCTGATGAAGAGTCCCTCCCTATCTCTCCTGTAGGCCCCCTTCAGGTACTGAAAGGCCACTACGAGGTATCCCCGGAGCCTTCTCTTCTCCGGGCTGAACAACCCCAACTCTCTCAGTCTGTCTTCAAAGGAGAGGTGCTCCAGCCTTCTAATCACTTCTGTGGCCCTCCTCTGGCCCCGTTCCAACAGGTCCCTGTCCTTCCTGTGTTGAGGACTCCAGAGCTGGACACAGGACTCCAGATGGCGTCTCATGAGAGCAGAGTAGAGGGGCGGAATGGTTCAAATGGTAGTTGAATTTCAACTGAAGTTTTTTCCCTTGTTTCAACTCTTCACAGATCATCCTGAAGAACCTGACTAATCAAGAAGTGGCCACATTTACCTATGGTGAATGGCTGTCAAAGCTGAAAAATGCCAACGGAAGTCTTGTGTGTGAGATGCCAGCTGTCATAAATGATGAGCAGATGATGGAGGACACGACATACAGTCTTCAGGTTAAAACCAGTGATGTTGGAGGTAAGTCCATGGTGAATGTTTTATGACTTTTCCAGTACGAAGTTAGACTTTTAACAATGAAAAACCTCTGCCTAATTTGAAATTATTTTTTAAAAAAGCATAATTTGGCCCTACTGTGCTGCAACACCTCCGTTTTGGCTGGCTGTTCATGATGACTGTTGTGCTGTAGAATTCATCCTCACCTGAGAACTGGGCATAAATATTTAGACACAAAGCCTAGATTTGGTTGCTTCCTGCTCCTACTGATTCCACATTAACAGAAGTTATTGCTAGATCATGTTGCAGTTGTCAGGAACCCCCTTTTTCTTTTTGGTCAGGTTCACCTACATAGGGCGGAAAAAAGGCTATGTTCAAAGCTGGTGGGTTCCAGCTTTTCAGTCAGCGCTATCTGCTTTTGTTCAAGCAATAATTCACCCTCCGTTTCACGTTTATCTCAGGACGTGAAAAACCAACCCTAAATGCACACCAGATAGAAGAGGTGGAACAGAGTATAAAGAAAGCTGCAGAGCTTCAAGAGCCAAGAAATGGGATTTCTATGTCATTTCCTGGGATCACTGCCTCTTTTCATGAGAACTTGTGTCAGGCTGCTGAATGAAAGCTGCAATCATATGCAGGCCACCTCGTGCCAAAATGGGACAAGTTAGGCATTATCTTGCAGATATCTTGGTTGGAAGGTTGACCCTCAACGGGGATTCTGCAACACCAATACACATAATCACCTCCTGATCTCTATCTCTCTTTCATTTTTCTTTTCTTTTCTTTTCTTTTCTTTTCTTTTCTTTTCTTTTCTTTTCTTTTCTTTTCTTTTCTTTTCTTTTCTTTTCTTTTCTATCTTTTTTTTAGTTTTTCCTCGATTTACCAGCAGTAATTTATTCCGTTGGTGAGGTTTGATCTGAGAATATCAAAATTCCCCTGGCAGAGTGTCTTCGTGCCACCTCACCATTTTTTATCTATCTATCTGCTCTGCCTGCTGCTTGTCTGAAAATCATGTAGCGAAATACGAAAAACAAAAGAGAGAGGGGAAGATTTGTTTATGTATCTGGCAATCCATCGAGTATAATGGTAGATCTTTCTGTGACCTTTTTGTGAAATCCAGCCCTAACTCACAAAGGCGATGGAAATAGAAACGAGAGAAGAATAGAAGATGACAGCAACAGCAGACAGATCTGCCCTTCCCATTGAATGAAGGATGACGGGTATTAATGATGAAACATTTTATTTCATTATGAGCAGCGACAACCAGTAGGAAAGAGCAGATTACAGAGAGATTTCAGAGTGTCTGTTTGTGATTAGATCACACAGCACACTGACATAATTCTGAACTTTATCCAGCTTATCTAAAGAGGGTACAAGTCATGAACCCTCTCCCCTCTTTGATCATTATGTATTCTGTGATTACTCCTGGTTGGACCAATTGAGGAAAAGAGATGCTAGGGACAGCAATGTTCCACAGTGAATAGAATCGGACATGTTTCTTTCTAGTTTTTCTTTGCAGTGGCTTTCAGCTTCCCAGTTCACCAGAGGTGTTGAAACAAACAAAAAAAGAAAATGTAGGGTAGGATTCATCTCATCTATTTGTCACTCCCCCAAAAATTATACTTGTGGTCTTAACTCCTTCTAGTCTAGACTGTCTCTGGTCAATTCATCTGGGAGAGAAGTCTCAATCGGTGGTCTGGATCGTCCTCTGGAGGGTCTCTGTCACTCTGTCTTCATCAGATTCAGACAGAGCCAGCAGAATTAGGTTAGACAGTTAAAGTTAGGGAAAATGAATCCCACAGAAAATGACCGGCAGTGAACGAGAAAGCATCAGTCATTGCCTCCCCACCATACACACATATTTAACAACAGTCCTGTTTTACTTGCTCCTCTTAAAGAAACCTGTAAGTTACCTTTAAGTTTGGCTTTCCAGAAGTCATTCAACTCGGATGATCATGTAGTGTACAGAGGCTGTGTCAGGGAAAGACACCCTCTTGCAAAGCTCAAATCTTCTCTCTTTCAAAGATAAAATCCAGAGGCCACCAAAAGTACCTCAGATACACACAGATAAGGGGAGACGAGGTTGCTATGGCAGGAACATCCCAAGTCAGATGGGTAATCTTCGGTTAAAACCAAGATCTTGGTTTACTTTTGATCTTGTAAGAGAAGAAACTCACAATCTCATTTTCTTCAAGGTATGACCCACAGACACAGCTGCAATAGAGCCAGACCACCTCACAGGTCTTTCTGAGGTACAAAAATATCCTTGCCACTAATTTTGATTTACAGAGACTTTCTCTATTCTATAAGCAGGCATCACATACATGGTAATGCAATAAAGATGGAGAAAGACTAAATACTGCTTTCTCATTTTTCAAGCATTAACAAAGCAGGAGGTTTTTATCTCTGCTGTTATAAGATTAATTAATATGCTGTCAGCTCAGCTACAGCTTACAAATTACATAATTTGGGATGGTTGATGTCAGTTCCTAGTGCCTTATCCAAGGCTCTGTTAAGTCAAAAGAAGGACATTCTTTGGCGTCAGAAGGCTGTGACTCAAGCCTACAGTTTGTTTAAAAATGATGCAGCTGCTCAATAAGGATCATAAAGTCATAGACACTTTTGTTGGAAGGGGCCTCTGGAGGTCATTCTGTCCATCTTTCCGCTCAATGGACTATTGCCAGCACTTGCTAAGACTCTGCCCAGCCAAGCCCTGGACACCTCCAGAGATGGTTATACCACCACTTCCCCAGGCACCTGATCCAGACTTGTACCATTTTCCTAAGAAATAGATTCTTTTCCTGATGCCCAATCTGAACCTTCCCAGCAATTTGTGCCTGTGGCTCCTTGGGGTATGCTCTGACTTCTCCACAGCACGCAAACTTGTCATCGTTATCACTGTCCCTCCCTGTGGTCAAGGGGCCCTTGTTCACATGACCCATCTCATGTCCCTTGTCCTCTCCTCACAGTTGAGTGCCCCAGCTCCCCTCCATCTTGGCAACCATCTGCTGAGCTCTTCTCAGTGTCCTGACATGACCCAGGGACCCCAACTGGCAACGAGATGAAAGTATGAGCTCCCCAGTGCTGAGCAAAGGGAATAAGAGCTTCCCTTCAGCTGCTGGCCATGCTCCTCCAGAAGTAGCCAAAGATGTGGTTTCTGTTGAACACTGAGAACTCGCTGTTAGCTCACATTCAGCCTGAATATGAATGTTATTACTGTAACCTCTGGGTCTTCATCAACTCCCCAGCACACACACGTGCAGGGCTTATTCCACCCCAGATGCAGAACTTTGCATTTCTCCTTGCTGAACTTCGTGAGATTTCTCCTTGCCCAGTCCTCAAGTTTCTCAACGTCCATCTGGGTTGGAATTCTGCCATTCAGCATGTCGTTTTACTCCCCCAAACTTGATATTATCCGGCAATCTGCTGAGGATGCACTCTGTCAGTGTTTAGGGTGTTGATGATGAAGTTCAGTGCTGCAGACTCCAGTATCCATGCATGGATATGCATGGTATGCAATACCCATGAGGTATTGCACTCATTGCCAGTTAAGGCTTGTGCAACCACAGTGCCTTCACCTCTTCATTTGTCAGATTGGTTATGGTTCCTAAATGTGCCTGACAGATTCCTGGAATTAACAACAACAACAACAACAACAACAACAACAAACAACAAATAAAAAATCAGAGACCCAAATAAGTGAAGTGTACATTGATTCAGCAATTTCTGTTCTTTTCTTTCCCATCTCCTGCTAATTGCTCGTGAGAGAAATGTCACAGCATGAGGCCTCCATAAGCTTCTTCCTGCAGGGAAGGTTTTGCTAAGAAACAGTTGGTTCTGTGCTTTTTGAGACCTTGCATTAATTGGGAGCCTGCTCCTTGTAAGGAAATGGACTTCAGTTTGCTTTGTTCCTCACCTCAGCAAGCTTTGGGGTCATAAAAGGTACTGCCAGATGAACTGCCTGAATCCCTGATGCTTTCTCTTCCTTCTGAAGAAATTAGCCCTAATTTAACATAGGCAATTTTTTCACGTGGACACCAAATGTTGCTTTGCTTTTTCTCTGTATGACTCTTTCTCCTCTTGTTATTTTTTTTCTTACAGCATTTTTTTCAGTCCTTCTGTAAGAAAAGTTGTGATTTCTTCCTAATTTCTGTATTCAAATAATTATCCCAAAGAAGCGGTAGCTTTCTCAAAAAGTTTTCATTCCCCCCGGCTTTGTCTCTGCATTGTGTTGTGAATGGAGCTGTGGGAAATATTGTCCCTGTGGCCCAAAGTGGATTTATGATACTCTTGTGTAAGAAATGGCTTGGCAGGAGGTTAGAGTTTTCCAAGCTGGGCTATCTAACCGAGGGCAGCAGATGCTGAGTTTTTTTGTAAGACAGATTTAGGTTTGATGCGCTCATTGTCATTTTCCAAAATTCAAGGGCTTTTGTTCTGACACAGCAATGAATGTCTGCCTACGTAGAATCAAATGTCTTTCTATGAATCTGTATTTTTATTATGGTATCAAACATAAAAACCCAATAATTTGGGTCAAATTATAAGTAGTCCCAGGTAAAAATGTTGTAACACTTTAAGCTAAAATGTTCATAAGGTGATGGTTTGGCCTTGAACTCTCCAAAAGTCAGGAAAATTGACAACATGGCTGTTTTCTGTGGCAAAATATGGACAGTAATGGGCATATGAAATTCAGGATCAGGTAATAAAGAACATCTTAGAAATTATTCTTTTCCTAACATATACATTAGAAGAGGTGGGAGTTGGTGGGGCAAACAGGTGTATGAGAAAGTGGGACTTTTTCCATTGAATGCAGCATGGACAGTATTTTGAGAAACAGGAATATATAAAGAAGGGAGGGGAAAGTGGGCCAGAAGATGCTGTAGTGTTTTGGTGGATGATCTGCACTTGGCTTTCAAATCCCTGTGCCATAAAACACAGGGAGAGCAGTGCGAGACAGACCCCAGCCGGAGTGCCCTGGGTGCTACAGGACAGCTTGGAGGAGGTTGTGGGACTGCAGAAGGAACCTATGGCATGGAAGAGGGACTGTGGCCCAGTGGGCAGCCCAGGACAATGTATACTATTACTTTATAGCTAGAAAAGTTAAAATATGTTCTTTAATGCTCTTTCATAAATTGCTGAATGTTGCCGGGTAAAGTCACTTTGCTTCCCAAGCCACCTTGGAAAAATGGGAGTCATGGCATGGGCACCCTCTGTAAAGTGAAGTGATGCCCAGTGGTCCACAGAATCATAGAATTGTCCAGGTTGGAAGGGATCTTTAAGATCATCTAGTCCAAACATCAGCCTAACTGTGTTAAAAAAAAAAAAAACAAACACAAAAACCCCCACAAACAAAACAAGACAAACAAACAAAAAACCCCCCAAAACTCATCACTGGAACATGTCACTAAGCTCTATGTCAACCCATCTTTTGAACATCTCCAGGGATGGTGCCTCAGACACTACCCTGGGCAGCCCATTCCGATGCAGGATAACCCTTTCAGTGCAAAAATTTTTCCTTATATACAATCTGAACCTCCCTTGGTGCAACTTGAGGCCATTTCCTCTTGTCCTATCACCCGTGAGCGGGGAGAAGAAAGTCATCACAAGCAGATACTCCTACTGCCCATTAGTACTGCTGTCGTCATGGTCATCATACCTTGAACACAAAGGCGAAATGTTCCAGCTGTATTTGGGGGACAAGCTGGAAGGGTAGATTGTTGGCTACCATGGGGTGTCCTCCTTCCAGGATTCTGCAGAAACTCACAGAAATGCCTCGGCTGTGCCCAGAGAACCCTGAGTTTCACTGCAGCCTCTCCCAGCCTGTCTTTGCTGCCTCCATTTCCATGCAATTGGGGGCTGGGTGTCAACCCGTGATGACGTGCCTTGCTCTCTCCTTCCAGGAGCAGGCACCGACGCCAACGTGTCCTTGATCCTGTTTGGGGAGTACGGGGACAGCGGGACCCTGGCTCTGAAGGAGTCCAACAAGTCTAACAAGTTTGAGAGGAACCAGATGGACGAATTCAGCTTCTCGGACATGCTGAGCCTGGGAGATCTCTGCAAAGTGCGGATCTGGCACGACAACAAAGGTCAGGGTGGTGACCTGAGGGGGTGGGAGAGGCTGGGACAATGTTTTTACTTAAGGAAAGGCGGTCTTCTTCCCTGTCTAGATATAACCCCTTCACGCAGGAGACTGTTTTTCCCCCCAGGCTGGTGTAATATCTCCTCTGATGGGTCCCCAGCTTCAGCCTGAGCTTACAGTCACCGCCGCAGCGTGGGTAATGACAGCTCCTCCAAAGCAAAGCCATCCCGCCTGTTATCCCAACACACTGGCTCTATTTACATGGTGCCTTTTTCCCGGGCCAGTGTAGCGCTTTCCTAGGAATTTAATGCTGTCAGCCTGACACCCACACACAGGGTAATGCGGCCTGGCATAACACAGTGAGCTTCAGAAGATGGGAATAAAGATTTGTGTCTGTCTTTATTAAAGTCACCACATCAGCCCGGTGACTACGCAGTGCCCTGCCGGGAGAGATTGTGACAGCTTCCTGCTGCTGGACAGCCTGACTGGTTTCACAGACAGCTGAGCAGCACTCAGTGCCACCGTCATATAGTCATCTGTGTTGTTATTCAGGCCCCGAGCAGTGTCTTGTAACAAATGCATCACTCACACTGCTGCCATGACATCCCATCCCATCCCATCCCATCCCATCCCATCCCATCCTATCCCATCCCATCCCATCCCATCCCATCCCATCCCATCTTCATCTGAAAGAGAGGGTCTTGCATTAACGATGACTTGCTCGCTAATGGCAGGCCCTTGTTGCAGTCTGAAGGTGAAGCTTTGTGGCTCCCACAGGCCCACCAAACGAGGTGGTTTGGGCAGTAGCATTTATTGAAGTCCCTGGGAGGGGAGGAACGGCAGCAGGACCACCCAGTGGTCACCTGGTTGTACTGAGACGGCGGGTTTATGGCTGGACTGGGGTTATGTGTCAGTATGGACACGTGCTGGCCATCATCATCTTGACTTCTCCCAGTTGCATCATCTTGACTTCTCCCAGTTGAGGCAGATGGGGAAGGCTGTATCTCATGCAATATCCATAAAAGACGCTACCTCTGGATCAGACTCTCCCACTGGAAGCTTGCCTCTTTATTTTTATTTAAACAAAAAAAAAAATCTTCTTGTAGCCTCTGTCTGCTGTGAAATATGGGAAATACAACCATCCACCTGACATGATTGTTTATTCCCAGCCACTGCAAGCTTTGGGCTCATATTTATCACTCCCACGACACAGGGCTATTTAATTGATTAACCTCTGTAATATTATGTTATATAGCTGGTGCTGAATGCAGTAAGGGAGCTGCTCTTACCTGATTTTAGTTGCCAAAATGCTTATTCTTTGAATCTGCAGCGTAGACGCAGAAATGGAAAGGGCTATCAATATACCCACTGGAGTTGTAGCACAGCAAACAGGCATCTGTGCAGTTGCAAGGGTGGTTTGGATGTCCTTCTGAGAGCAGCAAGAAATCAACATGGACTTGCAGATTCGTTTTCAGATATATTACCAGCTAAAACTTCTACAAAAAAGAAGGTTTTCCTCAAGAGGCATGGTGGTTCCCTGGTGACTGGTCGTGCTAACAGATGGAATCCACCCACCAGATCAGAGCTGATCCTTAGGGCTCAGGCATGAGAACGGGCTGGGATGTAGGAAGATGACAACTGGGTCAAACCAAAGGTCGGTTGAGCCCAGCAGCTGTTTCCAACAGCAGCATCATTGGGCACCCAAGGAAGAGGAAGAACTGAGTGTGTAGTCCCTCCCCAGTTCTCTGTGGTTGCTATGCATAGCTCAGGGCATCACCCGAACCGGACATCACTTTTGTCTGCTAAGTAATTTTCAGTGAATTCCCTCATTCAAGTGCTGGTCCAAACTCTCCAGGAGAGGTCTAGCACCCACGGCATCCCCTGGCATTGAATCCCGTGGATCTGCTCACTGCTGCATGACAAGCAAACACTGTTAATCTAGGATGTTTTGCTACCTTTTCCCTCTTGCACAAGCGGTATCGGTTCACCGCCTCTGTGCCACCAGTGATGTTGTTGATACAGGTTGGGGAGTTACCGCGTTGCAGCCGAACTATGGTAGTTGCTGTCTGCAGGCTCTTGGTTAGTGGCAAAAGGTAGTAACAGAGTTTAGCCTTAGGCTAAGCAGTAAAAAGGCTCAATTAGCTTAAATTTGCTGTGGGCTAAGAGCACGTAACCAGATAGACACCACAAGTCAGCTAAAATAATAAACCATGTGTCCAGAACCTGAAAAAAACCCACTTCATATTTATGGATATAAATACACATTGCAAACTCATATTCACTTTCCTTATTTCCCTTATTTCACTGCTTTCCATTTACAAATAATAGTTGTTAGGGCTTTTACCAGACCTAGCTGACTGCAGGGTTAAGCCTTGGAAAAAACAACATGCTCAGGTTTTGTTCAGCAAAAATGTACTTTTTTTTCCCCCCAGAAAGCAGGACAACTGTAGCTTAAATCATAACATATGTTGTCTTCATTGTTCTTGCATTAGTCATGTGAAAGGCACATCCTATCTCAAACTTCGCACAATGCAGCATGACAGTTTGTTGGGTGGGTAGAGTATTTATTACTGCTGGGATCCCAGGCTACAGCTATCCTTTGCATATATGCCTGCCTTCTCTGTATAATTTATATAAATTGGCTGTGCCACTGGTTAGAAATTCCTGGCTCTGTTTTTTGGAAAGGAGTAGTGGGGTCAGGGGTCGAGGGTCGTGTATGGTTTTTGTCAGATGCTTGGGGGACTTTGGGTATTAAATAAAAATGTGCTTGTATTTACCATTACTTTGAGGCATCAAATGTTGATCGTTCTTTCCTTAGGGTTTTTTTTTTTTTTCTTTTTTTTAGACTAAACGGTTAGTGCCAATGGTCTGTGGAGGACTCCGTCTCACACTGGCCTACCCTATTGCTCCTCACTTGAATTCTTGGAACACGGCTGATGTTCTTTTCCTAATTTTCTTAATAATCAGCCTCAATGATGGCATCAGCGTATTTTGACTTACATTAGGTGTCTTTAGCACCTCTGGGGTAGTTAAGGGAACTACTAAACATCACAAGGCTTCTTTTTCTTTCAGACATCACCTGGTCCCAGCAAGAAACCAACCGACCTGCCCCCATTTCAGAATAAAGTACATTTAAATGCCTTGCCCAAGGTGGCTACTTTGCCGCGAAGTCCAGCTCAGCACCCGTCCCCATCAGTGAAGTTTTGCTGCAGTGGCTTTGCTCCTAGTTCACATCCCACTTATTTTTATCCTTTCACTGGAGTTTGGGAGCAGTGGGGTGTTCAGAGTTGAAGAGGCAATAATTGCAATGGCAAAGGCTGTCAGGAGGTCTTTAAATTGCAAACGCGGTGTTTGCTTCCTCTGGAAAATCATGTCAGTTTTATAGTCCCACTTTAATGTTTTTAAATGCTTTTTTCCCCACAAAAACTGCTGAGTGGCATCTCTGCATGAGGTATAAAGGAGGAATGAAGCCCCCATTTAATTTCTCTGACTTCAGTAAAATTGATTAGGGAGGAAGTTGGCGCTCATTTGAAACAAGGCAGTTTAGAGACATTGCAACTGCAATTTCAAGGAACTTGTTTGTGATTTTTAGATGTTTAGAGCACACTAGCAACAGCCTGGTAACAATGAATTGAACAATGAACAGTGAATGAAATTTAGTTTTAAGTTTTGATCCATGTCTTTTTATCTTGCCCCTGTTTACTTTGAAATACTGATGTTCGACCTAATATATTTAGACTCCCTGAGCAAATTTAATCATTTCCAGACTCCCCAAGTCCTGATCTGAGATAGGCACTATGTATTTTCTCATATCTCAGTTCGTTTACTTCTACATTTATGCAAGATCAGTATCTGTAGGTCTGTAGAAATGCTGGCTTTCTAAATATAGGCCTCAATTTTTTCTCTGGTTTAAGGACTAAATCACCATTCTGGAAGAGCGGCTTAAAGTTTCTCAGTATCTCAGTAATGGAATTATTTACCTAGAAAAAGGATTTTTTTTTCCTTTTTTTTTTTTTACCTTGCCTTTTTCTCCTTGCAACAAGGAGATACGGGAAATCTGGATTTAGCTCCCTCGTCTGCCCAAGTAGATTTGAACCCCAGTGATAAGCAGTCTTTCTAAAGTCATTAATTTCAGATTCTTGATTATCTCTGTTGCCACCAGCCAAGGGGAGCCAGGAAGAGCCTAATTATGGATAAACCAGACTTCTCTGTGTTATTATAGGAGCAAAGACAGAAGTAAATAACAAGGTTATGCAGCCCAACTTCTTCTTTGCCTCGACAGGGCCCTTCTCTCAATTACACCAGCTGCTATGACACTGTCCAGTTGAGTTTTAAATAGGTTAACTCCTGCAGTGACCCCTTTTGGGTGGCTTTTCCAATGAAGAAAGTATCTTATTCCCCTTTATTGATCTGGATTCAAGTGGAAAATATTAGAATACCCTTGCTTTTCCTTTCTTTTCTCTTAAGGAGCTACCTTTTTAGGGAGCAGTATCTTGGATCAGATCTTACATGGCACAAGCCTTGAATTTGCAGCAAATGGCTTTTCCAGAGGTATGTTTCTGCAAGTCATGGGGATGATTCCAGCCTTTTGGGAACTTGTAGGTTATAAATTATTTTTAAAAGCCTAAATATCTGCCTTTTCAGCCCTTTTTAAGGATTTGCTCAACTTCAGATGCACTATCAGACTTCAGATGGGCCTTTCTAAGCCCTCTTCTCTGCACTTGACTGTTGCCTCATAAACACTGTTGATCCATGGGGCAGATTTGTTGAGTAGTTTCTGCTTTAAATAAAAAGTGAGAGGAAGAGAAACAGATGTGTAAAACTTCCCAAGGAGAGGAGAGTCCATCATCCCCCGTGTTTTGTTGGTGGCTCAGTACAAAGGAAGACAATGTCAACTCCTGCCTCTTTCTGGATGGCCTGAAGTCCACACTTCAAATAAGACACAAATGCACATGCAAGCTGCAGACCTGTGTAGCACACCAGCAGCTGTGCCATGGCTCCTTAGTCTTTCAGATTGCCAAAATCTGGCTTCAGCTCCGCAAGAGACCCCAGCACCAACCTGCAGAGCCCTCCTCACATGCCATGCACCTTTCTCTACTCTTCAGTGGCAGGTTTTTTGCTTATGCCCAGCAATCACAGAATCATAGAATACCTTGAGTTGGAAGGGACCCATAAGGATCATTGAGTCCAACTCCCTGCAACTCTCAGGACTACATAAAACTAAACCACAGACTAAGAGCATTGTCCAGAAGCTCTTTGAACTCTGACAGGTGTGGTGCCATGACTGCTTCCTCGGGGAACCTGTTCCAGTGACTGACCACCCTCTCAGTGAAAAAGAACCTTTTCCTAATGTCCAGTCTGAACTTCCCCTAATGCAGCTTCATTCCATTTCTTCATGTCCTATTGCTGGTCACCAGGGAGAGGAGATCAGGACCTTCCCCTCCGCTGTCCCCCATGAGGAAGTTGCAGACTGTGATGCGGGCACCTTCTCTTCTCTAAACTGAACAAACCAAGTCACCTCAACCTGAACAGTTGACTTACAACCTTTGTTGCAGGAGATAGGCATTGAAATTCTAAGTATTTTCACTTTATATAAAGCACTGAATACAGCATTAAAAGAGCCGACATGGTAACAACTCGCTAGGATGAGCGAAAGAAGCCAACTATAGGTTTTGGAAAACATATCCATAATTAGAATAGTAGAAGAACTAGGAAGAAACATTTACTCTTTCTTCACAGACTTATGACTTTAAAAAAATTAGCATCCATGGTATCATCCTGTCTTACACGTCCTGCCACAAAGACGAGCTACAGGCCCTACAGCACAAGCAGAAGACACAGCAAAGATCTCACAGTCCAGAGTTGACATAAAATAGAAAAAACTAAAAGCTATAAGGAAACAAAACATCAGACTTGGAGAGAAGGCGAAGACTTCAATGTTGACCTTGTGCAGGCCACTCATTTTTTCCATGATGTCTTGTAACTGCAGAACACTTCACTACAGAGTGGAAAGAGCCCAAAAGGCCAGATTTAGCTGTAGAAATATTGATTCTGTAAAAGCTTCTCTTTTCTACTAGGCTCCTTAGCTCCTCTTGCAGACAAATTACCCCGCACCCTTGTTAAATGCTTTTGCATCGAGTGTGCCTCAATGAAACAAAAAATATGCTTCAATTACAAGAATATCACCTGAGAAAATGTTATATCTCCCTTTCACTGCTGTATCTGAGCTGTTAAGTGTTTTTGCACAGGAGTGGTTTATCTGTAAGATGTGAGGGTTTGGGGTGTTTCATCTGAGAGTAATTTATGGGTGTTTTTGACCTGAGTCAAATCCTGGACTGAGCAAGTTGCATAGACAACAGCGGAGGGGGGAGAGAAGACCTATTTTCTCAAACTGTCCCAAGAGTTAAGCTTTTCCTTTGTCAAAGGTTGCGAGAGGTTTTGCATTGCCTGTCTGCTCCGATGAGAAATGTTGCGGTGTGAACTAACATGATCCTAAAGGAGAGATGTACAAACCGGATCTATTTTTACTCTGCCACTGGCTTGCTGAATGACCTTGCGTAAATCACATCCCCGTGCCTCATTTTCAATTATGTAAATCAGGGATAAAAATTATTCACCTTCTTAAAGTGTTTTTGAGATGTACTGATGCAAAGCTAGATGCTACGATTTTAACACCTCACAATTAGTGCTCCATTTCCAGCGTTATCTAAGCTGCTATCAAAACTCCCACCACTTTCTGGGTGATGTCTCCTGTGGTGGGGTTTAGGGATGGATGATCATCTAACCAGGCAGGGGATAAATAATATCAGAAGACACAAGGCCGATGAACTGTTGTTGCAATGGTCATTACTTTACGTTTCAGAAAAAGTGGAAAGAAAAGGAAATGCAATTAAGGTGCTGAGCAGCACTGGATGACAGTTGTGAATGGCTGGGCAGCAGCAATTCTTCACTGGCCCCTCAGCAGTGTCCCAAGTGGGATTTTTCTTTTTCTCCTAGAGAAACATAAGCACCAGTAATGACAACTTTTGTCTTTGATTGGGCGTCAAAAAAGCATGGGCAGCATGTCGGGGAAGGTGATTCTACCCCTCTACTCTGCTCTGGGGAGACCCTACCTGGAGTACTGTGTCTCCAGTCTACAGCTCTGGAGTCCTCAATGCAAGAAGGACATGGACCTGTTGGAACAGGTCCAGTGGAAGGCCACAAAAATGATCAGAGGGCTGGAGCACTTCTCCTATGAAGACAGGCTGAGAGAGTTGGGGTTGTTCAGCCTGGAGAAGAGAAGGCTCCGGGGAGAGCTTTTAATGGCCTTCCAGTACCTGAAGGGGGCCTACAGGAGAGATGAGAAGGGACTCTTGATCAAGGACTATAGGGATAGGATGAGGGTTAATGGTTTTAAACTGAGAGAGGGGGGATTGGGATGAGATCTGGGGAAGAACTTCTTTGCTGTGAGGGTGGTGAGAGCCTGGCCCAGGTTGCCCAGAGAAGCTGTGGCTGCCCCCATCCCTGGAGGGGTTCAAGGCCAGGTTGGAGGGGGCTTGGAGCAACGTGGTCTGGTGGGAGGTGTCCCTGCCGAGGGCAGGGGGGGAGACTGCATGATCTTTAAGGTTCCTTCCAACCCAAACTATTCTATGACTCTATGATTCTATAAGATCTGCTACAGACAGACAAGGGATAGAAAGGAAAATAAATTGATACGGTTGCAAAGAGTGGAGACAGTTTCAACTTCCATGGCCATGTGTGCATCCAAGCCTGGATGTGGTTCTCCAGCAGGGATTTGATCCCACCAGCTCTTGCTTTGCAAGGAATGGTTAATACTCAATAAAGCAAGGTACTAGGAACCAGGTACCTGTGAGTGAGTGGTGAAACCACCAAACTCAGTTAACTCTCACTCTTTTCCTTCCATCCTCCCACATTTCTGCATGTGTCAGAAGAGCTTAATATTTTAGGGGCAAATATAGGCTGGGGCAAGCCATCTCTGTTCCCAAGAGGGGCTAAGGGAACTTCTGGTGCTGCAGATTGGGGTTTTAGTTAAATGAAGCAGTAACTTCATTATCTGTGTTACATCTACTACTTCTAAAGTCAGACTCCGTTGTGCTAACCACTGCAGAAATGCACGAAAAGGAGCTTACGCTCCAACCTGTCTGTGCAGCATCAGGAAAGCACAGGCTTTTAGCATCGCCTGGGAAAAAGGCAAAATGATCCTGTGCAGACCTTGCAGACGGACACAGAGGGTCCGTGCCCAGCACCACCTGGTTGTCACCTTTTTGGAAAGGAGGATAAATGGGACAAATAACTGCTCTTTTGGATAAGGACGCTTGGGGAAGAGAATACATTTCCCTACATGACACTAAATTATACAACTGCCAGAGTCAAGCAGGCAAAGTGAGTCTGTTTTTCCCAAAGCTCTTCTCCTCCTCTAATTACATTTGAAATGTTTTGCACGCTGTTGAAAATGTCACTTCCAGCTGCGGACCATTAAGGAGCCTACATGGCACAGCCACAGGTTTCATTAGGGCAGGTTAGCTGCTGGGGATTTCGATGGCAGCAAACCAGGCCTGGAGTGAGGGGGCTTTTGTTACAAACGCTGAACACTTATTATGGTGATAGGGGATCTTCCACAAAGGCACAGTGGTGGCCAAACCTTTTTAAAGACCGAGACCTGCATAATCAGGCAGGGACTGCTCAGACACGTGCTATTTCTTCCCTTCTGCCCCAAAGCAGTAATGGAGACAAATGTAGTGGTCCTGGTTTGTACTGGGGTCACTGCAGAAACACCCACGGTGCCCTCCAAGGCATCTGTGCAGCTGATTTGTGCCTAAACCCTTGTTGTCCTGATGCTGTTAGTCAAGGTGCCAAAGGGATACTAACAGGTCTGGCTCTTTTGCAAGCACTGCAAGTTAAGCGATGGAACAACTGTGGCTTTCACAGTGGATCAGGAGCCACCACCCAACAGCATCCAGGGAAAGGGTTGAGGACCAATCACTTCAGAGATCCCCCAGCATGGCCAGGTTGTGAGATCAGTAGACACGACCTAGGAAAGCCCTTTCACCCTGCTACATTCACACCACTGTTCTGGTTCCTCTTCCTTCACTGATGCCCACTCCATAAACCAGGTTTATGGTTAGGTGAGGATTTGATGCCTCTGTGGTTGCATCCATATGGGATGTAGTTTCTTTTGCAGTTGTTTCTTAGGTGTTGTAACGTCTCAGAGCCCATTGCTCTGCAAAAGCTGCACAGGAACAGAAGGTGGAAACAGGTTAATATCCTGAAACCAGGATTTCATGACCTGAAAAGGGATTCCACAAACACAACTTCTTTCTCCTTCCACTGATGTGCCCCCTGGCACACAGAGCCAGCTCAGTGAAGGGAAAGTCTCACGTTTAGACTCTGTGCGTAACTGGACTTCGCGTTTTTTTCTAGACCAATACGAAAAGAAATTAAATATGTCTATTCCCCGTCTGAAACAAGAGAAAACCAGTCCTTCATCTTTCTTCAGCCCCTAACCGATCCTTTCATTTCCCTATCAGCTTTTAAGTAGAGTTTAATGCTGCGGCGGTGGCTGCTTTGATGTGACACCCCTCCTGGCAGCGGGGGACATGGGCAGGGCAGGAAGATGTGCTCCTCTGCACATAACCAGCACAGCATTCACCCGGGGTCAATCGGTTATCTCAAGAAATGAAAAGCAGTATAGGATACTTCTACAGCTTCCAGGTCTCCCAGTCTGATTTAAATTAATAATCATGAGGAAGAAAAGCAGGAAAAAGGAAAGACCGATTCTAGTGAGAGGGAAGAGAACTAACTACTTTTTCCCTAAAGGAGACAGGAGGATGTATTGAGGCAGTAACACTACATTTCTAAGAATGGCCAGCCAGTTCCCTGACTCAAGGTACCCTTGTAAAGGGACACCCTGTTGGTATTTGCTTTTCAGTGTTGAGCCCCTGATAGAGCCTAGAACTTGCTCTTTTAATAGCCCAGAGCTGAAAAATGCACCTTTTGGAGGGAACGCCAGAAAAACAACCACCTGCAATTTGTGCTTGCTTTGCCCTCAACTCCAACGTGTGCTGGAAAGTGAGCTCTGTCCCATCTCTCCCTGTGATAAAAAAGCAGGTTTTTTTGCTGCAGCTTTCCTGGTGAGCAGCTGCTGGGACCAGGCCAGAGAAGAGGGAGGAGGGAATGTGCATCTCATTCAGTCTCTCTTCTCATACCACTGCTTAGCTCTGATCCTGTCCCAGTCATGCTGTTCACTGCTGGAAACAGGACTAAGATCACCAATTTATTCTCTCCTGGTCTGCAGTCATTGATCTCTCCCGCTGGAGAAGGGTGGGATGTTTTCTTTCTTTCATCCTGTACTATTTTAACTAAAGTTTTGATGGAAGCAGAGCAGCCTCCTGAATATGCTGCAGAGATGTTCATTGAACTTAAATGGAAATGAGCCTGCCAAAAAGATTAACGGCTGACACTGTCAACATGGTTAGAATAAATTTCCAGACAGCACCAAAGAGCAAGTTGCTCCAGTGAAAGAGTGGTGGGAGCCCAGGGGAACCTGGTAAGTTTTGCCCAGGAGACAGTAAACTGGTGAGGATCTGTGAGGGTATCACGTCAGCTCACCCCCAAAACCCCTTCAATACCCTTCTTCTGCTGCTCCAGCCTGGAGGAGGTCTTTCATGTTTGGATGGTGCAAGGGCTACAAAGATGATGAGGGGACTAGAACATCTCTCTTATGAGGAAAGGCTGAGGGACTTGGGTTTATTAGTCTGGAGAAGACTGAGGGGGGATCTGATCAAGGCTATAAATACTTAAAGGTATTGTCAGGATGTCAGGAGGATGGGGCCAGTCTTTTTTCAATGGTGCCCAGTGACAGGACAACAGGAAATGGGCACAAACTTCAACACAAGAAGTTCCATCTAAACATGAGGAGGAACTGGAGACATTAAAAATGAGGAGGAACATGACTCTGGAGACATTAAAAACCCTTCTGGACACGTTCCTGTGCAACCTGCTCTGGGTAACCCTGGTCTGGCAGGGGTTGGACTAGATGATCTCCAGGGATCCCTAGAACCCCGTATTATTCTGTGTTCCTGTGATTCAGTGATCCAACTCCCTTGTCTGGGTCCTGCACCCATGGTATTTGCACAGGTCTTGTCACTGGCACATGGTACTGTCCTCCCAGTTCAAGAGAGACATGAACATACTGCAGAAGGGCCACAAAGATGATTAAGGAGTTGGAGTTTCTGTTATATGAAGAGTGGCTGAGAGAGCTGGGACTGTTCAACTTGGAGAAGACAAAGATCTGGGGGATTTTCTTGATGTGTACATGTATCTGATGGGGGGAGTAAAGAAGATGAACTCTTCTCAGCAATGTCCAGTGACAGGACAAGAGGCAACAGGCACAAATTGAAATAGAGGAAATTCTATCTAAACATAAGAAAAAAGCTTTTTTTATGTCTGCAGAGGTAATCAAACACCTGCAGAGGTTTCCCAGAGAGGTTCTAGAGTCTGTATCCTTGGAGTTAATCAAAACCTGACTGGGCACAGCCCCGAGCCATGTGTCCCCTGTTTTATTTGAGCTTGTTCTATGCAGGAGATTGGACTAGAGGGTGTCCAGAGGTGTCTTCTAGCCACAATGATTTCGCAGTTCTGTGCCCTGTAAGTTGCAATTTAAGGTGCAAGTAGTGTCTCTGATTGAGGTGATTTCCTGAAGAAGGTTCAGGAAGCCAAAGTACAAAACAGGAATGGCTATGAGGCTGGTAGAGAACTGCCAACACATGGTGTGGTGGCGTCACAGTCCACAGGAACAGGGTGTCATGTTGACGTAACTTAAAACAGTGCCATTATTTTTTTTTAAGGGCTAAAGAAGATTAATATTTGCAGACTATGGAAGTAGGCACATGGCAGTGAGCTCTTGGAAACATAAGAGCTGCTTAGTGTCTCTGGGATGTAAATAATAAGTCAGCAGAGATCTCTCATGATGAACATAACCTTTCTCTGTCTGACTAATAACAGGACTTGTAAGTAGAACTGTCAGAACCTTCTGTCCACCCAAGCTGAACAAGGGCTTCTTCTGTTTCAACAAAGAAGTAAAGAAAATGTTCCAAATGCCCTTTTCTTCATTTTCCAGTTGCTTTTCCACTGCAGAAAATAAATAAATAAAAATAATTTTAAAAAAAGGAAGTAGGAAACTGAAAGGAAGCTATGAAGCTATGACTCCTCAGAAGGCCCAGTGGCACGTTAGCTGATTTGGTGGCCTCCGCCAGTCTTTAGTCTTTGTCTTTAGTCTGTCCTGTGTTCATGTCCAGTTACTACATTAGTGAATTCACCATGGTTGGTTGGCAAGATCAGGATGACAGGGGTAATTTCCTTGCTGTCAGGGTCAAAGGAACAAGTTGCAATCTACCTTATGACCTTCAAATCCAAATATGAAGGGTTTGGGGGCCATAGAGAAAGGCACTACACCCTACAGATTGTGGTCAAGTAGCACTCCTGAGACTGGGAGGGACGACCCCCACAAGCCATGCACACGCTGCCATGTTTTTTTTAATAACTAGGGATTGTTTAATAGCAAGGGTTTGTTGTCCCTAAGACACAGTAGTGCCTCTCCCCAGGACAGTTCCAGTGTTGGTGTGCTGGGAAGGACACTCCAGCCCCGGCTCTCCCTGCTCACTGCAGCTGCTACCGGTAATGCAAAAACCCCATCTTGGGTGAAGTGTTGGGCAAGGACAAGAGATTGGCCTCTTGCCCAGAGAGCTTGAAATCTGGCTTATCTTGGACCGTCCTCCAACATCCTTATATCTGGTAAAATAACAGAGAGTACCTCAAAAGCATGGCCTGACTCTAGAAAAGGGGTCAGATTATGGTTTTGAGCAGGTCATCATTGATTTTGGTATCAGAACAACGTCATGTTCACTGGTGACATTATCTGAAGAAAATATAGATCATTTCTAGTACCAGCAAGGTACTCCTGAGGAGAGGTACCTCACCTTCATACACAAGCTATGTGAAAATATCAAAATCTTTTTTTATTTTGTAATTTTGCTAGGAATTGCACCGGGTTGGCACTTGGAATATATTGACGTTACAGACTCTGCCATGGACAAGACATTTCGTTTCCAGTGTGATCGCTGGCTGGCTAAAGGTGAAGACGATGGGCAGCTCATAAGGGAACTGGCTTGTGCCAATAATGACATCTTGGAACTGAAGGAAAGGACATGTAAGTTTAAAGTTGACTTGTGGCATTTGCTGAGGGACCTCAGAGGCCATAGGGCCACATCTCCTACACACTGCTCCACTAAGGGTTCCCCTGTAATAGGTGCTTGTATTTGCAGGCTTTAAGGGTTAAATTACTTAAGGCACTCTTCAGTTCAAAAGTGCAATGCTGTGATAAGAGAGCAACAAATCGGGATTTATGAGGAAGAAAAAGATCTCATTCTGGGTAGAAACTTAAGAGGGGCCCATCTGCAGCGGTTCAACCCAGCAGTAAGCCATAAGGACACATGGTTATGGTCTCATTAGAAATAATGGGCTTGAGTCTTTGAGGTGGAAAATAAGTTCAATCCTTAAAGTTTTGCAAGTAACACTGCTCCAGCTTCCTGCTTAACATGTTCTGGGCTACTAGCTCCAGTATCCCAGCTGAACATGACGGCTGAGCTTAACACCCCGCTGCCCCTGGAATTACCCAGGTCTGCTCTGGGTAATTCCACCGAGTCCAAGGTGATTGCACCGCCGTCTTAACGCCGAGACCAAGGGGTTTTTAACTGCACTGATGATATGCAAAGCGTGCCTCAAGAGCTCCTGCATCGCAGTGCTCTTCTCCAAGAGAGTCCTGGAGAGTAAATAATCACGTTATTTCGGTGTGATTTCACTCTGCCCCTGCAAAAAAAAAAAAAACAAAAAAAAACAACAGCTTTGTGGTGGACGTTTTGGGTACTTTCATGCCACTGTAGCATCTGAGCGCATCCTGTGGGGCACATGGATCCCCTCAATATCCCTGTTACAAACAGTGGCACAAAAGCTGTAGGATTTGGGCTGTGTGAAAAAAAGGGAGTGCTTAGCACAGCAGGGAGCTGGATGCAGCTTGCTCGAGAGCAGCTCCCTCTCCTCTTGCTAGCTAATCGAGCAGCACTCATATTTTTCACATACTCTACCCCTGCACGAAATCCAAAGCACGTAGAAGTCAAAAGTCCCACAGATTTCAGTGTTTTTAAGGACAGTGTTTCTGTCCTTATTTTGCAAATGCTTTCTTGTGTGCTGTGATAAATATTAGGAAGAGAGCTTTTAAGCAAAGTGACAGCCAAATGAAGAGATTTTTCTGGCCATCTGCTCTTCCTTTTCTGTTTAACATGTGTGTTAATTATGCTCTAAAGCCTATGAGATTGTCACAGTAACAAGCGACAGAGAGGATGCAGAAACAAAGGAAAACATCTGGATCATCTTAGAAGGAAAGATGGGCCGCTCGAAAGAATTTCTTATGGAAAACTCCTCCAAGAAAAGGAGATTTGAAAGGTAGCGGGACTGGATGGTGGGCTAGAGGGGCTCCCCACCAGCTGTGTGTCTTCACCTCTTCTTCAGGATGGTCTAGAGAGTTGTGTTCGTGCCATGCTGTTTCTCACCCCTCTTCCAAAAGGCCTAATGGCTCCTCATTGGGAGTAAAAGGAAGATGTAAAATTAGTTTCTGATGGGCAGACGCAGAGGAGGTTTAAAAAATGATAAGAAAAAGCCGTTTGGTAAAAGGAAATGTAGATGATATGTGTGTGTGTGTGTGTGTGTGTGTGTGTTCTTTTGTGTTAGTACCTACGAATGGGCTTTGGGTGAGCCCCGGGGGAGGCTGTGTATTTTTGAGCTGGGAGCAGCAGAAGGAAGCTGGAGGTGTTTTTAGTTCCTTTTACAGCGTCTCACTGGCAGTGGGAATCAGAGAGAAAGTAAAAATAGTTGGAGGCTAAATGTTGTCAGAGCTGCTCAGATTTGACTTTCCAGATGAATCCGGGGGGGGTGTGGGGGTAAGGCTGAAAGGTCACTCTCGTGTGAGGAAAGCCAAATATCAGTCTTGTGCGCAGGCCGGCTGGAGGCACATCTGTGTATGGTGGGGCAGATTCCTTCTCCCATGTTGGGACCAAAGCCCTCCACGATTTGAGATGGGTTTTCCACTTTCTTTAAGGACACAGCATGTCCTTAGGAGACGGGAACCTCTTCAAAGTCATGGACACTGCTGATGCTCTGTTGCTTTGTAGGGGGGAAAGGTTTTTCTCATGGCTCTGTAAAGAAAGGGGAAATGACAGCTGATGTGGACTATAATATGAATGGCTGAGATGTATGAAACATGAGAGATCAGGAGGAGCTCCCTCCTGACCTTCAACTGATGGTGTCTACAGTGAAGTTAAAGACATCATTCTCCAGAGAATTAGTCTGTCATAGAATCACAGAATGGTTATAATTGAAAGAGACCTTCAAGATCACTGAGTTCCAACCACCCTGCCCTGGGCAGAGACACTCCTTGGAGGCAGGTTGGAAAAAGAACCAAAGCAAGGAGATAAACCTAACAGATATGCAGAAGACATGATAGAGAGCCAGCCAAGGGTTTGACAGAGACCTATTGTTTCTTTAAACTGTTTCCAAGCCGAGCTTCAGGAAGGGTGGCTGAACTAGCAAATTTAAAACAGCTATAGTGGGTAGATGTGTAACAGATACAGTATCTGTCAAGGATGAATGAGTAAGTGCCAGAGGGAAAATTAGTCATTCTTTAGCTTTATCTATAATGAGGCAAATTGATTTTGTGTGTCGAACAGCTCAAGTTTATCCTGGAAAGTCCTAGTGGCAATAATTTAGTGTCGCCCTTAATCAGAGAAAACACTAAATTTAAATATGGAAATTATACTTTGTGTTGAATGATTGTAGGTTAAATCAAATGACTTTAAATGAAAGCTTATCTTCTATCTTCTGTAGCCATGTGCAAATTACTTAACGTCCATATGAGACAAGTCACTTCCAGCCTTCAAGATGCTAACTGAAACTGCCCCCTGTTTCCTGTAGGGGAGCAACAGACACTTTTCAGTTTTCTTCAAAGAACGTTGGGGATATCGCAGCCATCTGCGTTGGTCACTGCCCAAAAGATGGGAAGAAGTCTTCTGCAAAAGCTGATGTCTTCTGGCATGTCCAAGAGATTATCGTAACGGAGATGGAGCTTTGCAACAAGTAAGTGCCTTCACATCTGCAAGGAGCCGCTCCAGGAGGGCACGGGGAAGATGAGCAGCTCCACACGTGTCCTCCTGAAGCATTTCGGGCTTCAGCAATAGACTTACCAAATCTCAGTCTCTTTCTGAAAGCTAAGGACAAGCTGTTTGGTGCGTGGGGTACAGAACGTCCCTGCCTGCCTCGCCTGTGCAATTTTTGAGTCGTTAGAAAGGGAATTTGCACGTGCTGATAAGTTTATAAACAAACTGGTTTGTGTGAATCTTGCAACTACGACATATTAATGTCTCTACTTATGGAAAATACTTAGACTGACTGAAATTTAAGGCGTTTGTAGGATGCTCTGCAGGTAAGTCTTGTAAAAGGAGCTCCCAGAAACAAGTTGAGAGTAAGACAAAATCTGAACCTCTGATTCACACCAGTTTGGATGAGAGATCCTTCTGGTGTGGTCCAAAAGGCCCAATGGAACGGTTGCGGTCATGCAGCTCAGCTGCTCTTGTTTGAATGTGACTGAAATCAGCCATGGCCAAAATGAAAACCTGAGCACATCAGGTCCTACAGGCTTGGGTCTGAGCTCCGTCTTTGGAAGGGGTGACGTTCACGACTCAGTGAGCAGATAGCACAGGGACTAAGCAGGAACTGGAGAAGATCATCCATTTGCAGAACAAACTGCTCTTCGGGGAAAATATCTACAACTTAATTGTGGATTTCTTTTTTTTCTCCATGATGTTTCCATTGCTGTTAAAAAATTTAACTGTAAGGAGTCTATTCCAACTGAGACAATTGAGTGTTTAAGAAGAAATCCTTGAAGTGGTTGGTTTTTTTAGAAGCTAAGAGTCTCTCCTAGCAAATTAATCAGCCAGCAGAAGAGCCACAATAATATTTGCTGAATGAAAACTCAGTCAATTACATACTAAAACATGCTCTTTTTCCCCTTGTGGGGAAAAACCTGGAACCCTTAAAGTCCAGCTGTGCAGTCAAATCCATGCAGTGAACATTGGGAGTGTGCTGAAACTGCTGAAGTGGTATGTTTTGAAGGGGCCAGGGATCTTCTGATAAAGCCCCAGATTTTTTAAAGCTGTCTTAAATTAAAGAGGGCAGCCAGGAGATGATACCAGTAAAGCCTGCAGCCTGTTGTTGCTCTGCAGGCGCAACGCTTCACAGCAGTGTTTGCTCTGCAAACCATCAACTGGAACAGACTACACCGTGAGAGCAACCTCTCACTTCAGGTATTCCCCATCGGAGACATCCAAAAAACCCCACCCAGTCAAGGCAAAGACGAAATTAAAAGATTTATGAGTTTGCTGCAGCAATAGTTTTGAATTATACTGGGATTTCTGCCTTTTAATAGTATATCTTAATATGTGAAAGGGCTGTATTTAGAAGCTTTTTGTTGAAATCCCAGGGCTAGAAAGGTCCTTCTTGACCCTCTTGAAGACTGGCATACTCTATTATAACTCCAGACCATGAGATATTACGTAGCCCAGGAAATAAAACTGCAGTGTTGGGCAATCCCTCCACACCGCCCTCATGCAGATTTTTTTCTGTCCTTGAGCCTAAAATTTTGCTCCCACCGGAATTTCTCATTGACAAGGCTTCTTTCCAGAGAAAGGAGTGCTTTACTTTGGCCGCAGAAAAATGTCAGAAGTGCTGGGAGCGCTGCTGGAATGGCAGCAAACCCTTCCTCCAGGTGTTTATTTTACGCCCATGCATTGCAATCCGGCTACACTCCCTCCAGGAAGACCTGCTGCAGTTTGGTTGAAGGGGGAGGGAAGGAGGGAGAGGAGGGGAAAAAAACAAACAAACAAAAAAAAAAAACCCAACAAAAACCCACCTCATTTGGAAATGATCTGCATCATTGGAAATGAAATACATCATTAAAAGCAGAGTGCTCCAGCCTCTGGCCAGCTGCCAGGTAGGCGGTAATTTATGGATGTGCTGTGTGCTCCCTGCACATCCCCACAGGCAGCACTGCCGAGCCAAGGGCTTCCAGCATCTGGTACCTATCAGTTCTGTGCTCAATTTTATTTTTTATTTTTTATTTTTTTTTTTTTCCCCTGCTAAGGATGCACTGAGTGATCCAGATGAGGAAAGGGGGGGAATTTAAACCTCCTCCTCCTCCCATCTTTCCTATTCCCTATTTCCCAACCCAACCTCTACTATACCAGCACTGAGTACCACTGCTGAGCTCCCTTCAAGGGTGAGATCCTGATCTCAGACCAGCTAAAATCAGCAGCTCTGGGCTGCAGGATTGATTGCTGGTCCTGCCTTGGTGGGTCTGTAAATGGACAAGCCATGTCCCAGGTGCTCCACAGCAACCCTCCCATGAGCAGTGTGTCTGGGGCTGTCCAGGGACACTTTGTGGTGTTCCGTTGCAATGTTCAGTCATGGCTGCCTTTCCAGAGAGAAACTGTAGTGCTAGCACGTACATGGAAAAGTACTGAAACAGCATTAATATCGGGCAATTTAGTAGCAAGGTCCATAACATTTAGAATCATAGAATGGTTTTGGTTGGAAAGGACCTTAAAGATCATCTAGTTCGAACCCTGTGGCATGAGCAGGGACATCTCCCACCGGACCAGGTTGCTCAAAGCCCCATCCAGCCTGGTCTTGAACACTTCCAGGGATGGGAACCAATAAAGCGGCCATCCACACCATTAACATGCTGCTAATTATCCCTTTGGCAGATATTACTTCAGGTGCAACGTGAAAATCCCTCTGCGTTACAAGAGACGGGACTACAAAGTCTTCGAGTGTGCCAAGGTCACTGAGAGCTTTGCCAGCAAAGCCCGGAGCTTGGTGCCTGTCAAATACGAGACCATCGTGGTCACAGGCTTTGAAAAGGGCGCGGGGACCGACGCCAACGTGTTCATCACCATCTTCGGTTTGAACGGGGACTCGGGAAAGCGGGCGCTGAAGCAGAAGTTCAGGAACCTCTTTGAGCGGGGCAAAACCAACAGGTTTTACCTGGAAACGCTGGACATGGGGGAGCTAAAAAAAGTCCGGATTGAGCACGACAACAGCGGTCTGGCGCCGGGCTGGCTGGTGGAGCGGGTGGAGATCACCAACTCGGCAACTGGTGTGACCACCATATTTCCCTGCGGGAAGTGGCTGGATGAAAACCGGGGCGATGGGTTAATCTGGAGGGAGCTTTTTCCTAGGTACTGAGGAGGGCAGGGCTGAAGGAGGGCTCCCATCCCTTCTGCATGGGGATTTTTCTCATTATGCTGTTTTATATTGCATTTTACATTTTAAAACACTGCCTTTTATATGGAGAGATTTTTAGTAGCAAGATGTGCTTCCTGGGTTAACGTTTTGTAAAAGTAATACAGCTTTTTTAAAAGCACATATAAAATTGTGAATGAAATAAATACCTTTCTCGTGTATTTATGATTAAAAGCCACAAGCAGCAGATTCATAAACTCTCCTTTAACAGCTCAGATGGTGCCTTCTGCTTTCAGCACCTTTCCTTGACAGGGCCGGGGAAGCCCCCTGACCTCCACCACTGATGGGCTCCCTTCTTTAGATGAGTAAAGAGGACAAGGGAATTGAGCCAACATATTTAAGAAAATTGAGCTTGGAGATCCCAGTTTTTCTCACTTCTGCCAACTGTGAACGCTGCATGTCCGTACACACACCTCCAGAAGGCACCATGCTGAAAGCTGCGGGCACCACAGGGCTTTCTGTGGGGAGGTTGGGAAGGACCCGTTATCCACCCAGCCAGGTCTCACAGGGTGGGATCTGGGGGCTCTTTTCCACTTGTGTGTATTCCCCCCCCAAACCAGACCCAGCTCTCAGGCTGAATTCATCCAGGTCTGCCCAGAGCTGAGATCTACAGTTACAACAGCTGGAGCAAAAGACCCACCAGATAATTCCCATGGAAGGAAGCTGTGCTAATGATATTCAAAGCTGTCTCAGGATAATCTTGCCCTATATGGCCTGAAAACCTCCTCTGTTTCAGAGCAGCTGCCATTCATTTTAATTTTTTCCTTTTAGTAAGGATTGCTGTTCTGCTTTTTTTTTTTTCTGTGGTGGAGAAGGGATTTCCCGACCACAATAAGGACAAGTGCTCCTGTAGATGAGCTCTTCCCAGCTGCTTGCATCTCTACAGGTACCAACAGGAAGGCTGTTTACAAATCACTCCTTCAGGAGCCCCATCTCCATCCCCAGGGAGCAAAGCAGCAGGACACACCCTTTGGAGGAGGAAGGGTGGCGTCTGAGCCCCTGTGAGAAGATGACCTTCCTCCTGGCCCACCTGTGTGCTAAGAGTGGTTGTTCCTCCTCCCAGAAGCTGGTTTTAAACAAGCACTTTGTGTGGACTGGGGTCAAGACTGGGTTAAACCCACCTAGCCCATTCACCCCAGCAGTCCCTGGGTTGGGGATAATGCTTCAGATCCTTCTGCTGGGACATGGCAAGACCAGATTGGATGGGGTTTTGAGCAACCTGGTCTAGTGGGAGGTGTCCCTGCCCATGTCATGGGGATTGGAAGATGATGATCTTTAAGGTCCCTTCCAACCCAAACCATTCTATGGTTCCATGACCTCGAGGTACCTGGCTATAAGGCAGGACTGTCCCACTGCTGGACCCCTGCCTGATCATGGGCAAAGGAGGCCCCAGCAAAGGCTAGTGATGCAGAGATAGGAGTTAGGGGTGTATTGCATGTGCTGTCGATTCCTCCTGGGTATCTGAAAGCTGCTGCATCCCACCAAAGCCCCATCAGAGAAGTACTGCATCTTCATTTTCCACAGCAAACACCACCAAAGTGACTTGAGCTTATTCAGGGCTGTCTGTGCCAGCTCGCAAATAATAGCTCAGACTAACTCATTTTAGAAACCTTTATGGTTTTGGAGCAGTGCTAGTTGCTTAAGTGAGCCCAGTAATCACCCTCATCGATGATCAACTGCTCACCGATAGAAATAATAATACCAGCCTTTACTGGCTGCATTCTCCTTCCTGCTGAAGACTGGTGCTACCAACCCCTCAGCAAGGACCAACCCAGGGCTGGGAGCTCATAGGAGGAGCGGAACAGACCTTAGGAGGGCTGAAGGTGGGTGCTGGGTCAGCAGGCATGCTGCATTCCTGGGACCCTGCTGGGAGGGTGCTCTGCCTCCCTGGACAGCCAAGGGGTTCCCATGAGCAGAGTCTGGAGCATTTGGTTTTTCTGCGCTTCTGCAGTGACGTTGCACAGATGCAGTTCCCCAACGGGTGTTTTGAAACCAAAAAAAAAAAAGGATCAGGCTTTTGATCTCTCTGCTTTCCTTCCTATCCTGGTCTACCAGGGCTATGAAGCGAATTCACTGTCAATATAGTTGTCCCATTTTTAGACAAATGTGTGATGCAGTGAAATAGGAGTTTTTCCCATTAAAGTACCATAGTCCCAGCATTTCCAGTTGGCTCCAGTCAGCACCCGCTTGGTGTGGAGGTGCCAGAGATGCTGGTTTTACAGTTTAACCCCTTCCAGCCCCTGAGAAAATTGACTGTGACGCATGTGGGACCTGTACTGCTCCATGCTTCCAGCCCTTGGAGCAACAGGTCATCTCCCAATCCCCACCCAATCCCTGTGTGGGACAAGGAGGAAAGAGAAATCCTTAGCTTTCTTGATGAGATCGTAGAATCACAGAGTGGTTTGAGTTGGAAGAGGACTTAAAGGTCATCATGTTCCCACCCCCCTGCCATGGGCAGGGACACCTCCCACCAGACCAGGTTACTTCAAGCCCTGTCCAGCCTGGCCTGGAACACCTCCAGGGATGAGGCAGCCACAGCTTCTCTGGGCAACCTGGGCCAGGGTCTTACCACCCTCATATTAAAGAATTTCTTCCTAATATCTCATTTAAATCTCCCCTCTTTCAGTTTAAAACCCTTACCCCTCATCCTATGGTTCTATGTGCTCACATCTGGTAGTAATCACATGTAGCAAGTAGCTGCAGCTATGGATTGAGGTCCTACTGAAGCAAGAGTGAATATCTTCGGAGTCACCAAATGACTATGTAGGTGAGAGATGGTACTACAGATAGCTGGGCTGCTGTCAAGTCCACCTGCCATCCCTGGTTGGGCATGTTCAACCCAAGAGCTCTGCTGAACACCAGGCAATGCCGCCCTAACAAGGGCTCAGAGGGAGTTTTCCGATACGGGGTCAGCAGCTTCACTGCCTCCCAGGAAGGCAACTTTGGCAAAGCATTAAAAAAACCCTGCTTTTTTTCTTCTGAAGACTTCAAAAATGCCCCTTGTTTGTGCGAAACTCAACTCCACCCTGGCTCTGGGGAGTCCTTCTGTTGCTACAACAACTAATGCTACAGAAATAATAAGGCAAGAGTGGAGTTTTTCCAAGGGCTGGATTTACATTAAGCAGCTAAAACCAAGATATTCTTGGCCAAGTAGAGAACTGGGGAGGAGAAAAGCCAAAATTGTCCTGGTGCTGTGCCTCTTGCAGGGATCAGGCAATGGAGCAGAGCATCCCAAAGTTGTATGTTGGGCAGATGCACAGCTGCTGTTCTGCTGTTCCCAACCACCCTCTACCTTCTTTTTTTGCTCTTAACTGGTGGGGTTTTAATGTATATACCTTCATCCAAAAAACATTAATGTAGATGAGAAGCAAGAGCAAAGGACAAAGGTGGGTGGACCTCGGCAGGAGTCTGCAAAACCAGGCTGTCCCATCGTCTCCCCATCATTTTGGGAGCCCAATGAAAGTGCTGTGTTTACAAAAGCACTTGGGTGCTGCCAGTGAAAACAAGTCTAACCAAGGACTCCGTTGTGACTTCAGATGCTAAGAGGGACTGGTTGTCTCTTGCTGCAGAACAGAGAGAATTATTTGAAAATCTCTGTGAAATTCTTGTGATAGCATCATCTACCTACCCTTACCTTACGTGCATGAAGGCAGGAAAATTGAGGGCTGTGAAGTGTCCCTCTTATAATCTCCCCTGCCCTTTTGCTATGTGTAGAGGTCCATTTTGACAGAGAAAAAAAGCTCTATTTAAAACCACCACCACTACCAGGATGTTTACCGATGGGGTTTTACAGCTCTGAGCTGCAACCTGTGGGACAGCTGAGGATGTAGATGCCACAGAACACAAGGGCTAAGCTTCCCAACCCCAGAGCAGATGCTCACAGTGAATAAAGACCTGAATAAAGACACGTTGGCCCGTGCTGTGACACCTTAATGGCCACAACACCCCTCTCCCTCCCCGGCACAGCCACTGGTTACCGCTCGCCGTTCTCTCAGCAGGGCTGTTATCAGATTGTGGTGGCGTGGTGGCTGCGGCAGCTTTTGAGGCAAAAACCGATTGCCACCTCAAAGCAACTCTTCTCAGCACCGTTACCCTCTCGAAGGACATCAGCAAGATCTCAGCAAGCAACTGAGATTTTCCCCAGCTGGACCAGCAGGTCTGTTTTAACCTGTTTTTTTCGATTTGTTAAAGCTTCCTATAGCGGGACCTTCGTATTGCCTGAATAGGGTGCATCCCTTACGCAGCCCTTGCTGGGTGCTGGAGGAGCCGGCGGTTCCCCTCAGCCACGGGATCCAAATCTCTACAATCAGCAGCCGCCTGTCTCCAAGGCTTATTTAGTCGAATCACACAGTCAAAGCCGGGGACTGGTCTCAGCCTTTTGACATGGGACGCATGAGGAGGAACAGCCGCATCGAGAGTGGGTAGGAGGAGAGACCAGCACCATTCAAAAATGTGGGAAAAAACAAAACTGCAAGAGATCCTACCCAATGAGCTGTGCAAGGTGCAAAGTTGGGCATATCACGGAATCACGGAATTGTCAGAGTTGGAAGGGAGCTCTAGAGATCATCTGGTCCAACTCCCCTGCTAAAGCAGGAACATCCAATATGGCCCATTGGATTCTCCAGTGGGTAACAAAAGGATTGAAAATACCCTGAAATATATCTGTATTAGTTTGGAGGATTTTTTTTTTCTTTTAATAAGTTTTTCTTTCCTTAGTTACTAAACAGGACACCTGCTGAGAGGGAGATGCTTCTTCACTGGGAGGATGGAGGACCTCTTGGTATCTCTGCAGGACTTGATAGACATATCCTACAGGCACTGGGAGCTGTGTTTAGAGGAGAAATCTTTCTTTAATAGTTGCCAGCCTGGTGCCAGAAGGAGATTTTGGTACCTGATCACACAAGTAGTGCCACAGGACATCCCGCACGGTGGTGTGCCCCGTGTGGAGTGCCTCACCTCGCCACTGCCGTGGAGCTTGAGCACCAACAGCCCCTGCAAACCAACTGGGCAGAGGATTTTACACCCCAGCAGCCTCTCTTCTGCACGTCGAAGTCCAAATGCTTAAGCAGTGAAAGAAGGATTAACTCTGACCCAAAGAAACAAGGAACGAGCAGTAAATAAAGACCAGGAGAATGCCCTGCCAGGTGACTTCTGTGTGGCACAGGTTTATAGTTAGCAATGCAGGTTTTTTTATTAGTTATAAATAAAGTACAAAAAATCCACCAAAAGTGAATCTAAGCATTTACACAATTTCTAATGTCTTTTCATTTCTTCAATGCACTATTGCTTTAATATTAATAATAAATATTTTTCTAGCTTTCTTCTATAAAATAGTCTATGTAGCAAAATGTTGCACAGCACAACAGAACAGCAGTAGGAGTACAAAAATGTGGGTGATCCTTTCACCAGCCCAAGTCATTAAAGGAGAGGGTTTGTTTTTTTTTTTTTCTCGCTCACCCCTTGTTCTACTCATCCCTTTTGCAGTGTCTTTGCTGGGGAGGGAAAACAACCGACCCCTGTCCCTGCATGGCTTAAAACCGCAGCTCCAGGCTACAGGGGAAGAGTGTTACGGAGCAGCAAAGGGGGGGAAAAAAAATAAAAATAAAAAAAAGAAAACATCACAGGCAGGTTTTAAAACTAGGGTAAGGCAAAGTCAACAAAGCAGAGCAGCACCCTGAAGGGACAGAGCGAAAAATAGTAAGATACAGCCATTTTGTGCCTTTCTAACCCAAAAGAGACTTGCATCCAAAGCCTTTTTTTGGGGGGGGGGAGGGAGGTTGGGTTGAGGGGGGGACTGGCTGAGCACGTGCATCGAACCCCACTTCTGTCCATCCATGGCCAAGCATCTGCGCTGACCAAGAGTGGTTATGGCTTAAAGCTTAAAGTATTATCAAAGGTGCTCTAACCCCCTTGCGAGGCTTGAGCACTTGATATTCAGGAGCCTTTTGGGGAAGGGCAGTGCGTTGCGAGAGCGGCACAGCCGGGGATGGGGATGGGGATGGGGATGGAGATGCTCGGCCACTGCTGCAGGAGCGGGACTCCAGCTCAGGGCTGGTCCCCTCCTTGGGGACAGGAGGTCTCCTGTGCAGGTCCCAGTTCCACAGTGGATTAAAAAAGCTCCAAGCTGAGGTTTCCCCCTTAATAGAGGGGGAATGAAACCCACCAATCAAGAAGATCAGCGTTGAGGTCTTCTGCTCCAGGCATGCTTCACAGCTGGGTTATGAAAATGCCCGTGGCCAGGCGTTACAAAGGGATGCCGAATCACTCCGGCATCCATCCCAGCCCCTTTGGTCCAGACCAGGGCTCAACCCTTCAAAATTGCAATGAATCCCTCCGTTTTGTTGCCTTCAAGCTCGGGCTCAATCGGTCCCTCCATCCTCCCTGCAGAGGGTGGCGAAAAGAGCCAGACCGAGCACCGACAGGCACCAAAATTCGGACAGAGCCACCACAGCTGGGGCTTCCTTCCTCAGCCTTTGAAGCGAATTCGTGGAGTCTTGCACTGAACACATGCATTGTCCCCAAGCACAGCCTTGTAGCGGGGGCCCGCTGGGTGTTATTGCAGGGTAACACGTGCAGCAAGAGCAGTAGCATCACCAGCAGCAACGGGGACAGGGCAGGAATTGACCAAAATGTTTTGGTTTTGGCAGAGGGCCCTTAACTGCCTTCAATGCGCCAGGACGCAAGTGAAAGGATCACCAGAGTTTGATTATGAGTGCAAATAATATTCATATATATATGTGCTAAACACAGTCACTATATTGCAGTTTTTCCACTATGTCACAGCATACAGAATCAAAGGTTTGCATTTTTATGGAATGTATCCAAGGTAACAGCACCACAGTAATACAGTTTGTANTACCGATGCATGCAAAGCATTCCATTCCCAGAAACAATGCAAAAATGAGGTAATAGGAGTAATAAAAAAAATTAGTATTAATTTCTAAATAAATAAATTATAATTAAAAATGCAAAAAACAACTATAAAAATAATTAAATAAGAACCCACAATATCTACAAGTTAGTCATAAATTATGATTGTTAAATATAAGGCATTTAAACTCACAAAACCCTGTAAACTATCAATGTTTTGTTCCTAGAGACTTTTTGTTGTTTGTTTCGGGTTGTTTTTTTTTTTTTAGACTCACCCTATTATCGCAACCTACTCGTACAAATTATTTAAACGCAAAGGAACCTGACACACCGATGCAACTCCAGACGCTGTAAATTCGCACGCACCTCGGGATCAGTCACTCACACGAGACCACGGGAGTTTGGTGCTTTTCTTCACCAAGGTATTTTTTTTTTCGTTCTGTTTTGCTTTTTTTTTTTTTTTTTTTTTTTAAAAACTGTGCTTGTTCATTAGGCAAATAGTAATACTTTCGCATAGGCTTTAAGAAAACGCGCGGTTTGGAAGCGCTCCTCCACCCCTCCCTGCCGGGCTAGGGTCTCAATTACCCCGTTCCTCCCCATTTCATCCCCAGCTCACGCCTGGACAGACCAGACCAGCTTACAGTGTATTTTACCAGCAAAGCCTTGCTTTGCTTGTCCGTATTATTAGTATTATTTTTATTATTTTTAATGCTGCTTCAATCTGCTGCTGCTGGAGCAAGCCCCATAGGCATTGATGGATTACTCCTTGACCCGTGGACATCAGGGCTCGGATCACCACATCCCCCAAGAAGACATCACTTGCTCTGGGTAGCAAATATATCATAAAATCATCAAATCATAGAATAGTTTGGGTTGGAAGGGACCTTTAAAGGTTACCTAGTCCAAACCACCTGCCATGAGCAGGGACACATCTTCAACTAGAACAGGTTGCTCAAAGCCCTGTCCAACCTGACCTTGAATGTTTCCAGGGATGGGGCATCTACCACCTCTCTGGGCAACCTGGGCCAGTGTCTCACCACCTTCACTTTAAAAGATTTCCTCCTTCTATCTTCCTGGTATGCCACCATGTGTCCTCCTCCATTCCCTCCTACCTGCATGGGCACAGGAAGAGAGGGGCTCCTGCACCCTTGCACCCAGCAGGGTTTCCCTCTTTCTCTCCCCTCTCCATCTGGGAAGAAAAAAATCTCTGGGGTGCCTCTGAAGTTGGTGTTTTCCAACTACAGCTCACGGGAATCCCGTGATCTCTCCGATGGTAATTTATGATTGTTCTTACTTGGAGAGCATCTCTTGGCTCCAGCCAAACAGATGCTCAGGGGAGCCAGAAATCATCCCCGCCACACCAGCACTTTCAGTATATAATGTTCCTGACTAATTGCCCTTGCTCCTCGGTGTCTTTCTTTTGCTTTCCTAGTATGCAAAAAAAAAAAAAAAAAAAAAAAAAAAAAAAAAAGAAAAAGAAGTATTTAAAAAAAATGGAAAAAGAAAGGAAACAAAAAGGTTTTTGGTTGTGAATGCCAGTTCTCCAGAGGGTCTTCAGCTCGGTCCCTACGGTTGGTGTGCTGAGGTCTTTATTTCAGGGGGAGCTTGGATGGCAACTGCTCTCTCCTTCAGGGAACTACCTCCTAATTCCTATTTGAGCGTTAATGCAATTAGGTTTCCTCCCAACAACCGCTCCATTCTCCGCACGGATACAGCCTGACACGTGCATCCACACACACACACCAGGGGGGTGCAGCTGCCTGTGCTTTGGGGCAGGGCCACAACCCGGAGAGAAGCAAACCCCACTTCCAACCTGCCTTACCCCCAACAAGCCGAAAGGCTCGCGGGCCTCAGCAGTGCCTTGAGAGCATCAAGTTTTCTCCCCCACTGTTTATCAGAGATGGTTTTTCCACGGGAGAGGAGCCGGCGGCGTGCATCCCTTCAGCACCTCTCCGGCGGTATTATACCCCAAAACACAGCTATGGGCGCCGACTCCCCTCACCAACATCTTGGACCTGCGCTGGCAGCGGATGGTGATGCCAGCCAGCCTCACAGCCCACAGGAGAAAGCATCACAGACAGTGGCAGCCACGAAGACAGCCCTTCCTTGGATTTTGATATGCCAAGAGACTTTGTTAAGGTACGGAAAGCAAAGAAACAGCATCTACTCCAACACTGTGCCCCTACAGAAAGCGTCCAGCACCAGCAGATAAGCAGGAACGAAGCTTCTCCCTATTGCTTCATTCATTCCATTCCCCATTATTATTTTGTTTTGTTTTGTTTTGTTTTTTTAAGCTTCTCTAGATTTGCAACACACTGTAAACGCAAGGAAAGGAAGCACACGCGGCGGAGGCAAAGAGCGCAACCCTTCTGACTGTAAACAGGATTTTGCTTTTTTCGCCTCTTTCCCTCCCCCCCACAACAAAGAGGGTGGGAAAGTTGACCTCTTTATTCCCCATCTGCAATGTATTAATCAGGCACCAAAATAAGGAATCCATGAAAAAATATTTGGTGCAAATTAGGTAACAGCAACATGTCCACCACAAGATGAGTAGGGCATCAAACACAACATTTCTTAAGCTAACATGCTCCAGCTGCCATCCATAGAAATAGCTAAAGGACCCCTAACATGTTTCTACGTATTCGAGAGGTATATATACAATCCTCATGAGATGCAGGATTGACAGGCCAGACTACCACAACTAGTTCCTTCATGTTCAACACTAAATCTTCTGCAGCACGGGGTCTCTGAGCTCCGGGAATGCCAGCTCCCTTTCACCGGGCCCGTATCCTGCGTATGTGCAATATCTCCTACCGCTAGATATTGTACCGCCAACTCATCCTCCTCCTCCTCCTCCTCCTCCTCCTCCTCCTCCTCCTCCTCACTAACGTGCCTGCAGACTTTTCCTCTCAATCAAAATGGCTCAGAAGGCAAAAATTTTGCTGCAAGGGTTTATGGCCATACGACCTGGTAAGGAAAATGGTGTGTCCAGCCAGTCCTTTCAGCTGTCCGAGCCGAGCTGTGTTTCAATGTCCACCCTGCAGATTGGGCACTTCTTGCTGGTGGCCAGCCACTGGTCCACGCACACTTGGTGGAAGAGATGCATACAGGGCAACCGCCTGCGGAGAGAGAAGCATCACCCTGTTAGGATGGAGGAGGTCCAGGGGTCCAAGAAGACCCAGAAAGCAGCAGCCAGGGCTTCTTCAAATATGGAAAAGCACCAATGTAGTGACACTGGTACTGTCTAGGTCCTACAGCCTCCCCAGGACGCACCAGCTCACACAGGGCAGTAGGTCGGAGACAGTTCCCCCTTAGCTAAAAGCATTTTAAAAAAACCCCACATCCTCCTAACCTGAGTTGTTCCAGTTATTAATCACCCCGGCTACTGCTTTTTAACCTTTCAGGAGTATTGGCTTATACTTTAAAGCCTCTTGGTTCTTTATCATTGCAGCTCATTAGAGGTCAGGTGGGTCCCCACCGCTCCCTCCCATGGTGTGCCCATGGGGGGTGTCTGGTGTGCCCCAAGGAATGTGGTTGCTTCTCAACTACATCATCTTTGTCATCTCTTCATTCACCCTCGCCAGCCAGAGGGACCCTGAACCACAAAGACACACAGCAAGAGGATCAAAGGGGTTTTTTAATGGTTTAAGGCAATTAAAGGGTAAGGACTGGACCAGGTGCAGCTGCACTGCCCACCTGCAGCTCCTTCAGCCATGGTAGCTTAGCCCCTTGCAATTGTTTGTCCCCATCCTCTGTCACAAGCAGAGATTTGACCCAGCCAAGACCCTGGGGACATCTGTGAGGGATAACTGGGGCTTTGTTGTTGGCTCAGGATGACTCCATGTGACCGTGCCGGTGGAGTAATCTCACTTATTCTGCAATAAAGCAGCTCCATCCTGGCCATAAGCCAAACTCCCCTGGACTTTACATCCATGCTCATTTTATCATACTTTGGTCATCTGTCAAGTTCAGCCATTGATGTCCCCGAGCTCCAGATGGCTGTCTGAGGCCTGGGACCCATTCTTCTCTGACAGTTGCCACCTGGCCTGTTGGCACAGCCTTGAAGCAGGTGATCCAAACCCAGGAGACACTATAAAAACTTGGCTCTCCTGCTGCTGCAGAGCTCTTCCCGCCCATAGCCAATACCAATATCCATCTAAACGGCATTTGTTTTCCCAGACCCTGCAACAGCCCTAGTGAGTTTGTCAGGACAAGAACAGCGACAAACCCACCAGCACACGGTGGCATTAACCCCAATAAACACAAGTCAGACGGCATCAAGAGGCAGAAGAGGAGATGGAAGTATCATACCTGACGTCTTCTCCGTCTTCAAGCATGGACAGACAGATTGTGCATTTCTCGTCGGTGTCTGACTCTTCTCCATCCTCTTGCTCAGCTTTGCCCTCCTGCGGTCTTCTCTACAGCAAGGTTACAGAGACAATTTGGTTAGGACTTGACTTTCTAGTGCTCTCCCAAACCGGGGTAGTTGCAGGAAGGCAAATAATAAGAGCTTCATCTATCAGCCAGATCCTCCAGGTTGGGGAAACCAGCCCAGCCAAAGTAGCCACCAACATGCTGCTGGTTGGCCCACTTCCTTCTGGGGCTGGTGGTAGTCTCTCAAGGAACAGCCTGTCTTCTGGTGCCCTGACACAGCCCCCCACCACCTCCTTCATCCTCCTTGCAGTGGGGATGGTCTCCTTTTCTGGAGGCTTCTCCTGGAGAGCCCAAAGCACTTGGGGCCACCACAGCCAAGAAGGGCAACCACTGTGCCCCATGGCATCTTGGTTACTGGCCCAGCCCCACACTGCTCCATGGGGCAGTGCTTAGTCTGTCAGCTCTCCTCTTTTCTCTCCCCCTTGCACATCTATTCCTATTAATATCATTTTTCTGGATCCACTGGAGATGCAGTCAAAGGAGGTGCGCAGCAGGAGTTGACTCACTTCCAACCTGGGCAATACCATGTCTCTACTTGTTACTGCCCAGCTGGAAATGACCAACATGTGAAATTACTGTGCAAACAAAGCACTTTTCCCACTTTCTATTTAGCAAGACCCCCAAAAATGGCACCCATTTCCTTACAGGCAGGAGATGAGCTCCAACAGAGGCGTCACCTCTTGCAAAATGAGGGGAGGACAAGCTCCCCCAAGCCATGGAGCCAGTGCCCTCATGGCAGGGCGCGCGGGCAGCGCTGCTTCCATGCAGAATGGGGTGGGTTTGCATGCACAAAGCCCCCTTGGTGTGTGCACTTTCTTACCAGGTGCGGACAGGGGGGAAATTGCACCCGCTGGGTGGGAGAAGGTTGAGACCCTTTTGAAAATTTGGCCCGCAGCTTCCTAGCCTAGAAGTGAGAAACAGCCAGCTGAGCTACACCACCGCTTCAGCCCAGGAGCCCCACAAGATATTACAGCACCAATTCTGGATTTTACATTCCTCCCCCATTTTGGGGAATATTGATGGTGCCAGTTTGACAGCCCTGAGGACTACAACCCACCAAAGTCCTTCCTTCTGTCCACTCCATGCCCACACCCCTTGGCCAACTGAGAGGGGCTGACAGCCATGCCGCAGTTTTGGGGTGCTCACCTTCTTGTACTTGTGGGGGAAGGTGAACCTCTCAATGGTGTTCTGGACGGCACCCCGGCTCACGCTGCCCAGCCTGTCCTCCAGCTGCAGCAGCTCCTATGGCAAAGCAACATCAACATTGTTCCTGGGCCACAACGTCCCACCAGCCCACTCTGCCTGATGGGGACCAAGGTTCCCTCCTGCTCTTTCCTCAGCAGAAATGCTCATCAAAACCAAGTCATAAAATCATATAAAGGATTGGGTTGGAAGGGACCTTAAAGACCATCCAGTTCCAACCCCATTGCCATTGGCAGGGACACCTCCCAGTAGACCAGATTGCTCCAAGCCCTGTCCAGCCTGGCCTTGAACCCCTCCAGGGATGGGGCAGCCACAGCTTCTCGGGGCAACCTGGGCCAGGCTCTAACCACCCTCACAGCAACCCAAGCCAGACGCAGGCAGCCTGGAGCAAAACATCCTTTACCCAACCCCCTCAACCCCTTCGCCTCCCAGTTACTATTATTCAAATTTCTGCAAGACTCAGTGCAACTGCCATGACACCAAACAAGTCTTAAAAGTTTATGCTAGAGCTTGCGCAGATTCCCAGCACTTCAAATTTTAATAATAATTCCAGTCCCCGAGAGACGTACTTCATAGCTCTCCCGCACAGCGGACGTGTGCCTGCTTGGGTTCAGTCCCTGAAGAGCAAGTAGCTGAAGCTGAGGATAAGGGTAATTTCTGATTTCGTGAACAACCTGCGAGAAGTGAGGGAGAGAAATAAAGCCACACGTATACTTGCATATAGAAATCCCTCGTGTACCCCGATTCAAATTAAGTGCTTTAAAAATTCAAAATTAAGGAGCACACTCATACCTTCCCCCATGGAAGACTTCTAATAATAACAAAAAAAAAAAAAAAAAAAGATTTTATTAAATAGATCTCCTATAAACGATAACTAAAAACAAGCACTTTTTCTGAATAAACTATCTGTTACAGTAATTCCTGTTGCTATAACATCGCAGTTCCAAACTCTCAACATGGATTAGCTTAAAAAGAGATTTTATTTATTTTTAAGTGGGTGGATTTCTCTTCATCCGAGCTTTGATTACTTTAAGCCCCGCTGTAGTACACCGGTGTCAGGGTCTAGCTACGGCCAAAGGGAAAAAACACCCTGGTGAGGTTTTCTGAGGATGCTTTAGGGATTAGCCGTGCTCTGCATGGCTCTGCTCCAAACGCAGCGCCCTGCTTGGGGAAGGGCTGGCGAATGGTCCCAGCCAGCCTGTCTTCTCCTCAAACCCCATCTCCACCTCTGCAAAAGGTCAGGAAAAACCTTTACGGGTGGCATCAAGGCTGATGTAGAGGCACAACGACGTGTTGAGGGATGGTCGTCAGGGCTGAGTCACTTACTGCCAACCCTTCTTCAGGCAGGGAGCCCGCAATTGGTCCAGGTATTAATGACATTATTAGCAACGAATGCTGAGTCTCTCACATTCTGCCCAGGTTTTGCAGACCAGCTTGTGAGCGCGGTGCTGCAAGCGGTGGACCGAATCCTTCCAGAGCAGCTGAGCTTTTCTTTCCCTTTCTCTAATCCAGAGTGCAACATTATCCTTTCAGACACTCCCTCCCACGGCCGGAGATAAGTGGGATTCGCAGTAAGACAGGTGATAGAAAGATAGCAGCCTTTATTTTGACTGCCTTCTGGCAGACAATGCATAAAACATTTCTGGGTAAAAGCGTTTCACTTACCATCTGTGTCGAGGATGTGCTTCTGGGGAAATGGTGCATCCGAGGAGTAGCCAAGTAATGCTGATAGGGCTGAGGGACCGGCCGGACCTGGAACTGGGTGTGAGTCAGTCCCGCGTCCACACTGAGGTCCCTGCGGGCACGAGGATGGAGATCTATACGTTGTTGACTGCAGGGTTTTTATTGCATGGCTTACAGCAAGTCAGATCATGCTCACAGGGCAACCTCCACCGATGGTTGGGTCCACCGGTGGGTCCCTCAGCCCACACCATCCCTCAACCTGGGGTGATGCTACTTCTTGGGAGGGAGCTTCCTCCAATGTGGATAATCTCCCACCCAGCTGGCATGAAGGAGAGAGGGGTTGTTTTTATGCCAGTTAGCATTTGTGCGAGCCGGGGTCAAAAGCTGCAGAGACACAACCTGCAAACTTCAGAGCAAGGGGATTTTGGTGGCTCAAATCGATCCCCAGGCTTGATAACTCCACCCAGCCAGACCAGGTCCTCCCTGTGCTGCTGTCACTGCAAACAGTTACATTTTGCCCTGAATATTTTGCAGGAATACAACAAATTACCCTGGGGACATGCTGATGAACCATTCTGGGTAGTTGTTAGGAGCCAGCTAAGCACCATCTGGGGGTTCTTGAAGTGCCTGTGCTCTTCTTGGAGGTCTCCCAGCCCAGGTCATGGTAGGACTTGGGGTGACAAGGGAGACTGTACTTTTGCCTTTCCCAGCCTCAGGGAATTCCAGAACTGCTTTGTGCAGAGAATGTAAAGGTTTTAAGACATTTCTGGATTGGGCTGCTGTAGGAAACAGTGTCACATGGCCAGCAGGCCAATGCCAATGAAGCAGAACATCCCCGATGGTTCCTCTTGCCTGCAGGCAGCCTGACCCAGACAGAGCTGGTGCATTTGGGCACTTTGTCCCTCCAGAAAAACATCCCAGCTCAATCCCAGGACTTGGCGTGACCACGATCCTGGCAAATGCCACAGCCCTGCCCAATCCACCAGTCAGAGACAAACTGCAACCCCATGCCACGTGGAGGGGACCTGAGGAGACCTACGGCAGCATCCCCATCTATAATCCAATTAGCCAATCCCTCGTCTCTCCAGCCAAAGAGTCTCTCAGCAAACAAATGCTTTGAACGTCCTTCACTTTATCATAATTACAAAAGCTGGCGCTCTAATAACCCTTGTCTTCACAATTAGAGCACAAGGGGTGGCTTCCCGTTCCAGCTTTGAACTTCCCTATCCCTGTGCGGGGGACAGCAGGAGCCAGCGCCATGGCTGGTTAGGAGCAACCCAGACATGTCCTCCAGCAGCTGTGAAACTGCTTTGGCCCAACAGCAGAGAACGGACGTGAGGGGACAGTAAATGCAGGAATCCTTTACCCAGAACAGCCCGTGAACCAGGCAGCAGCTCCAGTCCTCTAGAACCCACCTTATAAGACACCTTGTTGAAGCAGAGGGGGGGGGCTGTCTTTGCTGGTCCAGTGCTAGCCATGTGCTAGACGGACAAAACCTGGCAGAGGGTAAAACCCAGCAGGCGACTGGCAGGAACACAGCCAGGGTGAGAATCCGCAGGACTGGGCATCTTCCAGGTCCCGTGTCACAATTTTGCATATTTATCCAATTGCTGCAGATTGATCCCAGGTGGACGGAAGGCTCGGCTGGAAATCAGGAGGCCTTGGGTTCATTCCCAGCCCTGCCACATGAGCTTGACCATTTCACCCCTGCCTTCCCATATTCCCTGTCTACAAAGCAGAGGCAACAATCCACAAAGTGCTTTGAGATCAAGGACCGAAGAGACCTCACGAAGACGAAAAGCCATTACTAACTTGCATGAGTAATTGCAATAACAGCGCTGCAGAACTGCTTGCACACCAGTGCATCTAGAGCCTGAAACTCTGGTATTGAGGCTCCTGAAGTGATGCTGTGGGTCTACAGAAGGATCCAAAGCAGAACATTGCACGGAACGGTGTTTACTCAGGGTTTAGGAGTGAATAAGCAGAGCACACTAGCTGCAGAAAACTGAAGACAACCATCACCTTCCAGCCTGTGCTATATGGACAATTGTACAGGATCTCGATGCTCAGACGTGAGGTTCAAGAGCCTATGGTACAGGGGCCTTCAACAGCCAAAAAGTGAAAGATAAGGATCCAGATAACAGAATCACAGAATCTTCATGGTTGGAAGGGACCTTTGAGANAAAAACCCACAAACAGACACAAACCAACAACCTCGGACACTAGAGCATGCCCAGAAGCGCCATGACTACATGTTTCTTAAATACCTCCAGGGATGGCAACTCCACCACCTCCCTGGGCAGGCTGTTCCAGTGCCTGACCACCCTCTCTTCTTAAAAGTAATTCTTCTTAATATCTAATCTAAACCTACCCTGCTGCAACTTCAGGCCACTAACAGGTTGGATGATGGCCGCTAAGAGCATGTGCAGAAGATGATTTAAGGAGCCAAAGGGGAGTTTACTTCTTCTTCACCAGAAGATTTTACTTGAGGTTGGGTTGTCCGTGATGACTGATGACCTTCAGATCTTCCTTCCACCCCTGTTTCCCGCAACAGTATCCACCACCTACCACCTCCAACCCAGCGCCGCTGATGCTCATGGGGTAGTAACACATCGGAGGGAAGTTTTTATATCTGCCAGTGGGCAAAACTGTACGTGTGCCCCGAGGGGAAGTGAGTCACCCGAGTGTATACACACAGTGTGTGATTCCTGTCACCCCCACTCCTCAGGTTTTTATAAGGCGATGGAGCAACACGGGGCGGGGAGGGCGGGGGGGAAGGAGGAAGGGAACAAAAAGCGATGTTTTATTAGATCCTTCTAATGGTTATAATTAAACACTCTGCGCCGAAAGAGAGGCCGAAAGAATGGCTCTCTCCAGATGGTACGTGAACCGCTTCGCAAACTGATCTGAACAATGTCACCCCGGCCAAATTCAGCTCACGGTGGTGCCAGTAATGGGAACACCTGAGAAGAAAATGGCAGAAGGATCTGTCCATGTCTTAGGTTGCATGTTATTACCCTGGGGGGGGGAACACATTCCCCCTGTGTTAAAAGGGCTCTCTGTTTGCCGAGCAGAGCTCTCAGATGCTAGGAAATGCCATAATTAAGATTTCCTGTGACATTTTATTTCGGTCCCCTTGTGCATACGCATTGCGATTGTCTCTAATTACATGTTCACATGCTATTTTTTCCATTCAGTGCACAGAATGGACTTTGCTCAGCTAAAAGGCAGCTACTCTGAAGTACGCTTTTATTTTCTTGCTCTTCCGAGCAGGGCCCAGCACCTTGTTAACTGCGCAAGAGCTCAAAACCAGCTCTGAAAATGAAACGATCAATTCTCTGCTCGGCTTTTCCAAGGTATCGAACGCTAGAGTGGGAAAATGATTAACAGCTATCAATTCATTCACGCCACCCTGCGGGGAAGGGCCGCACCGTGCTCCCTAATTTAGACCACAGAAAAAGTTGCGGTTACTTTTTTTTGAATGCCTGGTGGACAGCAGAAGATCAAGTTCAGACAGAAATGTTGGTCTACAGGAAAAAGACCCTGGCTGTGCCCTGCAGCAGGAAAAGCCCCTGGAGGAAGATTAGAGTCTGCAGTCTACCTCCGTGGATGGAGAGTTATGGGCTATATCAATGCTTCGATGTTATCATAAACATGCATAAAGAATCATAGGATCATAGAATGGTTTGGGTTGGAAGGGACCTTAAAGATCATCCCCTTCCAACCTCCTGCCCTGGGCAGGGACACCTCCCACCAGACCAGGTTGCTCCAAGCCCCATCCAGCCTGGCCTTGAACCCCTCCAGGGATGGGGCAGACACAGCTTCTCTGAGCAATGTGATCCAGGGTTTCACCAACCTGACAGCAAAGAACTTCTGCCTGAGATCTACCTGAAATCTCCCCTCTTTCAGTTTAAAACCATTTCCCCTCATCCTGTGGCTCCCCTCCCTGATCAAGACTCCTCCCCAGGTTTTCTGGAGACCCTTTAGGGACTGGAAGGGGCCCTAAGCTCTCCCTGGAGCCTTCTGTTCTCCAGGGTGAACAACCCCAACTCTCTCTGCCTGTCAGGCTTTAGAAGCACCCACGGCCTACCCATTGCACGCTTCCCACATTGTATATGTTGAGCTGCACCATTAGTTTTCATGAAAGCATTGACATGCGATGACATTCATCAACCCTTGCAGCTCCCCCAGGACTTTCTAACCACCTCATTCAACACGCAAGGGAAACAAGGAAGACTTACCAGTCTGTGCCTTCGGCTAAGTACCTGGGCTGGGGCCCCATGGGTTGTGGAGTTTGCAGTTGGTGGCTGAAGTCAAAGCTGGGGTGTAGCCGGTGAGGCTGAACGGACATGCGCTCTTGAGCCCGCCTGTGGGGAGGAGGAGACCAGTGGGAGAGTTAGCCGTGGAGGGGGCACTGGTACCTATGGCTCCTGCTCCCAGCCTGTGTCAATACACTGCGGGAAAACCCTAATGGTTGGGCTTGTGAATATGTGTCCAAGAAAGAAGAGTCCAGGAAGGTGTCAGGGACAATGGGAAGAGGAACCCAGAGCTGTGTCATTTACTCATGGTCACCATGGACATAAGGCAGGCTTCCGCTCACCCCCTGCAGCACTCACAAGTTACAGGAGATGCTCTTTGGTGGCGGCACAGAGAGAAAAAGAGGAAACCAAACCACTTCTTCCTTAGCAGCTTTGTGCCATTTGCACTATTTGCTTTTTCTCCGCTGTCGGCCCCATAAACAACACTCGAGATAAAACGTGTCCCTGGTTCAGACGTTATCCATCATCATAAAGAAGCTGCAGGTTGTCTCGCCTCCCCGTGCAGTTCATAAACTCCTGGGGAACCTCATTCATAACAGGACTACTCAGGAGTAACCGAAAGCAGAATTTACTCTCGCTGGCCTTTGCCAACATTTCTCTGGATGATGGACACTCCAGGCTGGGATCCAGCTCCTTCTCCCCCGGCAGGGAAAGGAAAGCAGTAGAAATTATAGCAAGGTTTTTCTAGGGATTTGAGCTTCTTCTCGTGATTATTGCCCGTTTGCGCTACTCGGGGGAAGCGCCTGGGCGGCTTGATGGGCATTGACGTCTGGAGAGAGACGAGGTGGACGCACAAGCAGGGTTTGCATCACGAACGGGCTCATGCTCCCTTGCTCCCTGCCGAGCCCCTGCTTACCAGTGGAGCCACGGCAAAGCAAATCTGCAGCAAAGCACTAGAACAAAGAGAGCAGGGAACCGCTAGATAAAGAAATTTTTCATGCAGCCACAGCTCAGAGGCTTCGCTTTTGAAAGGCATGACCCGGAATCCCATCACTGTGACCTTGTGCCACACACCTGTGAGGTCTCTGACACCCTCCTCCGATGCAGCTGTGCCTCCAGAGACCGGGCAAAGTCTTCCCTGCCCGTTTCCACACCACAACCCACCTGCAAATGGAGCACTGACAGCATTTACCAAAGCAGCTTCTGCGTGGAATCGTGCTCCCTGCTTTTATTTGAATTCAGCTTATGACTAAGAGGTAAACACTTGTATCATCGGTGCCTCAGCCTCGCGCATATTTGCTACCCAGTTATTAACTAATCATTAAATCCACCTAAAATCCAGCTTATGCAAAACAAAACAGGGATGAGAACACACAATTTTCAGACAGAAGGGGTATGGAAAGAAAGTGTTTTCTGTCTGCAGCATTCTTTCCAACTGAAGCATTATCGCAAAGACTCATCCTCTGACTCCTGATCCAACCCACAAATAGCACCCATGCGTTTCCAAATAAAGCTCTCCTCTCCTACATGATACCTAAACCCCTCTCTCAAGAAACACAATCAGGACAAGGCCAGGCATCCATTTCCACCTCTGCTGAATTACAGTAATTCTCTCTGCAGTCATCAGCCCAGTCTGAATTCAGGCTGCTTTCCGTGACTGAACGCGCTGCAGGACAATGGCATCATTCCCTCATAGATCTGTGAAGCCTACCTAGACCCAGAAGAGCAAGTTCTCCATGTGCAAAACCTGATGATACACATGGATAACATCTCTTACATGGTTTTAAAACAGCAGCTACGAGGAGGTAGCTTGTGCATGTAGTCTATTGCTCCCTCTGCCATGCAGGACAAGTTCACTTCAACATCAAAGTGTTACTACCATGATTGTCCTACAATAATTAGAGCACCTCCCTTACGAGGAAAGGCCCAAAGAGCTGGGGCTCTTTAGCCTCAAGAAGAGAAGACTGAGGGGAGACCTCATCCATGTTTACAAGTTTCTAAAGGGTGGGTTGAAGGATGATGGAGACGGACTCTTTTCAGTGGTTTCCAGCGATAGGAAGAGAGGCAATGGGCATAAGCTGGAACATGGGAAGTTCCACTCAAACACGAGGAAGAACTTCTTTACAGTGAGAATGATAGAGCACTGGAACAAGCTGCTGAGAGAAGTCGTGGAGTCCCCTTCTCTGAAGATTTTCAAGACCTGCCTTGATGCAGTCCTGAGTAATGTTCTCTGGACAACCCTGCTTTAGCAGGGAAGTTGGACTAGATGATCTCTAGAGGTTCCTTCCTACTCTGTCAAATCCGCGAATCCGTAATAGAATCATAGAATTGTCCAGGTTGGAAGGGGCCTTTAAGATCATCACGTCCGACCATCAACCCAACACTGACAAAAACCACCACTAACCCATGTCCCTCAGCACCACATCTGCCTGGCTTTTAAATACCTCCAGGGATGGTGACTCCACCACTGACCTGGGCAGCCTCTTCCAAGGCTTCACAACCCTTTTCGTGAAGACATTTTTCCTAATATCCATCCTAAACCTCCCCTGGTGCAACTTGAGGCCGTTTCTTCTTGTCCTATTGGCTGTTCCTTGGGAGAAGAGACCGACCCCCCCTGGCTACACCCTCCTTTCAGGGAGTTGGAGACAGCGAGAACGTCTCCCCTCAGCCTCCTTTTCTCCAGGCTGAACACCCCCAGCTCCCTCAGCCGCTCCTCACAAGACTTGTGCTCCAGACCCCTCACCAGCTTCATTGTGCGTCTCTGGACACCCTCCAGCCCCTCAATGGCTTTCCTGTCGTGAGGGGCCCAAAATTGGACACAGCCCTCGAGGTGGGACCTCATCAGTGCCCAGTACAGGGGGACGGTCACTGCTCTAATCCTACTCATAATAGGTGATCTTGGGACATACTAGATGAGCATGGTACAGGTCCTCGTGGGAAAGGTACACCTGTACGTGCAACCTGCCCTGCACCACCTTCTGGTGGATGCATCTTAGGGGTACGCAGGAGAACTTGTAAAGAAAACCCAACGTTACCAGGACCTACTGCCGGGGCTTTGCAGAAACCACTTTGCTGAAGTGAGGTTGAGGTAGCTTCTCAGCGTTCCTACAGGAAGAGTAAAACCCCCTTACCTGGGATGGGGCATGAGCCGGCGGTGCTGTGCCTCAAGGAGCTGCTGCTGGAGGAGGTATTGCTGGTGAAGCGCCTGAGGTAGGAAGGAGGGTCCGGCCACGTCCTGGAAGGGCAGGGCTGGCACCGGTGCTAGGGGCTGGTGCAGGGGACCACTGTGCTGGTGCGCGGGGGCCATGTGGGGGGTCAGCCCCGGCTGGGGCTGCACCGCGTGAGGCAGGGTGAAGTCGGCAGAGAGCTGAGGCTGGGGACCCAGGTGGAAGTGCCGGCAGGAGGTAGCATGGGGATGCTGAGACCTTTGAAAAGGAGCACCTGGAAGAGAAGAGCATGGCCGTCATGGGGGCCAGAGGCGTCCAGGGCGCCCCAGCCTGGTGACTGCCCATCCAGGGCAAGAATTGGGCAAACAGCTTTCTCTCCTCTGCCAAAAAGGTTGAAAAACAAAAGAGAACAGGTCAGTTAACATGAATTACATGAAAAAATGATGATTTTGATTAATAGTTTTTCTCCTCCAAAAAACACTGGTGACTTTTTGGCTCCAAAATGAAGCGTGTAGTGATGCAAACTGCTTCAGCTTGTTTTGGTTTGCCTGTCTTAAAGAGAAAAAGGACAACAATTTTAGTAGGGCCTGTTGCGACAGACAAGGGCTATTGGTTCTAAACTAAAAGAGGGGACATCCAGACTAGATAAAAGGAAGAAATGTTTTATGATAAGGATGGTGAGACACTGGCCCAGGTTGCCCAGGGAGGTGGTAGATGCCCCATCCTTCGAAACATTCAAGGTCAGGTTGGATGGGGTTTTGAGCAACCTGATCTAGTTGAAGATGTCCCTGCTCATGGCAGGGGGGTTGGAAAGGTCTCTTCCAACCCAAATTATTCTTCAATTTGATGAAAAAACCTTGAAATTTTAAAAAAGGAAAAAAAAAAAAACTGTTTTCTAAAAGACGTTTTCATGAGCTCACCAAGGTTTTCAAAGCTTGCTAACTTTCCCTGCAATTCAACAGGCAAGGAAATAATCTCTAAGAAAGTGTCTCTTGCTGACTTCAGGACATGGATGACACACCTTCCACCTCTGAGAGCTGGGACTAAGACTATGGGTCTTTGCTGAGACCGTTCAATGAACCATCCTGTTGAGCTGCATGCAAGGGGAGAGCAGCTGTGGGAAACACAGCACGGGCTGCTATAAGACCAACCATGGAACTAGTGGAAAGGAGGAAGAAATGAGGTGTGAAAGGTGTCAATGCGGGAGGCTTTTTGCAAAACATCTGGCACTGGCTTGCACCTCCCTCAAGATCCTTGCTTGGATGCTCCCTTGGTCCAATCTAACATGTTAGTTCCCACATTCCTGGAGCATTTACAGGCATCATGGCAAAACTTTTGTTTCTTAAGCTAGGGAGAGAGGCAGCTCAGACGTGAAGGATGAGACTTGAGTGAGGCTATCAATCAGAGATGCCTCTTTGTTGAGGATAAACCCCAGGATGGGACACCTCCCCTTTTAAAGAGTCTTTTGAGCACCTCATCTCCCTAAAAACTCCCCCTTTCTTCTTTTCATCCAGGAACAACCACAAGAGACACTGAGTGTCATCCCAAGACACAAGCCAGACATGCCCATGATGCCTTCTTCACCCGGACCCCTTCTGCTCACATCTCCCTTCTGCCAGCAGGTAGGGCCAGTCCATCACAGCAGCTCAAGGGAGCCCTGACTGCTTTCTGTTCATGTCTATATGGAAATGGGAGATGCATAAAGCAAGCCAGATGCCAGCAAGAGAAACAACAGGAGACGACCTAACAGAAAGGAATGGCTTGCAGAACTGTGCATAAGTAATTGCACAAAGCATCTCTTAAATACAATCTAATCCTCTGTAGAGCTCCTCTGAGAGAGGCAGTGGGCAACAAATGCCACCAGGAGCAGAACTTAAGATGGTAATTTCTCATGCTGCCAGATAACAGCATTATTTTGCTACCCTATTAATTACAACCAGAAGGAGGTGGGGTCAGACCACTGTTGCCCAACAATGGAGTTGTAAACCCAGACCCATAACCCATCTGTGCACCATGTCCCCGGTACTGCAAGTTATATTTGCTGCCGTTGGCTTGGTCCCAGTTCACTGTACCCCACCAAGAGGCAAAGGCTGAGTGATGAAATGAGGATCCTGTGCTGCCCTGGTCTGTTGCTCAAGCTGATCTCTCCCAATCACAGGGAGATGCCTCCTGACTGCTGTGTTTGCTGGGCAACTCACGGTGAATTTCACTGAATTTCACTGAATTTTTTGGAGTTGGAAGGGACCATAGAGATCATCAATTGCTCAACCCCTAATGGCCATGGGTCCTCCCAATGGCAAACAGCTGCGGCAAGTCACGGATGAGCTATTTTACACCTCCAGGTCCTCACAGCACCTGAAGACAAGGTCCTAGAGCAGGTTAAAGTGCTAATCCTTCTGCACACCCAAACACACCAGCCTGCGCCAGCAGACAACAGTTTGGTCGCATTTCAGACGAAACTGGCTTAGGAGAACACAGAACAATGAAGCTTAGCGATATTCCCCCACATTTTTTGTGACGAATTTTGTAGTACATAAGTAAAGCAGAAAAAGCCAGTCTCCCATCCTCTGTGTCTCTCTTGTCTCTTGATGCCTGGCACAACCTTAGCCAAGGATTTCCAGCCTTTCGCTGTATTTTGGGAGGCCTTAGTCTGACCTAGCAAAACATCTGCAGGACCTTTGATAGCAGAGCCATGATGAACTAGAGAACACAGGGTGAGCAGATAGTCTTGTCAGAGCTTTTGACTTGAAATTTTCCTCCCACACCAAGAGAGTCCTTGCAAGGAACTTGGTCACACATTTCCCTGTGGTCCAGAAAATGCAAACTTTGTCTCAGATGTCTGGGCAGGAAGGCATGCAGAACCTGAGCAGAGCCAACATAATCTAAAGTAAAAGCCGAACACATTTTGGTTTGGCACAGAGAGTTATTTGGCCTTATTTTAGGCACTAGTTAATTAAACAAGCATTTTTTAGTATTTTTCTCAGTACCGACTGGTGCAATGATACGTATCCCTCCATAGGAAGAATATTACCAAGATGTGACCGAGACCATATGATTAAACAAACCCCATCAATTTGTCTTAACATAATTCACCATCCTGCCTTGTAATTGTTCATTCCCTACAACTAATCCAATTGCTGATGAGGATTTTGACAGCAAAGCAAAGACTTTGGGGAATACTTCAGCAAATCTATGCTTATTAGCAGGCATCAAACCGTACAGCTGGCATAACTGAACCAGCTGGCGTGACAAAAAGCCAGTCCTTGCCAAGCACAGTACTGGTGGACCCCAGGAAGCCTTGGCAAACAAATTAACAGTGCACAACACAACATTTCGTCTCTGAGTTATCTATTTTCAAGTTTACCCTCTTCCTTTCATTGTATCTAGCCTTGGTGGAGACTGCTTTCCAAGTCCACTTGTTGACCTTGCGTACACCAGGTAGATCCACTCACCGTGACCAACACCAGAATCTGGCTCACAGGTGAGCCTAACACAGGATCTCACGTTGGCAGTGTCTATTAATGATTACTCCACTAGCACTTCTTCCTTCTCTTCCTGGGTCCTAGATCACATTTGCATTGGAACTGACAAACGCTGCCCATAAAATGCTTCGAGAAAATTTGATTCATGGATTAAATTTGCTTTTTGCCCGGGCAGTAATGTCTGCCACAGCAGAGAGCAATCCATAACTAAAAGCCCGTCCAGATACCCTACTCCAGCTTTTGTTTTTACAAGGGCAGGGATGACACTTTCATTAGCTAAGCTTTGAGAAAATTTCTGCAGCAAAGATGATGAGATTGGAAACTGGGTTTATCAAGCTCCAGAGACACTAATTGCATCCTTCATGAGCCATGTTACCCACTGCCTGCCCCAGTGGTGGCTGCAGGAAGACAATGATGCTCTGGCAAGGCAGAGACCCTCTTCCCACTCAATGGACTCCAGAGTTTTCATCCTCATCCTACAGCAGGATTATCCTTCTCCATTGGGATACTTCTATTTTGCAGGAAGAAGGGTCAGCAGATTTTGGATGTTTTTTTAATGACCTACCCCAAAGGCACCTAACAGGTTCATCAGCGTCAGTGACCTTTGCAGCAAAGACTTGTCTCCTCTGGCTGAAGAGGGAGAGGGAAGCCCAGTGTCCTTGCTGCAGAGGCAATGCAGTCCTCAACAGCCCTGAGAGGTTATTGACCTCAGGCCAACCTGAAAACACACGTCCCCGTGTCCAGCCTGACGGTCAGGAGCACAGGGTCCATCCCACTGCCTCAGGCTCATTGATGTGCTCCTCCTGGCAACATGAGTAGCTCCAGTTGCTCATCTCTGGAGCCATGAAGGGCTGATTTCTCTGGGCTCACTGTCAGGCTGCCCATCAGCCACAAATCCTTCTTTCCTGGTCTTGTTGCTTCTTCCTTTCATTGAAATGCTGTTGCTGTGGCAGATGATGACAGCTCAGAGCAACATCAGATCAGCAGCTCTGAGATGAGCAACACGTCACTTCTGTGTCAGCAAAGCAGACAACTTGCTTCAGCTTTGTGTAGTCTCCCATTAACTGGCTGAGGACAAATTTCGTTTTTGATCACAGACTTCTACCTCAATGCAAGCATCTAAACTGAGTTATTTCTTAGCAGAACAGGGAAGTATTTCCACCCCCTCTTTGGCCTTCCTCTCCCACTCCACGCTTTTCTGTTGACCATACACACTTGCAAGGTCTGCTATCTCTCTCAGCCTGTCACCCACCCACGCTCCCAGCTTGGACAACCCTTGTTGCCTCACCCTCCACCCCCTGCCGGCCTCTGCTAAGCCACGGAAGCAGCTAATGCCTGAGCCTGGCTAATCCAGCTCTAAAAAGTGCCCAACACGTTGATGCAAAGGTGGAACCCGGTGGAGATGTGAAACAAGTCTTGGGCAAGCTGTTTGGGCTAAGGACATGGACCTGTTGGAAAGAGCCCAGAGGAGGCCACAAAGATGTTCCGAGGGCTGGAGAACCACTCCTATAAGGACAGGATGAGAGGGTTGGGATTGTTCAGCCTGGAGATGAGAAGGCTCCAGGGATACCTTAGAGCCCCTTCCAGTCCCTAAAGAGGCTCCAGGGAAGCTGGGGAGGGACTCTGGATCAGGGAGGAGAGCCATAGGAGGAGGGGGAAGGGTTTTAAACTGAAAGAGGGGAGATTGAGATGAGATGTGGGGAAGAACTTCTTTGCTGTGAGGGTGGTGAGAGCCTGGCCCAGGTTGGCCAGAGAAGCTGTGGCTGCCCCATCCCTGGAGGGGTTCAAGGCCAGGTTGGAGGGGGCTTGGAGCAACGTGGTCTGGTGGGAGGTGTCCCTGCCCAGGGCAGGGTGGTTGGAACTGGATGATCTTAGAGATCCCTTCCAACCCGAACCATTCTATGATTCTATGATCCTATGATAAGGTGGGAAAGAGGAGTTATGTGGTCCTCTGTCATGCCTGGGGCCAAGCCTGGCCCAAAAGAGGATGTGACATGGCACATGGTATAGGACCATGGGTCACGGATGCCCCATCCACCTTGTGCCTTTGCGTGAGCACCAGCAACACCTTCCTGCCTCATGTGATGGTTTGATATCAGCAGCTGCCCCAACTGGTCTGGCTTACCTCTGCTGCCACAAAAGATGCTGCAGCTTCACACAGCGATGCTGAGGACACCCACCCCATAGAGCTGGGCCTGCTGTATTCCCAACAGCTACACACCTCGACGATGCCATGGCCCCATCTCCCTACCTGGACCACGAAGATGATCTTCAGCTAAAAAGCCTGTGGGGAAGATCACTTAACAGCCCTTTGTGAAGCACCCAAACCACTTCACTGGAAGGTGGCGTTATGGGGCTGCAGTCTCAAACCCAGGAGGTATAAATTCATTTTTAGAAAGCCCACAGATGATGCAGGCACTTGGATAGCTGAACCTCTTTGGCAGCTCAGCGCCGCTGGGCCGCTTCCACCCTTCGCTCACACAGGCTCCCAACGTGGTGGAAACCCGCAGGGAAACTCACGCCGTCCCCCTCGCCTCTGCTTTCTCACTTCCACGGTGGTTTCTTTTTTGGGGTTTTTTGGGGGGGTTGTGGGGTTTTTTTTGGTTCTTTTTCAGTCCTGCCGTTATATTTATTGTTTCTGTACTTTTTCGCAAGCAACCTGGACTTTTTTTTCATTAAAAGAAAAGCTGCCAATTCCTTCTTGCCTCCGGGTGAACCCCCTCGATGACAAGCTCATGTATTTTTTGCAGGTTGGTATGCGACTGAGCCACAGGAATGTACTGAGTGTTTCTGTCACTGGGGATTCTGCATCAGTCAGGATTTGACTGTGCATATGCACATGCAAATTTATCCGTCCACCGCTATTTCACCCAGGAAGGCTCAGGGGATGCATGTGCTCATTAAACACTGACCCATATCGGAGATGAAAAAGCCCCCGGGGTAAACCCTGCAGAGAGGCAAAGGGGTGCTACGGGCTCCGTGAGTAGAAAAACCCAGAAAGCAGAACAATTCGTTCCCCCCCTCCTTCCGAGGGGGGAGAGAAGGGAACCGGGGGCTATTTATACCTCTCGGTCCCATCGCGGCGGATGGGGGAGATGGCAGCTCCCGGGGAGAGCCCTGGCTTCCCTCCCCGACAGGTTTTGCAGCCAAATGGAAGATCTGCCCCTGGAAGATGCGCCCACTGGAGCCGCGTCACCTCGGGGCATTTTTCCCTCATTAAAGCCCCCACCACCCCCTCCTCCTGCCCTGGGATGGCAGACAAACCCCATAAACCAGAGCCTGCCAGGCTTTTAATAGCCCAGGCGCCTGCAGCTTGTTTCCCTGGACAGGCATTAAAATTCCCCCTGGGAGGCAGGAAGGCGGTGGGAAGTTATCGTCCATCCCGACGGTGTGCAGCCAATAAAGGCTAAAACCGTGGGAGCAGCCCCGGAGAAGGACTGTGTTTTACAAACGAGCTACTAATTGCCTGGCTCTGTCACNCCTTACTAAATGAGTTAAATTGACTCGCTAATAGGAAATGAGGGGTGACAGCGCACCTGGAAAACAGAAAAAAAAAAAAAAAAAATTGAAAAAATAAATCCCCAGACCAAACCCACGGCATTTTGAGCTGCATAAAGCCACCGTGGTCTTGCAGAGGGGGAGATATGTTGTCTCGCTCCCATCGCAGGACAGCAACCTGCAGGGCGAGGAGACCGGGGCAGGGAGGATAGGAGAGGAGGAGGAAAGTATTTGAGAAAAATTTGTCAGACGGGAAGGCATCTGCCTCACTCTCGGCACCTTCGTCAACAGCTTCCCCATTTCACTTAGCAAATGGGAGGAACCGTGCCAAAAATAATAGGCAGGCAGCTCGAATCCAGCCCAGGGTGCAGCCTGCTGCCCCACACGCCTCGTGCCCTGCCATGGGCAGCAGACCCCAGCAGCAGCCCGTGGACGGGCAACGAGCAGCCCCAAGCACATGTTAGTGGTGGATAAAGAGCATTTTTGTTTGCCTTATTTGCTTTGCCAAGCTTTGCAGCTCCAGGGACTGAGTCAGGATGGAGTACTGGCGGCGGGGAGAGGGCTGGTCCATGGTGGTTGGTGGAGTGTGGTTGGGTCCTAGGTGGAAACATGAGGTTTTGTAAGTTTTTCATCCTCCTGCTCAGAATCTTGTCCATCTGATGGAAAAGGGCTGCAAAGGGGCATAGAGGAATGGGGCTGAGGTGGGGTCCCTGGTCACTATTTAATGGTCACTGCCACCCAAAAGCCCTTATTGCACCCTGCCTCTACGGGCAGGAAAACACAGCTCAGCTCATCCTGAAGAACACATAAACACAGATCTCAGAGACTGCAGATTGCCCGTGCCTGCTTGTATGCTGCCCGTTCAACATCCTCTCACCCTAATGAAGCCTCTTATTTAATTGCTGCGTGACATGAGCTAGCAGGGCTGGAGCACAGGCTCGTGCACACACCCATGATCCCTAACACTGAGGGGAGCACCTCCTCTCCTGCACACCACAGGGGTGAAACCACTTGCAGCCCTGATGCCAACCCAAAAAACGCCAAGGTGGGACTCCTTCTAGAGCCTAGACTCAGTATTCAACAACAAAAAAGACCACTTACAACTGGAAATAGCCAGGGTTTATCAGCATATTTATGTCAGGGCTGAAGGGATGCTGAGGAGCAAGGGATGAGGAGCAGCAAGAGCGAGTGATGGGATACGGCCAGGCAGCCTGGACCCATCACAGGAGAGAGATGGCTGTTTATACAGAACTGACTGAGGGTTTTTTTGTTCCCTGCAACCCTTTTCCTCAGGGGAAAAAAAAAGAAGTTTTGTTGAAGATGATGTTTCACAGGAACGTGTTGAATTCAGCAATGTTTTCCGAAGAAGAAGGAGAAACACTTCGGCAGCGTTGCTACACTTAAATCCGTCTTTTTGGTTTCATACTTCGCACTCTATTTTAATTATAGCTTTATTCTCATGTGCGACATTCGAGGGTGTATTTATGATTTTTTTGGATCATCACACACACAAAAAATCATGCTGAAAGAAAATGTTTTCTGAAATTTAATGGTCCCAGTTTCACTCCTCCTCTCCCAGGCTCTCGCACGCCTGGAGGGATGGGTGGCCCCAGCAGCCTGGCAAGATGTTTCCCACCCAGACCAGCTCTTCCTCCCCAAACTGTCCTGTTTCTCACGGTTTTGGGCCCAGCTCTGCGTGTGTTCCAGGAAAGGGCACTGGAGGAAACCCAGCTTTGGAGATGTTGCAAAACCCCCCTGCGATTTTTTTTTTTTTTTTTTTTTTTTTAATCTCTATTTGGTCTGAAGGCATCAGAAAGGATGGAGAATGAGAGGTCAACAGGAATTGCCTACACTCAAATAAATCCCACACTAAAAGCAAGGGTGTCACATCTCAGGTCTCTCCAGGATTTTTGGGCGGCTTGGCCATTTTGCAGGGCTCGTGGCCAAGCGAAACCCCGGCGCTGCTGAGGGCTGAGAGGGTTGGGTCGGTACCTGAACTTCTAGGCAATTATTGGGGCTTTGCCCTTCAGCCATGCATCCCAACGTGCCCACCCATCTCTTCTCCCTCACCGTGATCCCAGCTAGATCCTATGTGTAACCCAAGCCCATTTTATGTGCCGTACAGTGAGTAGGGCAAACAGCACAGGAGCTTTTCCCAGTTTATTGGGAAAATAAACCTGGGTCTGGGCTCTTCACCAGGGTTTGGACTGTTAGCCCTGTTATTAAAAAAAAAAAAAAAAAAAGAGTTGGAAGAGGAGTTGCACAGGGCCAGGGGCCCCTTTGGTCAAAGGAGGTAAGAAAGCTCATCATTTTGTGGCTATACATTACTAGCTGGGTTTTATATACACATGAATTAGTCCCCAACCTGGAAATGAGAACATTAACCAGGGGAAGGAATTCATCCTCAGTTTAAAAAGAAATAAAGAACCAAAAGACCCTGACGTGACAGCGGTCTATTACTTGGCTCTGCCTGCAGAGAGCAACGGGGAAGCACTTGGAGCCAGCCCTATTCCTGCCCTTGGGAATGTGAAAACGTGCTGACTTGTGCGCGCAGGACTTTGACGGGCAGCGATAGGCTGCAGCCAGTTGTTTAGGAAAGGGAAATCCAATACTTGGGTTTCCAATGTTTCCTTGCTTTCACAGCCTCCAAAGCCCTCCCCAGACATTTGGAAGTGCTCAACACCTGCCCTCAAAACACTCTTAACTGCTCCTAACGACTGGCCCCTGGAGGGGCTTGCAGCAGCTCCCTCCTACCAGTAACGATATGCAGAACATCCAGAAACAGGCAAAAAGCCAAAAACCATGGGGGAAAAACCCCAGCTAGATATTGCAAGGGGCTGGAAGTTGTGCTGCCATCACTCACGGAGCCTGTTAATTCTGTTACAGCCCAAGCCAAAACCCTCCACCCAAATGCTGCTAGACTTAGTGGGTCTAAAATCCAAATGCAACTTTAACACTTCTCCGGAAAAGGCATTAAATGGGAAGGGCCGACGCTCTCAGCTGTCTCTTGTACCCGCTTAAGCAAAAGGCTTCGTGATCCCACCTGGTCTCAAACTTGCATCTGTTCAGTATGAACTCATGTCAGAGAGGAACAAAGTCCTTCAGTACCCCTTGGGCACCAGGGCTTATACCCAGCCCTGGCACAGCCCAGGGGATGGGACTGGTCTGCCCCACAGTGCTGTGGGGACACAGTGGCAGCACCCCAGTCCTGCGTCCCAGCACATCCCCCCTCCTCCTCAGCAGCTTTTGGGTGAGGACAACGGATTCACGGATTTGACAGAGTTGGAAGGGACCTCTAGAGATCATCTAGTCCAACTCCCCTGCTAAAGCAGGGTTGCCCAGAGCACATCACTCAGGACTGCATCCAGGCAGGTCTTGAAGATCTCCAGAGAAGGGGACTCCACAACCTCCCTGGGCAGCCTGTTCCAGGGCTCTGCCACCCTCACTGTAAAGAAGTTCTTCCTCATATTTGAATAGAACTTCCCATGTTCCAGCTTGTGCCCATTGCCCCTCATCCTATCACTGGAAACCACTGAAAAGAGTCCGGCTCCATCATCCTTCAACCCACCCCTTAGAAACTTGTAAACATAGATGAGGCCTCCCCTCAGTCTTCTCTTCTTGAGGCTAAAGAGCCCCAGCTCTTTGAGCCTTTCTTTGTGAGGGAGGTGCTCTAATCCCTTAATCATTTTAGTTGCCCTACGCTGGACTCTCTCCAGCAGTTCCCTGTCTCTCTTGAACGGGGGAGCCCAGAACTGGATGCAGTATTCCAGTTGTGGCCTCACCAGTGCAGAGTAGAGAGGGAGAATGACCTCCCTCGACCTGCTGGCCACGCTTCTCCCTGTGCAGCCCAGGATTCCATTGGCCCTCTTGGCAACAAGGGCACATTGCTGGCTCATGGAGATCCTGCCATCCACCAGGACTCCCAGATCCTTTTCCTCAGTAGTACTTCCCAGAAGATCCACCCCTAACCTATGTTGGTGCCTGGGGTTCTTCCTCAGGCACCAGCGGCATTTGTGCCATCCCACTCTTCTCCACATACCTTGTCTCCCTTCTCCATAGGGATTTCCAGCAAAGATTTCCACCCCGCCCTCCCCTTATCATCAAAGAAGGGGGGAGGCACTTTTTTGGGGCACAATTTGCCTGACCTGCTTTAAACCTTCCTGCTAAGGAGAAATCAGAACAGCTTTTGAAACCTGTCCTAGAGACATAGTGGAGGTTGGGTTTTTTTTGCTGCAGGGGGGGCGCTTTAGTTGCATCAATCCCTTCTGTCTCCATTTTGCATGCCTTGATTTCCTCCCCCACCACCACAGTGTTTTAAATGGGACTGCAATAACCAGCTGGGTTTTCCTGCTGGATGTATTTATCTGCAGCTTAAGCCCAGAGGTGGGAAATGCCACCCAACACGTCCGCACAACTCCAGAGTGAGTGGCAGTGATTTGAGGGGCGGGTTTGGGAAATCGGTGGAGTGTTTCACCATTTCTGGGAACAGCCTGTCAGGCTGGATGGGGGAGGTTTTGCAGTCCAGCCTTTCTTCTTTGCTGGCTCTCTGGCAAATCAACCCCAAAACCAGAACTATTTGACAGCAGAGTGCGACTCCAAGCTTTGTTTCTCCTAGCATCTGCAGAAGTGTGCCACCAAAACCACCTCTCTGACTTCATGGAGGTAGTGCAGCCCCAGGGAACTGGAAGAAGTCAGGCTGGCTATCAAAAAAACAGAGGTGCCAAGTACTGGATATGTCATTAGTGCTGCTGTTAATGCTGAGGTCTAACAGAGCTCAAAGCTGTGAGAGGCAAGAATGAGAGGCAGGGCACAGGATATCTACTTGCAATAGGACTGGTTGATCCCAGGTTGCAGGTCACCTTCTGGATTTCATCCTGAACCTTACAGAGACATACCAGGTGGGATGCACAGCATTCACCAGGCTGCAGGAGACCCTCAGCAGGGCCAGGAGGGCAACACTGCAACATCTGCGGTGCCTGCTGCCCAGGGAAGCCAATGTGGTCCCCTTCGATTTTTTTAGACAAGACCCAAAAACCACACCAAAAAAATGCCTCTCCTAACCCTGCAAGGCAGAGGGCAAGAACTATTCAGCTTCTGGCTCTTCTGCCAAGTGACAATACACAGAATACAGTAACATCTCACAAATTCCAGGGTACCAAAAATAAAGATTATCTCTTGAGAGAAGAAACAGTCCTGGCAGATGGCTCCACGGGACACAGTGAAGGCAACAAGGTTAGCAAATCCCCTGTACAACACCATAAGGTCCTATCCTGAGCCCACAGGCTCACCATGGCTGGCCCAAGAGCAGCCCTCAGCATGGAGGCATGCAGCTGCGGAGCTCCTGCAAGTTCCCAATCCCCACTGGACCTCTTCATTTAATTAACTTGAAGGACTTTGGAGGTTAGACCGTCACTGTGCACTGGTTGGAGGTGCCATGCAGGGACCTGTTTGCACCCTGAGCACTGCGGCAGCAGCTAGGACCATGGTCTGTCCCTAGGACCAAGGCTGAAGAGAAGCTGCATGAGATACTGGCATGGGTCAGGGCAGCTCAGCAGCTCTTTCTGCTGAACTGACTTGAACTCAGGTTTGGGGAAACCCCAGCTACCGCAACTCCTGCCGCGCCACGTTCCTGGCAATTCCCCTTTTATGCTCCATGAGTAAGAAGTCTGTAGCTAAAAAAATATATCAACGATCCTGGAAGCCTGTTCCCTATTAAACTTAATATCCTGAGCTTTATAGGTATGTGTCACTCCAGGAGAGAGTGAGCTGTGTTTAAAAAACAAGTAAAACATCAGTTTCTCGATGCGGAAATAGCTCTTACTTTACATTTCTGCGTGAGGTCCTGGCATGAGCTAGTGCTGCTCAGCTCTGCTCTAATAACATATAAAAGAAAACTCTACCCAGACAGCAAGAAATATGTATTTTATAGGGCTGAATGTAAAGTCATCCATCTAAGAAAAACCATGCAGGTCCTATTTGCAGGTGGCAGGCTATCTCAGGGTAAGTGATTTTTTGGTGATCAGCAAACCATGAGCTCCCAGAGCCCCAGCAGCGTCTGAAGGCACAAGTGTTGGCTATAGAAAGAGCAGGAGGTGGAGTGCCCTGGGAGCAAAAGACCCCTTATATTGATGCCAAAGCCAGGAAGGAGGCTTGGAGAGAAGCCCAAGGGTGCCATGCACACACCCTGGAGAGAGGAACTGAAGGAGGCCTGTGTCTCCACATCAGAAAGATAAAGCCCAGGCTGGATGGTTTCCTAAAGGAAATCCCCTCACTTGGGCAAGAATTTTGGCATGTGGGATGGAGAAGGTGACAACAGCTGTCCCTTCTGGCATGAAAATCCACCCGCTTTGAGGGTATTTTCCCCTCCTGCTGAAGTCAAAGGGGGGCTGATTGCAAGGGACTCGGTTTTCCATCATGATGGGAATAGGAAATCAGGTTCCTGCTTATTCCATCAAAAATATGCTGCGGGCGGCCCGGCACCAACCGGGTGGGATGCTGCAGGTACGGCTCCACGTCACAGGCAGCATCTCATTTCCCTGCAGCCAGCTTCTGAAATATCCTGACAAGCATCTGGGACCCCCGAGAGAGTTAAGACTAAGTCAATGTTTCCGTCATCAACCTCATTTTCGAGGGGCTCGTAACTCTCGATGTTTGGGCTCTCAGGAGGCCAAAACTTGGCACAGAAGCACACAGCCCAGATGTAGTTTTATTTGGTAATAAATAGCTTAAATCTCATAAGACTTTTTTTTTTTTTTTTGGCTCAAACATGTGAAATGGGAAAAGAGAAATGTGTGGGATTTTTTTTTTTTCCTACCTTCCGATAATTTCGGAACAGCAGTTTATACTGAATAATGACAGGTTTGGGTTTTTTTTCAGATACGCACGGTCTACGATGACGTTTCTCAAACATCTTGCCTGTTTAATATCCCCTCTTTGACAGGATCAATGTCCTTCGCCCAGCACAACGCCAGCACTGCAGCCTGAGATTTCCGGGGATGAACTCGCTACCCCGGATTATTCGATCTTTGGTGCATTAAGCCTGATGTTCAGGAAGAGTTAAACCACAGCACAATTCCCCGAGCCCTTTAATCAATGTCGGCAATGCTTTGAGGATGGATCGCTGTTTTAATTGCGCCCCTGTGACATCCCACTTCTCTGGAGTTCAGGCAGTTATTGCAGCCCAGCACTATCTAAAGAGCCCCTGGGTGAACATCGGTTTTCTTCAGCTACCCGCCGGGATTTTAGCACTTTCTGATTGACCCCAAACTCAGACTTTGCTCTACTGAGGCCAGCTACTTTCCAGTGGTCAAAAGCCAAGGAAACGCCCCAAGAACCCAGCCCAAGGGCTTGGCTGCCCTTCAAAAATCCACCTCAACTGGAGCAGAGAGAAATAACAGTGATTTTGCTCATGCGTTCAACTCCAGACACCGGAGGGTCCCCAGAGGGACGCTGTGCTACTCTCCAGCTGGTGCCACTATCCGAATGCTTTGCTATTGCCAGGGCTGGGACTTTTTGCAGGAGGAATCAGAAGGCTGCCAGGTATGGGAACGCTGCACTGATATGGGGAACTGGTCTGATGTTGGTTCAGGGTCGTGCAACATGGTCCAGGGAGGACTCTGCAGATGTTACTTCAGGAAAATGTCATAGAATCATAGAATGGTTTGGGTTGGAAAGGACCTTAAAGACCACCCAGTTCCAACCCCCTGCCCTGGGCAGGGACACCTCCCACCAGACCAGGTTGCTCCAAGCCCCCTCCAACCTGGCCTCGAACCCCTCCAGGGATGGGGCAGCCACAGCTTCTCTGGGCAACCTGGGCCAGGCTCTCACCACCCTCACAGCAAAGAAGTTCTTCCCCACATCTCATCTCAATCTCCCCTCTTTCAGTGTCAAACCCTTCTCCCTTGTCCTATGGCTCCCCTCCCTGATCAAGAGTCCCTCCCCAGCTTTTCTGGAGCCCCTTTTGGGACTGAAGGGGCTTTAGAGTCTCTCCGGAGCCTTCTCTTCTCCAGGCTGAACAAGCCCAATTCTTTCAGCCTGTCTTCATAGTAGAGATGCTCTGGCCGTCTGCTCTTTCCTTGTGGTAGGGATCCACATGTTGTCCCCTCTGAGCCACATCCCCATTTGCTGGGAGGGACGATTGAAGGCAACCCTATAGGGTTTGAAATTTTTCCCCAAAACAGCTTGCCACCACATTGTTCATCTCAACACCTGGTCTGCAACCCAACAGCATTTACAGAGCCTCCCCACACACTTGTCCCATGTCTCCGCCTCCCCAAATCCCAGCAGACCCAGAGAAAAATTACTTGCAAGAGAAGTATGGGGAATTTGCTGGCTGGAAGCAAGGCAGGTGGCAGAGCCCACCCCATGTCCCAGAAGGTCCCAGCCTGCCACCAGTCCTTGTGTACGTGTAGTCTTCAGGAAGGATGGGACAGCCCACATATGGTATGGATTTGCACAGGATCCCGGTGATTTACTGAATGAGGGAGTGGTGAATCAGAAAGAAAACTCCCAAATATACAGGAACACTTTGGGCCACCTGTCCTTGAGCAACACAAGGCATGTTACAAACCACGTAGGAGTTGTCACAGCAAAAAGTCACTCATGTGAAACTACTCTGAGGTGAAATAGCAACTGCACCCAAGGAAGATGCATTCTCTTGCTTCCCTGAGGCCACTGCAGGAATTTTTCAGTGGGTAAATTACAACTCTGCGTCCAAAGCTACCTCCAACCACAGTGAGGCCTTCCCACTTTTTTAGATTTAAAGGCAATAGGGTGCCAGTCATTAAATTACTTTTAAGAAGCAAACCCAACTAAAACAGGAAAGCTGTTGCAGAGCTAAAAGATTACTCCATGCAAATATTAAAGACCCAGGAACTACCAACAAATCCAGAAGGAACCAAGCCAGATGATGAGGGAGGCCCACGTGCAAACACTGCAACCCTTGGTTTCTTGTCTTCTCCAGCTGCCATGGGAGCAATGTGGGGCTCAAGCAGGGGAGGAGGACGCAGGGGAGGAGGAGAGGGACCCCAGCAGCAAAGCCTGCTCTCTCCTTCGAGCAAAGCACAGCCCCCAGCAGTCTGCTCCCCATCAAACCAGTCCAGTCAGAACTAAACTGGGCACCACTGGGTGGGAAATGGGGCTGGGTCCAGAGTCCTCACACCACATCGACCCGTCGGTGGACACCTCCTGGGATGGAGAGTATCAGGGACCCAAGGGATCCCTGCTGGGAGAAGAAAGTGCTTCTCAGCAGGGGACAAGCCAAACCAGGTGGCCTTAAGACACCCGTAGAGGGGTGGGTTACCGAGGCAGTTGAGTTTATCTCCCTTCACCCGTTTTCTTTCAAAGAATTGCCTCCTCCCACCATGCGCAGGAGCAAACCGCCCAGCTGGGACCCGAGCTGACCTCCCGCTATGATTCTTACCGTTCCTGACAGTGGCTTTGCCGAGCTCGCTCAGACAGAAACATTTCTCCCCTCTCACGTGGATGTTGCTTTTCTTACATCCACCTTGGAAACCCACACACTGCCATTCAGCCTAGCCAGCAAGCACAGCAGGTATGGGCAGCCCTCAGCCCTGCTGGACCAGCAAACCCCCTTGGAGAAGCCCATTAGCAGCAGCAGGTTGCCACCATCATCTTGCTTTCCCAAGCCAGCCTGGCTGCTGTGAAACAAAACCGGCTCCCGGGGCTGCTCGTAACAGAGACAACAAAAATAAAGAAGAGGTTTTTGGTTACAGGTTGCAGCATCACCTGTAAATTGTTGTTTATAGGGCTGGTTAAGTGCCCCATAAATACAAATAGCATCAATGACTGGAGTTAGGCGAGGTGCCACCCCCAGGGGAAGGAAGGAGGGATGCTGTGGTAGGGAAAGCGCCTGTCCCCAGGGCTTTCTGCACACCAGGCACTTTTTAACTTCACTCACGCATCCACCCACGGCTTTTCAGGATCAGTCGCTGCCCGCCACGCCACGTCTGAGGTGAGATTTCTGTCGTGCCCGTGGGTTATTTCATGTTTGCAGGGTGTCTCCTATGGGCTTTTAGTGGTTTTAATGGGTGTGAGGTTCAGCCAGGCACCTCCAAACTCCTGCTCTTGCACCTCGGGAGGCTGTGGGAGACCCAGCATCAGACACCAGACACCGGGTCTAGGGAGAATTACTGAACCCATTTAGACCAGCCATCTGTGTCAGCACAAGAGCTGAGGAATTTGCCAGTTAATTAGCACAATACTATTAGGAGAATGTTGGTGGCCTTGTGGAGCAGCCCGCAGCCTTGTTGAGCTTTTTCCACGAGTCTATCCCCTGGTTAAACTGATGCTTTGACACTGTTTTTCCCAGATCAAATTAATCTCCAGTACTGGCCCTGCACAGACAACTTCTGTCTCAGATGAAGCCTTTGAAAGACCAGATTTTCAAACAAATACAGCATGTGGTGACGAACCTAATGGACCTCCAGACACGGCCAAGCAGATGCAACCACACAGCAGACCATAGCCCGACAGGACTGGCTGTTCCCACCTCGTTGGGGGCCTAAACAAGCAGACAATCAATCTCAGATTGGCTCAAGCTTTCCTCCACCCCCAGAAACTCATCTTTCAAAACGGTTGTCCACCCATTGAGGCCACCCCCAGAAGCCAGGACAGGAGGCTGGCAGATGGACAACGCTCTGTTTCACAGCTGCTGATTAAACCAGGATGACAATGCTTGGCAAAACGTCAAAATAATTAGCGCCAGCCACATGATCTACACGTCCTTTTTGGCTTTAAAAAATAAAATATCTAAGAGTTTTCCAAATTCATTCTATCATGCCTCACCACCCTGACATTTTCCCTTGAATTTGCTGTTCCTGAAGTTGCATCTCTCTTTCACAGGGGGCTTGTGCTGTTTTTAGACGCCCTGATTGAACGTGCAGCAGAAGGAACTCAAAGCCTTTATAGCTCTTGGCCTTTTGGAGAGGATGGACTAATCTTTGGCTGATATTTAGCAGAGGCTTGCGGTGCCGCACACGACCTCCTGCTTGATATTGTTATGACCTTTCAGCTTCGTTTGTGAGGCCATCCGAAATCTGTTTGATTTCGGTTCCTCTGCAGGGCCCTTCAAGCAGACTTTTTGTGCCATGGTGAATCATATCACACCCAAAGTAGTTGTTTCTGTCCTTAAATGGCACGGAGGGACACCTACCCAGCACAGCGAGAACAGGGCTGGTCAATGCACCCTGTTTTATGGAGGAGGAGATGGGAGCTGGGCAGAGGACAAAGCTGTCCTGGGCAGGAGAAGTGGTGGGTGGCGGACCCCAGACCAGACCCTCTCCTCTGCACATGTCCCATGAAAAGGCGTTTGTACAACCGCAGGTCGCTGACGTGCCATTGGTGACGCTTCAAGGACTGAAGCCACCATTTCCCCTACCACCAGCCAAGTTCTCCCACATCGCCCCACGCTTGCAGGGCATTTGCAGATACCACCACCACACAGGGCTCCCACACCCATTAGTGCGTTGCCATTGTAAGGTGAACCAAAGAAGACCAACAGGGCTGAGTTTCTACCAGCAGCAGCCTACATACCCTTTTTTTACCTTACATGAACCATTTTTCCCAGCATCAGGTTTTTGTGTGCTTTCTGCCCTGAAAAGCGTGGACACACATGACCAGGGGCAAGAAGACTCACATTGGAGGGCACTGTGTCATCCCCAGGGAGGTGGGCAAGCAGATTTATGGACCATAAGATCAGTCAGCTTTGTCTGTGTATATCACTCCTGCATCTTCAGGAGCAGGAACTTTTCCTTCCATGAAGATGACGGAGCACCTTTGACAACACCATGGCCCTAGATGTTCAGGAGGCATTTAGGAAATTATGTAATTCAATCTTTTTCCTGGCACCATGCCGGCCCAGACCTTCCTCCTGGCTCCAAAGAGACATCTTCATCCGCTCCAGACTGTGGAGGGACCATGCTTTTCCCTGCCAAACAGCTGGGATGGTGGGCTTGTTCTCCAATTTTACTTTTTCCTGCAAGAATCCTGTGCTGGGAACCCCATGCTTGTACCTCGCCTGCGTATCCTGCTGCACCAAGGGGCAAGTGAGGCTCATGAGGAGAGGGGAATGGCCAATAAACCCTGCTGACGGTCCCAGCCCGTACACTTACTCATACCTTTGATTTTTGGCACTTGCAGGGCAGGAACTGGCCAGTGCTGGGTCCCAGGCAGAGCTCAAAGCCCTGAACCACAGGCAGAGGTTTGTACTTCTTCCCACAGTCTTGAAAATCTCACGGGAAGGGAGGAAAACAGCGCCCGCCAGCCCAGCTTCTGACCCAGATGCACAGATGTTCTCAACAGTGGACAACCTCACCAAGGGAGCATCCAAAAATCACTGCAAGCTCCCCGGTGCCCTGGTACATCATTATCAAATCAACCTGCCTGCACTTCCCACCACGGCAAGGACTGCAACTGAGCACCAGGGACGGGAGGTGACCACCTCCACTCTGGTTACCCACCCAGATTTTTAGCAGGTGACCATCCCTGAGGCCAGATGGAGACAGCAGGGAGACCAATCGCTGCAGGTAACACACCATCAAGGAAGGACCCCCTGGGGTGACGGGTGGTGCATCTGGTGAGACCCCTATGGAGGGTCTCAGGGGTATAGGGTCTCTCTCCTGTGCACCTCGGCGAAGCAAAGGAGACCAGGAGGGAGAGAAAAAGAGAGACCAGGAGGGCGATGGAGATGGCTGTGGGGGTGGAGATGCACCCATCTGAGTGGGTGCCTTAAAATTTCCCACTGGTCCAGCGGTACCACGCTTCTCCCCACAGCCCACAGGACACTACCAGGGGACCCCTACAGTGGCAAAGCGGAAAAAAAAATACCCTTTTTTTCACTCCACGTGTGACCTCAAGGCCCCAGGGATTTTTACTAATTACTAAATTTAATTTATTTTGCTCCCTTCTCGGGGGCTAAGGCTTTGCGTCGCTGGGCCTGTATTGTCGCTGGGCCTGTATTGTTTCCGTTACGGCCCGCTGGTGTCCAGAGAAACTCCAAATTAAGCATCAGTCACACATTAAGGTCAGGCAGCTCAATCCCATTAACAGGCAGCGAGGCTCAGCCCCCCTGTAATGAACGCTGCCCGCGCCTCCTAACGATGCCGGCAGAGGAACCCGGGCAGCCCCAGCGCAGGGTGATTGGCACCCCACTGACACCCGGGGACCACAAAATCGATTTTAAAAGTCCATTCATCCTCTACAAATCGTGGCTTTAAGTTTTTCTGACCTGTGACAAATCCACACGGGTTTCGCTTGAAAGACAGAGGCAAGAAGAGGGCGGGGGGGGGGGGGGGGGGGGGGGGGGGGGGGGGGGGNCGGGAAGAAAAAAATCCACACAAAAAAATTGCTAAAAGCAAGAAACACATTTCAACAGGATTCTGTCTCAGTTTCCAGCCCTCACTCCCAGCCATGAATTTCTACCCTGTGCTTTATGAGCAAAATTAGGAGTTTTTCTCCCTGCCGCAAAGATGGCACGGAGGATTTAAGGATGTTACTGGACTCAGGGTCGTTGGATCTGGATAAGCTCACCCCCATCTGTTGGGTCTGTCCCTCCTTCTGCTTTTCACAGCCCAACAGCCACCACGGCCGGTCCCCCTGCTTGGACTCTGTGCCCAGCTGGGACGCAGCTTTGAGGAGCTGGTGGTCAACACAGCAGGGAGGTCAGCAGCGCAGGTGCCCACCCATCACCTGCCCATACTCTCCTGGCATGGCCCCGTGGCTGGTGGCCCACTTCACTTCCAGCTTCTCTCCCTGCTTCTACCACAAGCTGCTACCGCTGCTGTCACTCACGGCCAAAGGAGGACCTACCACTAAAAAAAAAAACATCAGGATACATTTTTTCCTACTTGAGCGCAACGAACCCAAATCTGAGGGTGCCACCAGCTCATGTCTATACCAGCCCGGTACAAGCTGCAACTTCTTAGAGAGCCTTAATTTATCAGAGTCCCATCTGGGTATCAAGGTGAGGATGCTCTCCACCGCTTAACACAACATGGAGAAGCAGCTGGCTCGGGCTGAAGTCATCTGCAAGATGACAATTTTAGCCATGTGTGACCACCCGAGGTCTCACCAGCTGTGTCCACAACACCATCGTTTCAGAGATATTTTGGAAGCGCAATTGGGGCGAGGGAGAAGAGGAGGTGGGGAAGGGGATGAGACGGGACTTGAAGGCACTATAAGGAGTCTGGGTTTCAGGCTGCAAGCTATCACATCGTTACTGCTGAGGCATTTGCGAGTTTTATAACGGCTCTTTTACTTTGTAAAATTCATCCTTCCTAAAGGAAAACATTTATTCCACTCGAGCACAAATAAGAGTTAAACACAGGCAGATCAGTTTAATGGCGTAGTCACGCCTATCAAAGAGGCTGTAAAACTAACATCACGGCGTTTCACATTAATTCCCTGCCAGCGACTCCAGACCTGATTCACTTGGACAAACCCCCTGCTGTGGAGAAGTGGCCACAAGTCTCCACGGCCTCGGAGCAGCTGGCACTGCAGAAAGCAGCTATTGGACTCGAAAAGTCAAGATCTATCAGCTACAGGGGGAAAGCAGACCTATTGATCAGAGCAGCTAGGTAAGGAAGTCACACAGCTAGTGTCAGCACCAGGTTGTTTGGTTTTTTTCCCCCCAGATCATTATTTTTAAGCAGATTTCATAGAGGAGATAGGGGCCTGAGTCATTCTTCCTCTCTTCCTACTACTACCTTGGGAAAATGCCCCCACCCCTGGGATTAAAACAAAATAATGTTAAACTCATTCTTAAATATATACATATATGACACTAAGAAGGAATTGAGGTTGGTGTGTTGTTTTGGTTTTTTTTAATCCAAAAATCTCAGCTCTGTCAGCTTTCTGTTTGATTTCTAAATCTATTTCTTGAAGAAAGCAGAGACATCCAGCCAACTTTTTGTGGCTAAGTAAAACTCTTCAGACATCTCCTGTGACACACTTTCTCAATAGTGACCACAGAAAGGAGGATGAAAACCAGAAGCCCACTTTTCCGCAGCCACATTTACATTTTCCCCAGGAACTGTATCTACAGAGTGAAAGAATCATTTCCACATTTTCCTTGTTTCCTGAATTTTACACCCAGTGGCCTGTGAGATGGGCACTGATGCACTGTAGGGATGAAGAAACGAAGGTGGGAGGCCAAAAGCATGTACTCAACCTTGGGGAAGACCAGAAGGTGCAAGTTGGGATCTATGGAGCTGGGGGTCAGCAAGTTGTGCCTGCTGCCCACCCGGACCCACACATGCCATTTAGATAAGCAGGAGCATGTCCAGCACTTTGGGGAGAGTCCATGTCTGCTCTGGGTGTTGGACATAGCCCAGCTGCTTGCCCTTGGACCAGACCCTATGGTGGTTTGGGATCTTCTCCATGCAGATGTGGCCATGGAAGTGGATCTCCCTGCCCATGGAAAGTCCCAGTGATTGGAGGGGATGACTCCAGTGCAGAATGGAAGGGAAGCATCCAACGATGAATTTTATGGCAGGGAAGAGTACATCTACACCCCTGCCCATGCTGTCTGACTGCCCGTCCAGAGTGGAAGAGCCCCCAGGGACTGCTAACCAGTCCACAGGCACCATCGAGGTGCTGTCATCTCCATCCTCAAATGGTCAAGGCCCTGAGACACTCAATAATTGTGAAGACAGGCCTAACCTGGAAAACCTGGTCTGGTGGGAGGTGTCCCTGCCCAGGGCAGGGTGTTGGAACTGGATGATCTTTAAGATCCCTTCCAACCCAAACCATTCTGTGATTCTATAACCTGGGCAGGAGGCTTGGCTGGAGACCCACAGAGGTCCCTTCCCAGCTGAATTATTCTGAAACTCTATCAAGCAGTGGAAGATGCTCTTTAAAAACCAGAGCATCTCCTGGGGCAGCTGGGTACGCGCCTCCACGTTACAGCTCTGAAAGCACCAACAGCACGGAAAACTCTCCTCTGCCCTGGCAAGGGATGTGCACAGCACTTCTGCATCACGAGGAGCACAGGCCTCACGCAAAGACGGGAATGAAAATAACCCTAGACGTGCATTTTCCATCTGTATTGTCAGTTCACAGCTGAACATAACTGAACTTTTAGAGAGAGCAGGAAAAAAAAGATTACAAGATTTGTCACAGCGGTAACCGCTGAATCCAGGAGAAGACTTCTGCCTGAGTTGAAATAATACAGCATGAATAGCACTAGCCCATGTAAAGTCCGTTGGGTAGCGGTTCTGGCAGGTAGAAGAGAGAAAAGCCGTAGTTACAAAGGTGTATTTCAGACTCAACCCAGCTCTGGGGGGAAGAAAAAAAAATAAATAATCATCTGTTCAAGCCATAAAATCTGTTGACTCTTCAGAGCTCCCAGTTACAAACAAAAAGGAATTAAAGTTGGGATCTGATTGGTGATGTTACTTAAAGCCTGGCGCCCCTAGACTATCAGACGAGCTGCATGCTGCTTTTCTAAAATTTCTCTCGTGTTTTTGAGAAACAGAAATTGCAAAGCATCTAATCCTGTTCCTCTGTTCAGAAAAAGCATTTTGACCAAGCAGTTCAAACCGAGCCCCGTTAAGAGGTGCTGGCTGGCTCAGAAATGGTCCCAGATTTGGTAGATCTGCTAACATCTAGCCCCAAAGAGACATCTGCAGGCAGTCCCCAAGCCCTGAGTGCCCTCACACAGAAAGCTGGATGGGGAAATCTTGATTTCTGAGATTTTACAATGGAATCTTTCTTATTTTTTTAGAAGAACATCAAAAGTCGTATGGATGGCAAGCTTCCTCCTGGGGCCCCTGGGTTCAGGTCATTTGCTCTTCTGCCCTAATGGAGTCTATGGATCTCTTTTCTCGGTGTTTCAGGGTAGCAGCACAGCACTGTGAAGCCCCACGAGCATGATCCTGCTTGTAATTTTAAGAGCAGAGATGCCCCGGTATTACAGGTGCAGCTCGGGCAGAGTTGTCACCCTCCTGGGCGCCCCATTTTCTCTCTGACAAGTGGTGGCTCATCCAACCAAAGCACCCAACCCTTCAGAGCAGCTCAGCTTGCTTGACAAACATCTCTTTTTCTCTAAATACTGCGGAAACCAGGCAACGGCCACCCCTAACCCCTGCCCAGCTTGGAAAAAAGCCACACAGTTCTCCTGGCCATCACCAAGCCGCACCAACGAGCACCCCCAGCTCATGGTGTGGGGTTTCTCTCTCTATGCTGCTGCTTTTCCTTGACTTTCTACTGCCCTTGAGAGCCTCCCACTGTGTCTTGCCCTCCTTCCTCCACCATCACCCAGCACTTCCACAGCAGAGCTCAGCTAAAACCTCTCCCACAGAGGCAAATTTACCAGGAATCCTAAGCCCTGCTCTTTGGAGAGAGCTGGACACGAGAGGTGAAAGCCACCTTTCTCACCGTGGAAGGCGGTGTGCACATGGACACCCAGAGAAAGCAACTCCTACAGCTCAAGGACTGCACCACAGCCAACCCCAAAACCCCAGGAGACGTGGGGAGCAGACCCCTGATGGGTAAGAACAAAGCACCTTTTCACCAGCTTTTTGGTGCCCGAACCTTGGCAAACACTTTGCATTTTCATGTTACTGTTGTGTTCTGGGCTTTTATCCCTTTTTTTTTTTTTCCTNAAAAAGAAAAAAAAAGTAAAGTGGACAGGAGCTGGGTCTGTTCATGGCCTGGAGAGGAGCGTTTTGGGTCAGGGTGCCAACTCTGCACACCTACTTGTCCCGTCAAACTTACCTCCAACGGGCCGCTTTCAAAGAGGACTCCTTAAAAGTCCTCTGCTGAGGTGGCATCTCCAAGCAGGATTAGATGTTGGCTGACCTGGTCCATCCCTCCTCCCCCGCCACCATCCACCTGATCAGCCCTGGCTTGCAGGAGGGTCCCAGCACCTCTTAGGTGCCCTTTGGTTCTCGCGCTGGCCTGGATGTCACCTTCCACCAGGGGATGCTGCCAGTGAGTTGGGTTTCTGCAAAGCATGTCCATCCCCTTGTTTCCCGTTTGAATTTCAGGGCTTTGGGAAGGGATCAGTTCCCGGCATGGGAAAGCCAGAAAGCTGTGACCAGTTGTGCTGGAGCACCAAAACCAGGTGGTGGTGGGGGCGAGGAGAGGCATCAGCGCTCCCTCTTCAATGTGTTGAAAGGGCAGCAGGTAATTTGCACAGGTGTGCAAATTATCCATCCTGCAAAACATCCATCAAAACCACCTCCCCTCTAAAAGCGATGTTTTCTAGAAGTGAAGCTGGATGAGGGATGTGTGCCTAAACCCCCCTCAGCACCACACCGTGGCGCTCCTTTCCACCAGGCACGTGACCGATGTGACCATGCATTGAAACTAGCACTCTGGTTAGGAGATATAGACCTCTCCATCACTACATTCCCAACACCATTTATCACGGCATCAATCACAGCCATCTCCTGATGCAGTAGCCAGAGGACAGCACTTGCTCTTCAGCCTCCTCATCCCTTCAGCCCACAGAGGTCCCAAGGAGGTCCTCCATCTTCTGGACATGCTATCCCATGGGCAGCAGTGCCTTACCCTCCCCTCCACCAACACACAGCAGACCAGTGTGCCTGAGCATCTCAAGTGTTTCCAGCAGGTTTGAGCCCCAGAGACAGTACCAGAAGAAGATTTTGGTGCCTGTAGAATGAATGTGAAGATGGAGCAATTCAGACAAGCCCGTCGCATCCATGGGGGAAAACATGGCAAAGAGAGAGGTAGAGGTGAAGGAATCAAGTGGGGGTAATGCCAACAGCAGTGCTGGCCAGGAGGACTTCTCAAGTAGCATAAAACCAGCCTCCTAATGCATTTGCTGAAGAGCAGCAAATGTTGTGTATCCGCAGAGAGCCAGAGGATGGGTCTAAGCCTGGGTCTGACAGCACTGAGGTCCTTTTTCTATAGGAAACTTTGGACCTTTTTCTATAGGACACTTCGGACCTTTTTCTGTAGGAAACTGAGCAATGAGAGATGCTGGGCTGTGGAAAAGGGATCCTAAGACAAGGACAGGGTTCTGCACAGCTGGTCCCACAAGGCCGGGATGAACGCACGAGCCAGCGTAACATATCCCCAAAACTTCTATGAGCTTCCCGGATGCTGTTGAGGTCTGCCCCTTGATTGGGGCAGACCCCTGATTAGGGCAGACCCCTGATTAACAGGGTTCAAAATCACTTGGAACAGGAAGAACAGAGTCACACAGGACACCTAATAAACATCCTCTGGCTTCCCCAGCAGGACCCCAACTCCAGTCAGGAGGAGCTGCTTTCTGTTCAAGGGACGAAGGATTACCTTGCCTCTCTTCCCCTTGGTCCACATCCTATTTTTCTAGGCTGTAACTACCTCCTGGTAATATTTTCCTTCCCCAGGACACCCCCGCATCCTATAGAAGAAGCACCTGGATGGCATCATGTCCCATCTGGATCTGGCAATACAGGACCCTCCTTGCAGATGACCCAGGGCAGGATGGTATGTCCTTATCTCCAGGGTACTTCTATTGTCTCCTTTGGCAAAACACCAGGATTTCCACTGGAAAGTTTGTAATCTGCGTACAAGACAGACTTTGCTCCTCAAAGCAGGCATGGCCATGGAGAAGTTGCTAATTGTCTCTACAGACCTAGGTAGATGAGCCCATTGAGGAGCAAAGCAGTGGTTGCACACCCCATATGACACCTCAGCTCTCATTTTAATTTTGAAAACCATGTCTGGTCCTTGCGAGCCTGGAAACCCACCCCCCAAGAGGGGCAAAAAGGAAGGAAAGGCAGGGGCTAACATGACTTCCCTTGTTTTGTAAGGGACCAACTACATTTTGCCACCTCCCCCACCAGAGACACAGCCTTCGCTTCTCCAAGGCTCATCTCAGGCATTAAAGCACTTCATGTTGATTAAATAAACCCAATTCCTGTACACACTTAAATCACAACGTGGTTTCAACACGGAGGACCGAGGCAGTCTATTCCTGACCACTGCATTCTTTCAAAGCCAGTAAAAAGCACTAAATCCATCTCTTGGATAGGAAAATAAAAAAATTACGCCTAAGTGAAATGTTTCTGTATGAAAAACCCAACTGAAAGATTATGATGAATTGGTTTTATTCCCTGCATCCAGTTGATGCTGTTTCATTTTCTGCCATAAGACAGCATTTCACTTCTGGGGTTGTGGCCTATTTCATCTCACTTCAAATGAGCCATTTAAAAGCTTTCCCTCCCCCAGTTTTGCTGAAAAACCTCAAAGACAATATAAAATCAGGAAAATAAGTTTTCAGCCAGTGAACTGGAAAAATAATCATCATAATCAAAAGCAGATATCTCTGTTTTCATGTAGCTCTTAGTCCCCGGCAACTCAGGTCAATAGAAGTGCCATCAACGGATCTTCTCGTCCACCACCCACCGCTCACCCATGCTTTCCCCTACTGCCACTAGGACCCAACATCCCTTGCTCTGGGGCCCAATTCCTGTGCAATATTCTCCACATTGCAACCAAATTGCCATTTTCTCGGCTCATATCTTCAAGGAACAACCACAGAGACAAGAGTCTGGCCAACACTGGTTAATTTAAGGCAGGAAGGAGTCAGACAGAGAGCCAGGCAACAAATTAAGGATGGATGGTAGGTTTTGCTGCTACTTTGGTAAGAGCAGGAAGGTATTTCACTCTCTGTCACCTTTCATCCTTGCAGACAGGAGGTTGAGGGGCTCCATCTCCCCACATCCCCACAACCTTTGGCAGCCTTCTAGAATAGAATTGTCCAGGTTGGAAGTTATCTTTAAGATGATGGAGTCCAACCACCAACCTAACACTGACAAAAACCACCACTAAACCACATCCCCAAGCACCCTATCTACATGCTTGTTTTAAATACCTCCAGGGATGGTGACTCCACCACCGCGCCGGGCAGCCTCTTCCAAGGCTTTACAACCCTTTTCGTGAAGACATTTTTCCTAATATCCATCCTAAACCTCCCCTGGTGCAACTTGAGGCCATTTCCTCTTGTCCCATGGCCTGTTCCTTGGGAGAAGAGACCGCCCCCCCCTGGCTACACCCTCCTTTCAGGGAGTTGTAGAGAGCGAGAAGGTCTCCCCTCAGCCTCCTTTTCTCCAGGCTGAACACCCCCAGCTCCCTCAGCCGCTCCTCACAAGACTTGTGCTCCAGACCCCTCACCAGCTCCATTGACCTTCTCTGGACATGCTCCAGAACCTCAATAACTTTCTTGTCGTGAGGGGCCCCCCTAGATTCACCCGTGCCAGTATTTCCCACCCAGGCCAGATTCACACACCAATAACCAAAATTCCAGACAGCGTAGGTCAGCCTGCGGCCCCTGGCCAGGTTTGCTGCTTACCTCCAGACCCTCCCAGAGCTGCACTTGACTCACGATACAACCATTATCTCAGGTTCATGTAGACGTTTCCCACTCTAGGCCAACAAGGACTGAGCAAAACCAGCCCAGTAAGTGCTTTTTGGTACACGATGGGTAAAATTTTCTCCATTCAGCCTCATGGAGAGCTGCCTGCAGCCCATCGATCTCAAAGGAAGCCTGGCACAGAGGAGGGAATTTGAGGCTGCTGACAGGCTTTGGAGGTGGCCAGCGCGGGAGGGGACCTCTTTTTTTATAGGGTTGGATGCAACTGAGACATGCACTATTTTAAAAAAAAAACAAACCTTGTAACCCCAAGCCCACACATGTCATGCTATCTCTGTGCAGAACGCCTCCTCCTTCCTTATCTCGGCCCCCGGAGATTTGTGGGATATCACAAATAACGGCTGGACAAGATAAGGCTTCTTCCAACGTGTTGGTGGCTCCTAACATCTATAAAGCCTCGTCATGATGGACCTGTGCCTGGGGATGCTATATCTCATCTGTTTTCACTCCAACCCTGCTCTTTTCCAGATGTTTTGAGAAAATATGGTGAGATTTCCCCCCCCCCCCCCCATTTTCATGCCTTAGACACCCATCTCCAAACCCTACCAACACCCTCACCTCCCACCAAGGAGACTGGGGACGCTCAACCTTGGCCAAGCAAAGCTCAATCCACTCCTGGTCCCTTCCAGCTCCCGGCCTTGAGGGAACTTCTTAATTTCAATTAGCCGCTCGTGTGGTAAACCCTTCCACCCCTCTCCCAGAGGAGGAGGAGGATCCCACCCTCCAGGGTCTACCACCGTGGTGATGCGAGACCAGGCACGCCGGCAGACGAGGTGTCTACAGCCCCGTGACTCATAACGCCGCGGAGTCTGCAGGCGACGGTTAACGGCACTCACGATGAAGAAACGCTCTTGTTTTCTGCTAAATACATAAAATAATGGCTCATCCCGTAAGCAGCCGATGCAAATCGCACACAGCGTCGGCCTCACGCGCCAGGCGCTCTGCAATGCCGGTGCAGCACGAAGCCCAAGGCTTCTCCAAGTCCCTTAATCTGCCTTCTGACGTCAAAGTGACAAATTCCTTGCCCGGGATCATTAACGGGATGACTAATGAAAGCTGATAAGTGAATTTATAAATGAAATTGAAGACATTAATATTAAAGGCCAGGCTACAAGAAGGAGGGGCGTGGATTTTAGCAAAGCCACAACAACAGGCGCGGTGATCTGCCTGAGATTTACGGCTCCTGTCCCCGCCGGGCAGATGGGAGACACGTGGCTTTTTTCCACCCGGAGGGTGTGGGAAGCCCCAGGCTCGACAGACCCCTCTCTCCCGGGGGCACCACCACCCTCGTGACCTTCAGATTTAAAAACCTCCTGCTCCAGTTTGCCAGCAAATGCCACGTCGGGGTGGAAGACACGCTGACAGTCTTGGGAAGATAACTGCATCCCCAAACCCTCATGCAAATGAAAATACCTGCAGACTGTGATCAATTCCTCGCTAATTATGGTGGCTTGCCTTTTTTTTTTTTTTCCAAAAAACACCAAGACAAACAAACCAGCTCAAACTACGTTCTCATCTTACCCATCCCAGTATAAAAGCCACAGAGTGCTTCAAATCCGAGGACTTATTTTGGATGTATACTTGTATTAACAAGCTGAGACCTCTCCAGCTTGGCGTCCGATCCCACATCCAGGCAACTTCACCACAAACCCACAGCTCAATTCTGCCTCCAGCTGCTCCTCACTGAACTTTGGTGGTCACAGGCAAGTCTATTTAAGTCTCAGCTCCCACCAGCTGATGATGATCAGCCCTGAATGGACCAGACAAATATCCTCCACTGCCACAAGGAGTGCAAATGAGGTCCTACCCAATGCTGCAGGAGAATGGCCACCTCCTTTGCTACCAAAAAAAGAGAGGAGAAAGCTTCCTTTTGCCTGTAGATGCCCAGTTTTTAAGGAGACATATCATGGAAACAGGTTGGTTGGGCAAGTGCTCACAAGTGGTTCCTCCTCACGCACCCTCAACTTCCAAAAAACCCAATATCCCTTTGGTTACATCCGTACCTTGAGCTAGGAGGATGGCTGAAGGAAGAGTCAGATGCCACCAGGAGAACGAGAAAGCCCAGAGACACAACACGAAACACCATTGGGGAGGACACATTTGCTATGAGGAGGTTTCCCAATCCCACCTGCCACTGGGGGAGCCCAACGTGGGGAGCAGCTGCCGTACAACAGATGCTCAAAGGACTGTGATTCTGAATGTCTTTTAGAGACCCTCTCAAGCCTGGAGAAAAAGACGAGAACAGGTTTTCAGGGCAGTTCCTAACTCAACCCCAACGTCATGTGCCTGGACGTGTGGGCTGTCCAGTTCCACCAGAGCCCTGCTCAAGGTGCCTTCAAAGAAGTCCTAGAAGGTACCCATCGTGCAGCTTTCCCCTCGTTTAGGGAAACAGCTGCTCCTTGTATCATTTGAGGAAGGAGTCGGAGGAGCAACACAGGGTAACAGCTCCACAACTTCACTTGAGCCACCCAGGGAAAAACAGTGATGGTCAGTGGCTCCATCTAAGCTGATGGTCACCCACACCTCCAGGTATCACCTCCAGGCAGTGCAGCCACTGCGAGCGGCCCGGAGCACAGGGATGTGGTGTGAGAGATGAAGACAGCCAGGTCCTTCTCCAAGACACCATAATCCTCATCCAAACATCTCCCCGCAGCTACGTCCTCATGTCGAAGGATCCTAGCCCATGGGCACCAAGCTGCCCCTTATCTCCTCTCCCCATAACCTGCATCTTCACTGCTTCCAGCATCTGCTTTGCTCCTGACTCTTCATTAAAGATCTAAAACCATACACTTGCAACTTCTCCGGCAGGCACATTTTAGAGCCTTTGAAGGGAGGAAGAGAAAACAAGAGTGGTTAAGGTTAAGGAGACTTACCAAGAGGGATCCACCATAGCATGTGCCAACCAACCCAACCCAGCTGGGGCCGGGCAATGTAAAGGACCAGCAGGCAGGAAAATGGGTGAGAAAAGGTCCTGGGAGACTGCAAAACTGAGTAGAAGGAGGAGCAGGAAGGGTTAAGCAAAGGTGGTGGTGGGGGCACGGAGAAGATGTGGGTTTGCTTTCCCTTCCTCTCGGCTGCTTCCCACCTTCAGCTCTCCAGCGGAGGAGCCCGGTCCCTGCCACCACCAGGATCTCCTGCTCTGGCCTGAAAAGTGGTCTGGTTTTTATTTTATTTTAGAGGGAAAACTTAGCCCCTCCCCACAGACCTGAGGTTCTCCCTAGGAAGTTTCAGGAGTAAGACAAGACCTTGCAAGGATTAAATTGGGGGGGTGTCCCCATGGGGTCCTGTGTGGAGCCACTCGGGAAACTGCAACCCCTCTGCCGACCCCGAGGGCAGAGCGACCCACTCCCGTCTCCCCAGATCGAACCCCGAAAAGGGAGAAAATGAGCATTTTGCCCACTCTCGCTGCCCACCTGCAGGTCCCTGCCCTGGCCCCACCGCAGCCACATGTCACCCTTCTCCCTCCCAAACCACCAGTCTCCAGAGCGCTGCAGCCGAGTTCTGAGTTTTGAGCACCAAATTTGCCAGAAGCAGCAACCTGAAGCTCTACTTCATGCGCCACCCTTTAGTCGAAAAGCCTTGTGTTACAGATCCGCTCCAGGAGCCGTGGCTTTGTGGAGAAATGCGCCCAAACACCGTGAGATGCCCTGGTGTCACAGGACATTTGGCGGTGCCACCTCTCTCCCAGCTGCCAAACCAGCTCTGGTCTTGGGGGTTATGGATATGGAAGATGATCTAGAGGTAGTAGAAGACCTTTCGCAAAGGTCTCCCCTGGCATTTCTGGCACATTGATTTAACGATTCCCAACAAGTGCTCCTAGGTTACGGGGTGGGAAAAGGCATTTCTCTGCTGTCCTGCTGCAGCTCGTGCCCCCTTTTGAACACCTCTAGAGATAAGGACCTTCCAGTTTTGATGCGAGGCAGCCCCAGAGCACGGTTTGGGTTCAAACAAGCAGGTAAACGGGCTGGAGGGGGTGCCCGTGCCCCGCAGAGCCCCCCTGGAAGAGCCGTCCTCCCCTCTCCTGCCACCCCTGCACCTCCAGCGGTGGCGACCATCCTCCGTCTGGTGGGTGGAGAGGGATGAGTCGGTCTTGGACGTCCCTGTGGGACAGGTTGGGAGGATGGGGTTCCATCCTCCCCTTCCAGCTAACAAGGTGCTCCCCAAATTACCATCAGGGTCTGAAACATCATCCAAAAAAAGGAAGCTCAGACTTACTCTAGGACACTCCTTCCAGGAGGTTCATGAAGGAGGACTTGGTGAGGACCGAGGTGGGTATGGCAGTATCCTGGCACCTACAGCTCTCACCCCCCTGGTTTGGGACCCCCACACTCTGTCCGGGACACCCCTAGTGATTACAGGGTGTCCCCCCACCGTGTCCCCACCACCTTGTGCCCCCCCCAACCGGAGCAGCTCCTGGGTTTTGTGGCGAACACCCTCCCTGTTCCCCCCCCCACCCCCAGCCCTGACCTCTGCAGCTGCATTTTCGCATCTTTTTTGCGTTTATTTCGTGGCTTTTCTCGCATCTCTCGGGCACCGAAACTCCACTGGGTTCTTAAATAAGGGATCCACACGCAGCAGGGTAAAATAATCCAGACCAGCTTGCATGAGACTTTGCTGATTATTCCCAGTATGAGCAAAATGTGACCACTACTTGTTTTATCCTTCTTTTTTTTAAGGAAACAAAAAAACAAAAAAAAAAAACAAAAAACACACCAAAACCGATGGAAATCGTGACACCCCCCCAAACCCCGTGTGTTTGAGAGAGAGAGAGAGAGAGGGAGAGAGATGGGTCCAGCTCCCCTTAGGGCATCGTTTAAACGCACGCGGGCGTGTGTAAAAAACTTCACGCGACCTCAAGATAAACGGATCCCGGAGCCCGTTTGGGCCATAATTTGGGATTATCCGTAATTTGGGATTATCCGTGTGTGTCCCCACCCTTCCTCCTCCTTGTAATAGAGAGAATCCCAGGGAACACCAGAGCTGAAGGTGGGCGCTGGAAGAGATCGGGGCGGGGGGGGGACTTTGCAGAAATCACTGCCTGTGCCTCCGCGCCCCCAGCACGTGACATCCCTTTGGGGTTTCTCCTCAGATTCACCCCCCCCAGTGCTAAATATCCCAAAAAAAAAAAAAAAAAAAAAAAAAAAAAAAGATAAAAAGATTTATTTTCTTTGCGCCAGGTGGCTTTTCAAGACTTGGGAGAGCGTCAAAAGGAATTAA
>QJSC01009552.1:3024-75868 GCA_003697955.1 Calidris pygmaea
TCCTCATAAGGGAGATGCTCCAATCCTTGAATCATCTTTGTTGCCCTACGCTGGACTCTTTCCAGTAGTTCTCTGTCCCTCTTGAACTGGGGAGCCCAGAACTGGACGCAGTATTCCAGTTGTGGCCTCACCAGTGCAGAGTAGAGGGGCAGAATGACCTCCCTTGACCTGCTGGCCACACTCTTCCCTATGCAGCCCAAGATTCCGTTGGCCTTCCTGGCCACAAGAGCACACTGCTGGCTCATTGTCATTTTGTTGTCCACTAGGACCCCCAGATCCTTTTCTTTGGAACTTGTCTCCAGCAGGTCCATGCCTAACCTGTATTGATGCCTAACATTTTTCTTCCCCAGGTGCAGGACCCTACACTTTTCCCTGTTGAACCTCATGAGGTTCTTCCTTGCCCAGCTCTCCAGCCTGTCCAGGTCTCTATAATATAGAATGGTCTCAAATATAGATATCTACTTTGTAGATCTCCACAACAGAATTATACATCCTAAGCTTTTTTTTTAATCACTAGAATAGCAAAATCAGTATTTCTAGGACATGATTCATCTCATTCTAAAAGTTAAATAAATCACACTTTGAAAGTGTGCTTCTCCTTATTGACTGCAAAAGGTGCCTCAAGTGGCTGGTTCAGCTGCAGACATTCACACCCTGGACAGCTACATTTCTTAAGATTAATATTAAAGTTGAGTGAGATGAATCTCTAAAATCTGATAAATGCCTAGAAGGAACTGGCCACACAAACATTTATTTCAAATAACTATGACAGGAATTCCATTTAGAACATAACTGCAAGACTCAACTATGTACTGAACAAAACCAATTTCCCTGCTCTCAAACCAACCACTGTTGTGATCATCAGAGAGTGAATAATTTTGAGCTGCCAAACGACATGCAAAAGAAGTAAATGATATCTCTTCATTAACCTAGAAGGAGAAAAAGTATTCAGAAAATTGTAGCTGCACATCCTGGTTACCTAAGTTTTAGATATCCAGCTAGATTTCAGGGATATGGGAGCAATTTAATACAGTAAGCTCCAATACATTTTCATGAAGTTAAACTTTATCAGCTTTCAGAACAGGCCTGTAATAAATGGGTATATATGGGAAGAGAAAAACAGGAGAAAAACAGACACCTCCCACAGGTTCATCTCATCCAAATACACGCATACAAATAAATCACCTGCTTGAGAAGCATAGTTTTCCTTTTTGATTTATAAAGTTGCCAACAAGACTAACTCAGATTTAGGCACATAAATTAGTAGAAAACCCAAAAAAGGAGGCGTAGAAAAATAGCAAATAGTAGGATCCATCTGAAATTGTAAATCTACTTGACTTTTTTATAGATTTATCCATGTTATCATTTACCTCATAAATAGTTTACACCACACTACGTATTCTTTACCAACTCCATGTATATAGACATAATTTAGGAAATATATTTTTTGTGATTAAAGGGAACTTTTGAAATAATGAGTCCATTGTGCAGCTATTGTAGGTAAATTGCTTTGTTGTTTTTATGTGAATTCACTATCTTTGTTTGTGCAGTTCTTAGTAACCAATGGATACATTGTTCATTTCATTGTAAATTGTGAAAGTTTAGCACATGTTAAAATCACAGACCCTTTTCTTTGCTCTTTAAATTAAGACGTTTATTTTTTTATTCTATGTTTATGTGTGGGACCTTGTAGAAAAATAAATGGCAAGATTCTGCTGGAATGAGATTACACAACACATAATCTTTTAAAAGCATATTTTCTATGTCAGGAAACTAAGATATCTTTGGTTATGTTCAGTTGACATTAGGGAACTGACTTAGAGTAATGAAAAAAATGTATAAAGGAAATTAAAAAAAGGTCTTCAATGAGCTTTATTTGGTTGACTGCTGTCTTTCCCTTCTTCCTTCCTAAAAAACAAACATAAAAAAAACCCAAACCAAACAACAAAATAAAAAAAAAACAAACCTTCAAACAACAAGCACATAAGATCTATGTCCTTTTTAATTTCAGTGTATGTTCACTATTTTATATTGTCATAAATTGTAATTAATTGTAAAATTACAATTAGACAGGGGAAGAGACGTAACTAGAATCATGCAGAAGCAGCTGTTATGCACAAAATGGAGGGCTTCATTAACTGACAAAAAAAAAAAAAAGAGCGAAAACCCACCTCCAAAAATGAGCACTAATTTTTCTAGAATGGTCAAATCAACATATAGTGTCAGCAGACTTATGGCAATGGTGATCTATTCTTTAACTAAAAAGTTTTTACCTTCACCTTGCATACCAAAAGATCTTATATCAGATTGTATCTGTGTGCTAGAGAGGGGAAGCCAAGGGCTGAGTCTCCCCTGCAAGAGGGACATAGTTAAAGTAAGAGTGTTGTGGATAGCAGTATGTCATAAATATGAACTTTCCAGTGCTGTCATATGAGAGTGCAAATGTTTGCAGATGTATTACAGGACTTATGCATCAAACCAGTCCAGTTAGAAGTTTTGGAATTATAATTGAAAGCAAAGCTAGTATTTAAGAAGTATCTTGGGACATTGAGGTATGAGTATATTTAGTATGGTAAGGAACTACAGAGCAAAATCAATGTACAATGGTTTGGAATGTAAGAGAATAAATACTATGAAAATGTACAAATATGGTTGTAAATGCATTCAATTAAGCTGTCTTAAATTTTGCAATATTTGCAGAGCAGTTTACAGAATGTTACGCTTTTACCATGATTCCCTTGTATCTTGGACATGTGTGTACAGAATGCAAGTGAAGACATAGAGCACAATGTTTAACCGTAATCTGGCTTTGTTTGACACAACATGTTTTTAAGGAATTTGAATTCTGAAAATGTCATTGTGGAAAAATAAATATGCCTGATTTTATATATTGCAGAGGTGATTCTTTGAAGTGGATATGGCAAAACAATTAGGGTTTTACATTGCAGGTTTTAAACTTGCCCATACCCAGTTTCCCTTATGTAAATTTAAAAGGCCAGAATCTTAAGATTCTGATAAACATTAACATTTAGGTCATTTACCCTTTTCTTAAGTCAAACTATCAAGACTGTAATGGAATGACACATAACATCATCTGCAATTCAGACTGTCAACTTTTTTGGTCTCCTTTTATTAGAAACATAATGAAAGAACTCCTCCCCCTCAAAAAGAAAAAAAAAAGTCTACATGCACAGCTATGTGTTTCAGGATTTAATTACAGTAAGAGATATGAACTGCAAGTGAGTCTAGATGCAGTTTAATATGATGATCAAGAAGAAAATAAATTCTTGGTGGCAAAAAATATACCTGTTTAGGTTAAACAGCTGGCTTGAATCATACATAGTTAGAATGGTTTAGTGTCTAAAATGTTGATCTGGGACATAAAACAAATCTGTGTTATAGGATCTAAGAGTAATTCTATTACTTGGGCCACCTGTACATTCCAGATTTATTCTGACCATTCTACAGTGAGATCCAGCTGCACTCTCTGCTGTATGAATGGACAGTTCAGATGAGTGGACAGTTCAGACTGACCAAGATTCAATCCTTTTGTTTCCCCAGTTTTCATGTATAACCTGGAAGAACTATGTATTCCATGTTCTTAAAATCCCCCTGCCCCTGCCTCGTGAAATATGGATCATACTGTATGTGTAACATACACAGGATTTTTGAGAAGATATACTAAAACTTTTGATGAATATATGAGAGGGATGCATGACAGATAGGTTAAAACTTCTGCCAAAGTCAAATTTGAATGGAAACTCCTGAAGCATGAAGAATGCATATACTAGAATTTGCATTAAGCGACTTCAAACTCCTTGGAGAGACAAGTACTTTAGACATGACTGCATCAGTAAGCATGAATTTTGAATAACCAATATCAAACTTTCCAAGGTGGACAGTTTAAATGCCGAAACTTTGCTGAGAACATGCTTCTCTTTAACATTTATCTCTATCTATTTTGGATGAAGGCTGAAGTGTCAAAATTCTTCTTTATAAAAAGTGTTAAAAAATGTTTAAGCAAGAAATTTGTCTCTGTGTTCAGATGAGTTTAACTTTTGATACAATGAACCTTTGCCACAGACATCAGTTTTCCCATGGTCTCAACATTTCTCTTTAGTAATATACAGTCAAACAATGGGTAATTGTTTATAATTCAAGTTAATGAAAAGGAGGCTGTTAAAATGGTTTTAAGGTACATTCTACATCCTGTTAATTCGTGTAATTTTGCATCTGCCGATAAACTACATGGTCAAATCTGGCTGGCATGCTAATATAACTTACCAAAAGTAATATGATGGGTTTTAAGCCCTAATCACTGTATTGGAGATCATAAATAAGATCATACACCAAGGGTCTTAGAATAAAAAATCATGCTGCTCTAAGAGGAGAAGTTTTATTTATTAAACAGAGAAATTAAATTATTTAATACTTTGTGGTTTAAGATTCAGTTTGGAATTCTTGCATGGAAATGTAAGTCCTGGAAAGAAACTACATTTATGTTCTCTTACTACTTACTCTTTTATTCATACTACTCTCATTTTCGTTTTTCTGTCCCATTCATATGAATGTTTTCTTCCTTCTAATAAGTTATACTGCTTTCTATTTTCCTCTTTTTTTTTTTTTTTTCTAATTTTCTTCTTATTGTTGTATTCTACCTATCCTCCATGAACCAAAATTTTCATGCTGCTTCTTTTCATGGTGGGTTGGAACATCTCCTTCTTGTAACATTTGGCTGGAGCTCATAGTTTTCTTCTTCCTCTCAGTACTTTTCCTTCAATGTCCTCTTGTTTGTGTACATATACTTCACCAAAAAGTCCTGCTTACGTTGTATTGGAAATGGATTAATTATAGTTATCTATTCTTTAAAAGCCATTCCATTTGCCCTACTCTAGGTATTGGAAAATTATATTTATTTTGATGAAGATGAATTATTAGTAATCTTAATGTTAAAAAAAAAAAAGAAAATAATTGTTAATTATACCATCATAAAGGGATTTTTTTCTCTCGTACTTTCCAGAGGTCAAGGACTCATACTCTACAACACATTGCACAATTTCCCTGTAAGAAAGATTTTATATGTGTGAGAAACAAACAGTAATGACTGTATCTGTGCATTTCCCTCTGATCACTCATGTTCAATCATACTGGATCACTTGCAAAGGGATGGATAGGAGGATTCAGAATCTACTGTTGAAGGGTCACTGTTGAGCACAGTGAAATTAAGAATGAGACAGACTATGACTACTGACTGAAATGTGAAATTAGGAAAAATTTATGAACAACAAAGAGAAAATAATTATTTACAGGATCATGTCGGGCAGGTAAAAAATACATTTAGAGTGATTATGTACAAATTGTAGACAGAAAATAAAATAAGATGTTTAAGTGAAAGATTAAAGTTATGGAACTACCTTCTAACAAGAATGCTTAGTAGCTAACTGAAAAATTGATTCACAAAATCCAAAAGATATAAAACACACGTTATTTTTGCCTCGGGTCTCTTTGGCGGTCACAGAATCACATAATCACATGGGGTTGGAAGGGACCTCTGGAGATCATTGAGTCCAACCTCCCTGCCAAGCAGGTGCACCTGGAGCAGGTTGCACAGGAACTTGTCCAGGCGGGTTTTGAATGTCTCCAGAGAAAGAGATTCTACCACCTCCCTGGGCAGCCTATTCCAGCGCTCTGCCACACTCAAAGTAAAGAAGTTCCTCCTGTTTAGGTGGAACTTTTTATATTCAAGTTTGTGCCCATTTCCTCTTGTCTTATCCCTGGGCACCACTGAAAAAAGACTGGCCCCATCCTCTTGACATCCTCCCTTTAAATATTTATAGGCATTGATCAGATCTCCTCTCAGCCTTCTCTTCTCTAGACTAAAAAGACCCAAGTCCTTCAGCCTCTCCTCATAAGGGAGATGCTCCAGGCCCTTAATCATTTTTGTGACCCTTTGCTGTACCCTCTCCAGCATTTGGCTGTCCTTCTTGAAGGACAGAGCCCAGAACTGGACACAGTACTCCAGATGGGGCCTCACCAGGGCAGAGTAGAGGGGCAGGATGATCTTCCTCGACCTGTCACACTCTTCTTGATGCACCCCAGGATGCCATACATGCCCCACAAGGGCACATTGCTTGCTCATGGTCATCCTATTGTCCACCAGGACTCCTACATCTTTCTCCTCAGAGGTGCTCTCTAGCAAGTCAGCCCCGAACCTGTGCTGGTACATGGGATTATTTCTCCCCAGGTGCAGCATACTACAATTGCCTTTATTGAATTTCATTAGGTTCCTCTCTGCCCAGCTCTCCAGCCTGTCCAGGTCTCGCTGTACTGCAGCACAGCCCTGCATTGTGTCAACGACCCCTCCCAGTTTTGTATTGTCAACAAACTTGCTGAGGGTACATTCCATCCCTTCATCCAGGTCATTGATGAATATATTGAAGAGGACTGGACCCAGTCCTGACCCCTGCGGGACTCTGTTTGTTCCAGACCTCCAACTAGATTCTGTGCCCCTAATAACTCTCGGAGTTCTGTCTTTCAGCCAGTTTTCCATCCACCTCACTGTCCATTTATCTAATCCACATTTCCTAAGCTTACCTATGAGGGTGCTGTGGGAGACTGTGTCAAAAGTCCTGCTGAAGTCAAGGTAGACAACATCTACTGTCCTCCCCTCATCTACCCAACCAGTGATGCCATCATAGAAGGCTATCAGGTTAGTCAGACATGACTTCCCCTTGGTGAATCCATGTTGACTACTTGGACTACTTGGTCTCCAAAGTGGTCTCCTGATACCACTAAGCCCATTTCTTACCACATTTTGCTTAGGCCCCAATTGTCCTGAGAGGACTCTTATCACCTCTTCTATTTTGAAAAGTAAATGATGAGAATGAGAAGCACAGAAAACTGACGTCATGCTTTACAAATTGTAACATTAAATAAAGATTCTTAAATTAATATAGTATCAGCTTTTCTAGTAATCTCCATTAAGTTCTCTGTTGTCCTCTTTTCTTTTTGCAGCACCATATTAATTCTGCTTTAAAAAAGCAGGAAAAAAATCACATTGGTATTTTGATCCACAATTTCCTCTGGCCCAAGGACTGAAAAAAGTGTAACTTTGGGAATTCATGATGTTATACTCTCTGTAATCTCATGATTGACTTTTACACTTGCTATACCCATCAACCTTGCAGTAGGTGCCCAAACTGTTATTAGCGCATTTCAGAGAACACAATCTCCACATTGCTGTAAATGTGTCATTAAGCAGCAAAGGATGAAAGATTCATTGGGCCAGAGAAAGAGAGCATAAGTGTGAGAAGGAATATAACTTTCTAATCTATTAATCTGGACATCCATCATGCAAAATTTCTGGGTTTCGGCTGTGCATAAGAAGTTTTACACATTACATTTTATAGTTTATGATCCTGTAACATTAAAAAGATATTAGGCAAAACAGCCATCGATGAAATGAAGTCCTGGTTCCAAGACTTCCCATTTTCAGCATTTTCTCTCAGCTAATTTATGTAGTTCTCACTTGCATGCTGATTGGTTTTGTACACTGTATTTGTAGTTTAGATTGCTGATCCTGGGCAGTTGTAGGTACATGAGCTTATGTTTACAACTGTCTGGACGGACATGTTCTTTTCCTACCTTCTCTACAAATTACTTAAAGCAAATTGATGAACCTAAAACCAAACATTTAAGTTTCAGGAGATTTATTACTAGGAGCTTTAAGGCATTCTAACACAGAGACCTGCAGCTGATCAGAGGAATGCCCTGTTGACCCAATACATACGATATAAATCTATTCCTAGTAACTGACATCCAAAAAAATCTATGTCTTTCACTGTAGATGTGAAGTTTAAACTTGGTATAGTATTAACTAGACTGACAATTTATAACTGGATGAGCACAGGGTAAAAATGACAGCTTAGGAACAAGTAGTCCTGTTATAAGTGTAAAGAAATTTCCAAGCATTTTAAAGGCCTAAGGAAAGAAAACTGTGGGTAGATTTCTGAACGTAGAAATGCTAGCTGTGAAGTGATGGAAAAAAATTTCCCCTACTTTATCCAAATTAGATGAAGGAAGGAACACATTTTGCACTGAGTATATTTTCATGCATTTTCTGGAATACATTACATGGACGAGGAAACTGGTAAATCTCTAAAATAAAGAAAGATTATTTTAAATACAAAACCTGGGTATCAGGTTAAAAAAAAAATTAAGGAAATGGAAGTTGTCAATTTCTTTGCATCAAAATCTATGATATCTCTCATCTATAATGGCAGCCTGTGACCCTCAGTGAGTAAGAGGGCTAAATGGCTGTAGGAGTAATTTTTGATTGTGTGTTGTGTTCTATATAGCTTAACTATCTATGTTCCTCACTCTTGCAGGTGTTATTGGTGTAGTTTTAAAACATACCCAATTCTTCAGAGCAGAAAATTGGAGTGGGTTCCTTATTTTTGTGGATTTTGAGGGACATGAGAGGGACGCTGTCAGACCACAGGCAAAGGAGTGCTCCAGAACCTGACAGATGCTTTCATCTGATTTCTGGTACCATTACACCGAAATAAATTTTCAGGATAAGTTACAAACATAGTCAAAGTTTGTAGGCTGCCTGAAACTGCTTTTGAAGGTTTTGAGGAATCCCATGGTTATATGGGATTAGATATATCTATATTATATATAAACACGATACTGATTGCTAATGTACATCAGAATTGCTCAGTATTAAGGTAGGAATCTATCTAAACCCTTTACACAGGCCTAAGGTGAACAAACATTTTACAATAAACATCAGAGGGCATCTGGTGCTGATACAGCACTTGTATTACTGGTAAAATACAATAACAGCAAAACAACAACAAAATTTCATTTATAATGGTTCTAATGTATAAGGAAGAATGAAATGGCAGGCTTCCTGTTGTTTCAGAAAAAAAAATACAGGTCACATGACGGAAATTAGTTGTAAACATACCATCACAGGTCTTCACTGATTTTGAATGCTTCAAAAAATAACAATAAAAACTGCTTGTAAGAACACAGAAATTGTTGCACCAGTTCTGATGAAAGATCCATTCACCCTCATATTTTATCTTTGACTAGTTCTCACCAGCAGCAGCTTCAGGAAAAAAAAAGAGTTTATAGGGTTATATTCTTACCTATTTGTGCCTAACTTCTGCCACTGCCTGATAACTTCAGTGGGCCACTCAAATTCTTGTGTTCTCATAAAGAAAAAAATCCTGTGTTATAATAAAGAAAGAATGACTGATGTTTACCTTTCCTCTCAATCTCTTTTCATTTTAAAACAATCATTATTTTACATAACTCACTATCTCTTATCTCTGATAACTTTTTCCTAAAGAGACAAGTTTTCTTTGTGTTGTACAGTAGTTATTCAGTAGCTTCAGTTATCTTTGCCAGCCTTTTACTACTTTTTCAGAGAATGTTTTACTATATCACGTTAGATGTTAGATATCATGACTCATGAACTGTCTTCAATATGCAAAATTTAAGTATGCCCTGGAAGTTCACAGTGGCATTTGAAGGTTTATTATTTTATCATTTATTTTAATAAGAATCTGTAACAGATTTACCTCTTACCTATGGCTGCACATTATGATGATGTTACTTTATAAAGAATACAAGATCTCTTCCTTAAAAATAGCTAATTTGGAAACTTTTATTGTTTGTGTGTAATTAAGGTCACTTTCTGCACATGTTTTATATGTATTTACTTTTAATTTTATCTGTCATTTTACCAGTTGTTGAAATGCCAGTGTAGGGTCTCTAATAGTATGTTTCACTTTCCTTTTTTTTTTCCCTTCAGTTTTGATTTGGGTTTTTTCAGCAGAGGATTTTCTTTTTCCTTCCAAGGGTGTTGACTTTGAGTTCAAAATGGTCATTCTTACATAGCTGTTTCTCACTAATGCTATGTTATTAGGTCATTACAAAGTCATTTATGAAAATATTTTTTTCTCATTCTGCCACAAAGGCTGATGAATGCCAAGACTAGTGGATGCTCCTTCATATGACCTATGAGATACTTCTGATATATTAACAGAAATTAGATAAAAAGGTGATTTGTATATTCATTTCCTGAGATTTATTCAGCATGATGTAAATTGTGAGGTCATATAATAGAGTACTTATCTCCATGTTAGTGTTTTTGCTTTTCTTAGGAATTGTGTGAAATTGTCCAGTAGCACTAGAATTATATTGTTTGGTTAAACTTGTTATGATACATATTCAAAAATCTTGTATACCTTCAATTATGTCATCTTTTACATTTATGTTTTACTGTCCAAAATATGGTAAAACATATGTAGCAATTTAACTATGAAGCAATTTAACTATGATGACATTAATGCTAGCAATAACAATTACCATTTCAAAGGAAAAAAAAGAATTTTCAGTAATAGTTCAAGTGCATATTGATTTCAAGGAATTTCACTGAATTTCACTGAATTTTTTAGAGTTGGAAGGGGCCATAGAGATCATCTAGTCCAACTCCCCTGCTGAAGCAGGATTGCCTAGAGCTAGAGCATGTTACACAGGACTGCATCCAGGCAGGTCTTGAAAATCTCCAAAGAAGGGGACTCCACAACCTCCCTGGGCAGCCTGTTCCAGGGCTCTGTCACCCTCACTGTGAAGAAGTTTTTCCTCGTATTNCTCCCTCCTCCTTCAACCCTCCCTTGAGATACTTGTAAGCATTGATAAGGTCTCCCCTCAGCCTTCTCTTCTCCAGACTAAAGAGTCCCAGCTCTCTCAGCCTCTCCTCATAAGGGAGATGCTCCAATCCTTGAATCATCTTTGTTGCCCTTCGCTGGACTCTTTCCAGTAGTTCTCTGTCCCTCTTGAACTGGGGAGCCCAGAACTGGACGCAGTATTCCAGTTGTGGCCTCACCAGTGCAGAGTAGAGGGGGAGAATGACTTCCCTTGACCTGCTGGCCACACTTTTCCCTATGCAGCCCAAGATTCCGTTGGCCTTCCTGGCATCAAGAGCACACTGTTTGCTCATTGTCATTTTGCTGTCCACCAGGACCCCTAGATCTTTCTCTTCAGAAGTTACCTCCAACAGGTCCACCCCTAACCTCTACTGGTGCCTGACATTTTTCTTCCCCAGGTGCAGGGCCCTACACTTTTCCGTGTTGAACCTCATGAGGTTCTTCCTTGCCCAGCCCTCCAGCCTGTCCAAGTCTCGCTGGATGGCAGCACAGCCCTCCGGGGTGTCAGCCACCCCTCCCAGTTTGGTATCATCAGCAAACTTGCTGAGGATACACTTTGTCCCCTTGTCCAGGTCACTGATGAATATATTAAACAACACGGATCCAAGTATCGACCCCTGGGGAACACCACTGGTTACAGGCTTCCAACTTGAACCTGCTCCATTAATCATTACCCTTTGAGTCCTGTCACACAGCCGGTACTCAATCCACCTCACTGTCCCCTCATCCAGCCCATACTGCCTCAGTTTCCCAATGAGGATGTTATGGGAGACAGTGTCAAAAGCCTTGCTGAAGTCAAGGAACATAGTACTGTAATTATCACAATGGTTTCATAAACCATTGGATCAAAAAGGAGAAAGTATTGTATTTCATTTAAGCAGAAATTATTAAAAATATGCCAACAATGTAAGATAAATGGATGAAGGCTTTTAAATCCTTATACAAGACAAATATCGTGGCACAATATGATAGCCCTTGCTATCAAAGTTAATAACGAATGTTGAAAAGACTTCTGATGCATGAAATACACAATATATGGAATTTTCATCTGATTTCAGTCAATTGACTTGAACTAACAAAAGAAAAATATAACTTGAGTAAGACAAGCTCACTTCTTATTCTGTATGTGAATATGAGCTGGGTGTGATAATTTTGATCAGAATCTTTTCAATAAATAAGCTGATGTAGAAACTTACAAGACCATAAATATGATCTTGTATTTTCAGAACTGCAAGACTGGTTTCTTAAAATTACAGATTCGACAGAGTTGGATTCACAGATTGTAATAGTAAGCTACTATATAGGGGTATATCTGGTTCTGCCACAGTAGAGGAAGAGTCAAATGGCTTATATTTTTGGCCTGACAGTGGGTCTGATGGATCTAACAGAAGTCTTGACATTAGATAAGTTACAAGATACTTCTGTGGAAACCATAGAAGGTCTCAGAAAAACAAAATTCTTTCTGCACAGACTTTTTCTTAAGAGTTTTTGTGTCTGCCTGAAACATTGCATTAAGTACAGACTGTAGAGAAAGCATGATAATAGCTTCAGTAGACTATCAGGAAATGTGGTTATTTTAAGTAGTTACATATTTTAAAAATTCTTTTTTTAGACCTTTTAAGCACGTTGACCATGGAGTTCTGGGTTTTTTTAAACAAAAAAAAAAAGTAAGGAATTAATATAATAGATCAAATATTTTAAAATGTAAAAGAAAAGTTAAATTGCTATGTGTGCTTACCATTTTTAAAAATCTATGTTGAGAGTCCTGTTGAAACAGAAAAAGAAAAATGAGCATGCAAAAAATTAACTTAAATTATTTTATTCAATGACTTTTTTTTCAGTCTCTACACCCTCAGCAGATAACCCTTTTTCACAGTCTCGTGTTAATTATCTCTGTCCTTCCCTCCCCTAGGTCTTCAGTCTTCCATTCTTTCAGTTCTTCTTTACCACTAAAGGTAAAGTTCCTGTATTCAAATTCCTCCAACTCATATTCTCCAATGAAATCCCAAATTCCACAATAACTGTCCCTTCTTTTCCTGTTCCTTTCTCTAGTGTTCCACTTTAACTCTCTTCAGTCTTATTTTTGTTCATTAATATTAGGGCATATAGGAAAAATATATTCTTCAAAGCATACTACTGTTTTTGGATGAAAAGAAAGAGGTAATAAGAACATTTTATATGATTCAGGCATGTCTGAAGGCTGTCTGAGGGTGGTTTGTTGCATTAGGTGAATTAATTTACATAATTAGGGAAAGAGGAATAAAACTAGAATTCTTTGTTCCTCTTTACAGTTCATAAAGGGGACCAAATTAAATAGCTTAGATACACACATCTGTGCTGTAGACAACTAAACTTACATGAGATGAATACTGCATGAAATGTCAACTTTTGTCCTAAGGTTCAAATTTAAAAACAATACAGTGGCTATCTTTAATAATTAAATCTGTTAAATTTGATAGTGAATCTCTTGACTCAGAGCAGCTTCTGATTGCAGAGTAATTTACAGTAATGAAAACTGACAGTCATAAAATTAGTCTCAAGACATGTTCATACAGTAAGATAATGAGAACTGGAAATTTCCATGCAATGGTTTGTAAACTAATTTTTCTATGAGTTGTACCCATTATTGCTCCGTCCTTGATGTTACTTCCGCTTCCAAGAAATGAATGGCTCTGCTGTTCCACTTGGAGGGTGAATACTCCTGAAGAAAAGGAGTCCTGTTCCTGTTGCCACCGCAACAAATTTTATTACATGAAAATGGAATATTTAAAATAATAGACATATACCTTAAAAATAAAACTAGAAAGTAGTATTATCACATTTCCATAACAGGGACATTTTCTTGTATGTCTTTTTTAGAGAAGGGATCAAAACTGTCCTTTTTCCTTGTTGTAATAGAGACTTTTTTATGGGGAACCTGCATTGGTAGAGACAGTCATGGAAGGGACAAGAATGAATCTCATTGGGAAGAAAAAGGAAGGAAATTACAATGTCTAGGACTTGCAAGTGAAAGCCTAAAAGGTGCAGAGCTGTGAGACCCACGTAGGTTCAGAAGGATAGGGAAGGATTCAGACGTCATATGTTTTACTCTAGAAAGAATATTTGGAATATTTGGAAACTAAAAGTTTTCATTTTAAAAGCTTTGGCCCTCTGGAGTTTCAGTTTACACTGTGGTTACCAGAGATTAAGTCTTCACTTGGAGAATTAAGATGACAACCAGTAGGGGAGGATTTAAAGCTAGGATACTCACCCATAATAGGGAGATTAGAAAGCAGTTATGTTAAGCTGCCTGAAAAGCAGACATGTAACTTCTGTACTGCTCCTGTAATAGTCTCAGGTATTCTCCCTACTGTTGTAATACCATGGAGCATCACAAGACCAGAACACAGAAAAGCTTGCGCAACAGGAACGTCTTGTTATGCTTTCATAGCAGAATTGAAATATGGGTGAGATGAAACACTCTCTGAAAAGGCTAAAAAGTCAGAACTGGTGTTAGTTCAGATACCTGTCTGGAATTATTTGGGGTTTGCTAATATCCCTAAAAACCAATCTAACAGCAAAACGTTAAAATAGAAATAAGTTAACAAGTAAGTTATTTGCAGAATTCAAATGCAGATCATAGAAGCATTTGTTTCTAAGATGGATGGAGGGGTATATAAGAAAAAAAGATGCTTATATGTACCTATACTTTAGATCAATGCCAAGTATTTTGGAGTTCATAAGTATTTTTCCCTAATTAAATTTTGTTGAGATGTCTGACTTTTATTGCATATATTTATAAAATATTTAAAAGTAATTTTTATGGGTGCATGTTTGCTTTGTATACAACTACTCGTTATACAAATATATAAATAAGAAAACAGATGATACGCATTCCAGGTTGCTGGCTGAAATTTTAATAGCTGCAGATGTAGTTCCAAGGTAGTTTCACATGACTCCTTGAGTCCACTTTGAGGGATTCTATGCACTAACACACACCACATGATGTGTATGGCATAAAACTGTACTGATTGATTTGTCATGACTCTTAATAGGCATCTTTATAAGATCTAAAGTCTAAAGCAAACAGTAGTTAACTTGACGACAGCTGTGCAAATTCCAGAGCCTCTAAACTCACAATTAAGAAGGCGAATAAAACTTGTAAACATTTTTTTGTTTTTTATTGTTGTTTTTCTTCTTTAAATGCCTAAGACATTGTATCTATTTCACATAATATCTGAAGATCAATAAACTCCGGAAGAGCATACACACAAAATGAAAAAATTTTCAATGTTAGATAGGAATACTCTAACACTGTGTGACTCAGAGAAAACCAAATTCCGGTAATTACACTGAAGAGCCTCTATGTGACATTCAAAAGTTATATTGAAATAAATAAGGCAATTGCTACAATAATATACTTCTCAACATGAGTACTTGTTCTTCAGTTATGATGTTGCTAATTTTGCAAATTTCCCTCTCTCTTCTGGATATATTATGCTTAACAAGTGCTCAGAAAGAGCAACACTCCAAAGCAGAATAGCTCACAAATAGATCATATTTTCAAAGTCAAAAGTAGTGAAACCAGCGCAACTGCAGTGGAAGAGTTCCCTGCAGCTCTGTCCTCATCTCCCTTCATTTGCTGCCACATAAATTTTCTTAATTTTATATTTTATTACTTTTGTCCTTCAGACCCTTTATCTCCATAGAGAAGCGCATTCGCCTTTAATAAGTAGTAAAAATTGAATACAGTCCCTGTGAGTTCCTGATCATCCTGGGCATAACCCTATATATAAATATGGATTTAGTACTGTTGCAGTTCACTGAACATCTGAAAAGAAAAGATAAATTTTCCCTGCATAGACTACCGTGGTGACTTTGACATTGCTGGACATACATTTCCCCAGTAGTGACATTCACTGAGGAGACAAAAGAAGGATTAAACATTATAATTGTACTTTAGCAAGAACATATGACTTCTGGGATGGATTAATACTCCTGCAGAAGATTTTACTACTATGTCTGACAATACTTCCTCATGAACTTTTATTCTGGGTGCCTTTTTTCTTTAGTAGTAAAATGACACATGGAGCACTCTGAAAAAACATTTATCTCTATTCCAAGGAAAATATACTGTAAGTTCATGAAAGGTTATCAAGACTTTTCTACTGCTCAGTAGAATTCAGTCATCTCAGTTGACCTTACAGTAGGTCATAGAATCTTACTTTTTACCCTGGGTGACCTCTTCTTCTGACTATAATCTCTGAAAACTGATATTTAGCTTTTTTTTTTGCTGTGTAAGCCTGAAACGGTGATAGGGGTACGTTATATGGTTGGCCAATCTACAGGTAAGCAAAGTCTTTCTGGGCATAATGATCATCTTTGTTTTGAACCTTTCAAAGTGACCAGATTCATATCTTCCAAAGTAGCAACACTGCCTTGAGGGATTTCAATGGAACCCTTATTTAACTGGAGTTTTAAAACAGATCTGCCTAGATTCTTTCTTAAAGAAATACTCCAAAATTATCAAAGAGGTTTTTAAACAAAACAAACCCCAACACAAACAAAACCACAAAAAAAACCCCACAGAGCAGAAAGTCTAAAGAGCATTTTCTTTTCACTAAATTGTGGGAAGGCAAATATCTGTTTCCAGGCTAGCTCTGGGGTAAGGGTGAGTCTCTCAGTGACTTCTGCAATGGAGAGTAACTACACACAGTCTCATTTGGTTTCCTTGAAACCATCTGCTGTTTGTAAGCTATTCTCCAAAGCCTGGTTGTCTGCTCTCTTCTTCCTCACTGGTATCTCAGACCGTGCATGATGGACTAACTAGTTGTTGTATGCTTAAATCTCCCCATTCCTTGTTTCACTGCCCCAGGAAACAGCTTTTCCACAAGCGTGCTAAAATGGCTAAAGAAGCACTTTATGACACCAGGAGCTCCACCTGACCTTCTCATTCTTTCGTTAAGGGAACACAGCACAACACAAGGAGAGCAAATAAAGATGTAATCTGTCATATTGATACAGCAACAGTGTTAGTCTTTCAGAAGAGGTCCATAGAGAAGTAGCACTAAAAACTTGATTGATACCTTTTGAATTTCATGAAAGTAGCCAATACATATTTTATCTCCATAAAACAGTTTTTTTCAGCAATTTGTATATTTTCATCTATTAAATGGCACCTAAGTGTAATATGAATTGAAATCACAGTGCAGATCTTGAAAGATACACTTCTGTCTCCAATTAACTTCAGTTTGACCTCACCCACTTCTCATAAAGGAATATTTTCTCATTTCTGTCTTTCTCTGAATTTCATGTGGATTTGTGGGATGGCTAAGTAGGGGGCCTGGTTATAGTATTTAAGCACAAAATTTAACTGGGATGAATTTGAGGCTTATTATACCCATTCTGCTCTAATCCCATGCATTTATTGTGCAAACATACTACTGTGTCTCATTGGAGAGGCCATACTGCAGTATTTCATAAGCTCTGTCATAGCTTCAGTAGTGTGCAAATTGCTAGAAATAAACTCTTACATATAATGAATTTGACAGTAAAGCACCTTATTGTGTTTACTGATCATATGTATGCAGCATTACATTTAAACTGCCACTTAAATAATTTCTGCTTTTAGCAATAGAAAGGTTTCAAATTGTTGTAAGTTGGGGTGATTCTTAAAACATCAACACTTACCTGATATTTCCTAATAAAAACCACTGACTTTATATCAGCAGTTCTATTTATTCTATCCAATAAATACTTGGATAAAGCTTACCATCCACTCTAAAACCCTACATGAGGAAATGGTCTTACTAAATGATGCATTAAATGGACCCAGTCAACATCAGAAACCAAGTCTGTGCTTCCAGAAGCTTCCAAAAATTTGAGTGTCCTGACTTACCCTCATATCAATTAGCTAATGCTAAAACTTTTCATTTTATATTCTTTTAGTGTTACGCCTTAACTTCATCTCTTTTTCACAGCAAACATAATTATTGATATATGGATCTGGTATTTTTTGTTTTTTTTTTTTTTTTCTAATTCATCATTATCTAATTTTTGTAAGCCTTTTTAATACTTCTCTGTGTGTATCTTCATGTTTTCCTTCTTTGAACCAAAATTTATTCTGTGATACTGATGGGACGTACTTTCACTTCACTGTGAAGAAGAATATCATATTGCTCAATGCCCTTTTTGTGGGTTATGCAGCTGGAAAAGGAGAGACATGTTTTGGCCTGAGTGGAAAAGAAATCTGACCCAGCCTTGCTTGCTTCTGAATTTCTCTGCCAATGACATAGTTCCTTCTTTTTCCCCATCCCCTGTCACTTGCTGAGAAAAGCCAGTGAAAACAGATGATTATCCCACGGCATTCAGCATTGATGTGACTTCACCTTGAGCACTGAGTGCAGTGGGACCCTCAATTTAAGAAGGGTGTGAAGGTACTCAAATGTGTCCAGAGGAAGGCAACAAAGCTTGTGAAATTGCTGGAAGATGTGTCCTATGAGGAGCAGCTAAGGACTTTTGTCTTGTCTAGTTTGGAGAAAAGGAGGCTGAGGGGTGACTTCATTGCTCTCTAGAGCTTCCTGAGAAGGCAAAGTGGAGAGGGAGGTGCTGATCTCTTCTCACTAGTGTCTTGTGATAGGACACATGGGAATGGTTCAAAGCTGTGAGAGGGGAGGTTTAGACTGGATGTTAGAAAGCATTATTTTACTGAGAGTGTGGTCAAACCCTGGAATAGGCTTCCTAGAGAGGTGGTTGATGCTCCATGCTTGCTAGTGTTTAAGAGGTATTTGGATAATGCCCTTAATAATAAGCTTTAACGTGGTCAATCCTGAATTGGTCAGGCAGTCTGACTAGACAGTGGTTGTAGGTCCGTTCCAACTAAAAATTTCTATTCTATCCTATTCTATTCTATTCTATTCTATTCTAGTGGACTGGACTGGACTGGAGTGATGTTTGGGTTTTTTTCTTGAAGGTTGTCCTCACAGAATAAAGGAGGTTGTTGTCCATGGGATACTGATGTTATCAGGGTCTGTAGTGATAGGATAAGTTGCAGTGGTTTCAAACTAAGAGGGTAGATTGAGAATGGACACAAGGAAGAAACTCTTTACTATGACGGTGGTGAGACGCTGGAACAGGTCACCCAGAGAAGCTGTGGATGCCCCTTCCATGGAAGTGTTCACAGTCAGGTTGGATGAGGCTTTCAGCACCTGGATCTTGTGAAAGATGTCCCTGGTCATGGTGGGGAGGATTGGACTAGATGATCATTGAGGGTCCCTTCCAACCCAAACTATTGTATAATTCCATGATTCCATGATCACTTCTCTTTGAGTTATGCTGAAAACAAACCATTCATGCTTACTAATAAACAGAATTGTAGATCAATGTTTGCATTCAATTTTCTCATTTTATGGTCCTGTAAATTTGTGTCTGGTATTTATTGAGAAAAAGATATTTTGCTGGATTTTCAGATGTTTGTTGTTTTACCTCTTCATCAAAATATAATGAGTAATATATTTTAATATTTAAAATTTTAACAAGGTTAATTTGATAAGAATTTTCTTAATTAATTACTTTTCTGAAATGATCACTTTTCTGTCATTATTAAAATTATTCAAGCTCCTATTAAACAAACACAAAAAAAGAAGTCAGCATTCCAGAGTGCAGTTTGGTTAGTGTGAGGATTTTCCAATAGATGGTCCATCAAAACTTTCAGACATAATAACTGGAAAAGAAATCTCAGGTCACAGAGGAATACACCCACACCCATGCCTCAGGTCTGTTTGAAGGAGATACTTTGAGAGTCATACACTAAAAGAAAAAAAAATAGTTTCAGCTGCACAACTTCAAAGTTTCTCTAAAATAATCAGATCTTCACAAATACTGAAGTCTCAAAAGGCAGAAAATGTCAAAGGGAAAATTTATTTCCACCTTGACAGATGAAACTAAAAATAATAGTTTTATTTGTTAAGCAGCAATATTATGGTAGTGCCCCCATCCACTCCCTCTTGCAGACTGATACTATATTAAAAATAATCATTTATTTAGAATAAAATAGTATTTATTGCAGGATTGTGGGGTTTTTGATTGATTGGGTTTTGTATCTGAAAATTTGACTAAATGGTAGATGTATGTTTGTAAACACCGTATACATCATTCAGAACAGAATTAGCTCTTAGGAGCTAATTATGTCATGTGATTATGTACATGGACAATACTCTTTGTTATCTAGCAATCCTACAATTTATTTTTCTGGAGTGTTGTCAAAATTCAAGACAATTTCTAGCATTGAAAAATTGCTGCATGGTTCAATATGTTATGGACCATTTATATTTAAAAACCCTTACATTTCTGTCCACGGGGACTGAAGGAAATGGGAGAACCAGCAAGATGCTAAACCTTTTTTGAAGCCAAGATAAATAAGGTTGAGGATAATATACCCATGGTGGTTTTTTTTGATGCAACTAAGGGAGCAACTGAATTGAAAAGAAGTTAGATATTTTCTTAAGGTGAATCAAAGATGTCAGTACTGTGAAACTGTAGGGCTGTGGAGCACTTACTAGCACCTGGGGTTCAAAAACTCATTTCCAGCTCACACAATGAAGGAGATGTGTGTGGTTACTGTTCACCCTAATTTTCACTGTTGGGAAATGGACAGATAAACAGAAAGATCAGCTCTATCTTCCAGCATTACAAGGTTTTCTTGGCTTCAATAATCAAAGGACCAAAGTACAGAGGAGCTCACCAGAGAATTAGAGCTTGGAACAGGCGATTTCCAAATCTCATACCAAAGAATCTATAAAAGCCATTCTCAATGCAGCAGCCATAGACAATCAAGAGCCCAGACAAAAAGTCCTTGTAGAGCCATGGAAAACAAATTCACACATTATATACAGTTACTCTGCCATAAGCACAAATGGTTTAAGCCTAGGTTTTACTTACCCTTTGTGTTCCACATGAAATGTTTCAAAATCAGTTTCTTTCAAAGTTTTCAGTTGCTAATGATATTAGTTTCAGAAAACAGCAATTGCACTTTTTAGTAGAACTTCCTGAAAATTCAAAGATGAGCTCTTCACATGCAAATTTTTAAAGAAACAATCTCTAATTTGTGTGTTAAGCTCCATCTCCTCATGGATAATCAGCTTCAATTTACTTAGGAAAGAGTTGATGAAGGGTACCACGTTTCTCAACTATTTTTCTGGAGTTGTCAGTGGACCAGCCTTGTGGGTCTTTTTCTTTCTTGAAGGTTGTCCTTATAGAATAAAGGAGATTATTATCCATGGGATCCTGATGTTACTTGATCCTGGAAGTGCTAAGATCAAAATGACTTAAGTCATCAGCAATGCCCCTGAAACACACAAGATCAACAGCATCCTGGGCTGCATAAGGAAAAACATTACCAACGAGACGAGAAAAGTGATCCTTCTGCCCTAGTCAGCCATGTCTGTCGTGCTTGGTCCAGGTCTGGGCTCCCTAGTGCAAGGGAGACATACCTGCTGAAGAAGATCCAGCATAGAGACACTAAGATCATTAGGAACTGGAGCATTTGTCATATGAGGAGGGGCTGAGAGAGCTGGAATGTTTATCCTGGAGAAGAGAAGGCTCAAGGGGGTCTTTTCAATCTGTATGAATAGTTGATGGGAGGGACTAAAGAAGACAGAATGAAGCTGGTCTCAGTTCTTTCTGTAGACCAGTTTCCACTCTGTGAGATAAGAATAATGCTATTTCAAGAGGACAAATAAGTGTGGTTAAGATATGTTAATAGATTCTAATCATATGGTAATGAAGGCCACAGAAAAACTCAAAAAAAAATTTGCAAATTAGTTTTTCAACAATTTCTATGGGAAATTTGGACTGAAAAAATTTCAGTGAAATTATGTTAAACATTAATCAATGTGACAAAAAGAAAAAAACTGAATTGTTATGTTTAAGTAAATGCTACACTTCCATATCCTCTGAATGTGTTGGGATCTGTCTGAAGAAATATAATCAATTAAGTAAGCAAAGACAGCATTTTAATTCAAACACAGAAAAATACCAAAACAGTGAATTAAAGTTTCACAGACTTTCATGTTTAACATTAATTTTGGCATTTCATATCTATTAAGCACTTAACTCTACAAAGTAATTTAATGTTAACTTAATGTGCTTCTAAGACCCTATATACAATCTGCAACAAAACTACTTCCTTATGTGACTTCTGGTATTTTGTAACATTTCAGAACTGGAGAGCGTTCCTATTCCTTGCTTTAATATCAGCCTGATTTTTTTGCTTTATCTCTTGTTTCTTTAGTTTGTTTGGACAGGCAATTTTTGTTTGCTTGCTTTCTTATTTGTTTGTTTGCTTTTACTGAAATATTTACCATGTGTATTTCTCAGGATAGTTCTTGGCTAATCTATATATCTTATTTGCATCTGCAGTATGTTGGAAATGCACATAAGCAGGTGATCACATATAAAAATAAGGTTTTATTTTCTCAAATATTTCAAATTTTATAAAATAATTGTGAAAAAAAACCCACAATACTTTTAAGATTTCTTCATAGCTTTGAAAATGTAGTGATTAAATTCACAAATCTGTTCTTGCCATTGTTAGAATTCATTTCCATGGCTATATACTTCTGATCAGGATTTTATCTTCATTTAATAATTAAGTTCTTACTTTTTTGACGTAATATTAATAATAAGGTTATTATTACTATTCTTAAAATGGAAACAGAAAAATTTCTGGTATATCTTATTTATATATGTCTAAAGATACAGACATATATAAATCACATATATATCACATTTTTAGAATTTTTTAGCAAACTGTAAAGCTCTAATATTTTTTTTGTCATTGTTTGTGTGGAAATCAACAGTCTTTCAGGGAAAGTCAGTGATACATGCAGCAAGAAAGGCTGAGGATAGAAGAGACTTGCTGTATTAGCCCATATTAAAGTGTGGTGTAAAAGGATATGCTATCTCATTTCATACCTTTGTGCAGTGGCTTACAAACTTGCAGTTGTGGACTATCAGGGGTTTACCAATGACTTCTACCAATGGCTTGTGAATATTATTGAGAAAGGCAAGTCTACCCCAGGCAGGCTTAAATTCTCTAACGTCTGAATCATTGCTGATTTTTGTCTAGAGATTTGTAAAATAAGATTATTCCTAAATGAAGAATTTGGCATATTTTCAGTACATTTGGTCTTTCTGGATATTTTTCCTTTTCACCTCATTTCTATATCCTTATTGATAGAACTTTTAATTAAAGAGTTCACTAAGATAATGAAGCCCATAAAAGCTCAGTAGATTTCACTGTCATAACTACAAGTTTTCCTCTTGATCTCCTCATAAAAATTTATGTGTAAAAGCAGTGGGTGAATCATCTTAACAAGATATATTGCAATTCATGTCTCAGAAGGCTAGGCTTCTAGAAATAGGCTTAGAAATAATATTCTATAATATTATTTTTAATTCACCAGTTGAATCATGTTTGTTCAGTATATACATGGTTCAGTTTACATGATGCAAGTGACCTATGGTGAGGCTGATAAACCACGCACATCAATAAAGCAAAAAGTGCTGGGAAAATCATTATTTACTCTTACAGTAATGATCAGAAATATCTGCCACAAAAGGAATGGTGAAGATACCAAGTCAAAAAAACTATCATATGAAGATTCTTCTGATACACGTTAAACAAAGTTGTGGTACAAACAACATGGAGAAGAAGGATGATAAGCAGGCACAGTGTGGGCAATCAAGAAGAGCAGTATCTCCTAATAACGTACACTCACTGCAGTAGCTCAGGCTGATACGAAGAAGGTTAAATGTCTCTATTCTCCTGTGAAAATAGAAAGATGTTGTATGAAGTGCCAAATGGGGGAAAATCTGAAGGATGGACATACAGCCTTCAAGCCTCTATGGCATGAATTTGAACTTTCCATTCTTTGAACTGCCAAGAAGACTCACGTTCCCTTCTACTCATTTAAAGACAATGACAGCGACAAAAGAATTGTTACTATATGTGCACTCTTTTCTGTGTCACTGCCACTGCAGAGCATTTTAACATAACCATATACTTTTTGTTTGCAAGCCTTATTGAGCATTAGACTTATGTTTCACATTGCTTCCCTTTCCAGTACAAATATACATCATAGAGGTTCATTCCAAAAAGCATAGTTTGGAAAATCTTTCAGTCAAAAATTCTTGCTTTTTGTACAGCTCAAGAAATATGATAAGAAAAAGTACATATCTTCTCCTCATTTCGTATTCTATAAAAGAGAGACTCTCAACCTCTTGTTACAGCTTTTAATTGTTTTTTAACCCCAGGCAAATTTTTTTGCAAATTTTTCTTCCTTGTTATGTAGCTTCTGATTTTTACAATGCAAAATGTGAAGAAACTCAAAAATGATCTTAAGTAACCTGTGAGAAAATTATGATTTCCAGGATGTTTCAAATTACTATGAGCTGCATAGAAGTGGCTGCCCTGAAGAGTCCAAGCTAAAGAAGAATTCTGCCCACCTTTTTCAGTCTTAGGACAATAACAATGATAACCCTTTTCCTGCACCAAAAAAAAAATATTACTGCCATGTTTCTTGATGGTTGTTTGCATACTTTTCTGTTTGAGGGTAACATGGACAGTTATGATGTTCTAAGCCTACTGATGAGGTGAATAAACTACTTGAAATTATTAATAACAGACTTCTTCTTCCCTCAGAAACATTTGACTCTTCCTCAATTCTAAATATTATCTGAGAGGTTTATTGTAATAGCTGATTGTTTTCATGCTGAATAAATTCTCTTCAGTGAGAAGTCATTGATCTCAGCAAAATCCTATTCTATGTCAATAATAATTTATTTCATGATTAAGTGTCACAATTTTTAAATCTAGTGGATTCATGTTGCTTTTGAGAGACAAAACCTTAACCTCAATTTCTAATATTATGTTATGAAAGAATTTATTTCTTCTAACATTTCTGTTTATATCATAAATTAAATATTTCTGTATTGAGACATAATTCTGTTATGACAGAGATTGCAATTTAAGTACTTATAGCTATATATAGATACATGTGTATATATAACTATAAATGCAGCATTTTAATACTGCAAAGAAAAGTCTCACACAGGACTTGCCTCCAGAGATTCCCTTTTTCCTCAAATAATTTTCCTTTCCTTTCCTCTTTTATAAAATTGAATGCCCACTTTTGCAAAAAGATCATACAAAACAAAGCAAAAAAAAAAAAAACCTTGTGTGATTTATGTTCCAGGTCTTCAGTAGTATCAGTTAATTAAAACTACGTTCCTGGCTCAACTTGCATTGGAAATCAAGCTGAAGAATATAGCAAGGTTAAGCCCTTTAAAAGATATCTTGCATTCCATACAAGGGTAAGGATTTACTATACATTTAAAATATTTAGCCTAAAGTTTGTTGCGAAGAAGCTTATCCTCTTGACAGACAAAAATAAACTGACAATCTTTTTTTAAAGAGAAAAATTTTAGACTATATAATGAAATAATAATTAATATGGAATAATATTTTTTTTTCCTGCTATTTAAGTAGAATTCTTATTATGTTAACAGAATGAATGCAAAATAAATTTTTTCTATGTTTGAATTGACTCTTTTTCTCTGAAGCATACCTTCATTATTTCTTCCTAGAACATGTATTTTTGTGCAATCACTCCATATTTTGCTGAAAAGAATCAATTCAGAGAGGACCACTAAAGCAGCTGACAGCAGATTAGAGAAGGGAACCTAGACTTACTTTGAAGAGTTATCAAATCCAAACAGAAGACAATATAAGCTGCAAAAAGTGCAGAGCTGTGTTCATAAGGTTGCCTCAGGCAAACCAAATGTTCAGTTCACATTTACTCTTTATTTACCACAGAAAGGAACTATAAAAGCTAGAAAAAAAATCTTTGATCATATTTTATTCCTATGGAACCTCACTGTATCTAAAGTAATATGATATCTACTATTTGTGATGGGAAAAGTGATCTCTGGAAAGAATCAAGTGTATTCAAATCTCCTGAACTGAAATTTTAGAATACAGTATTTTGAAGACACAGCTCCATTGGAAATACTGATGCACTAGGATACAGCTAAGATGGAGCTATCCCTTTTTCTTAAAGTAGCTGGGTTTAATATACTTCAGCTGCTACTAGAGCAAGGCAAAACCTGACTTTATTAGCAATGTGTCTTCAGAAGTGCTCTCCCTGATTCTTGGGAGGAGTTAGAACCAACTAAACCTTTAGCAGGGATCTATGTTGACAGAAGTACAGAACAGATAGGGAAAAAAAAAATTAAAAAGGAACAAAAAACCCCCTCTTCTTTTACAGGCCTACTCAAAAGCAAGTCACAAAATAATAAAAAGTTGCATTATTTGAAATATGCAATGAATGAACAGGGATTATTTGTGCAGTCAGTCTTACTACGATTTTCCCATTGTGTTTGCAGTGTAGGGTGACAGAGAAGGAGCTCAAGTGCACAGTCTGCATTTAACCTCTTTTTCTATCTGTTCTGCCAGTGAGACAGCTGATTACAGCAGGCAGCAAGTGAAAGGGAAAAGGGAGGGAAAAGGCTATGGCAGGTGAAGATAATATTGTTAGAGGCAGCATGACTGCATAGCTGTTAAATAAAAGCATGACTTGTAAGCGAGAGAAGATTTTGAAAGCAGGAAGCGTGATAAAATTGCATATTGCCACAGACGAGAACTTGACCCTCTAGTAACCTTTCATACAAACCAGGCTGTAGTTGGCCAGTTCAGAGAATATGACGAAACTTCACCACCTGGGGCAATGCTGACAGAAGAGTATAAGACTGAATGGGGCAGCCAAGTGGATTTCTAGTGAGGTACTTGTATCTATACTGAGATTCCTCTAGCAGCTTATGGGCCAGACTGATTTATAGAATGGTGATAGATAGCAGAGAATTAGTAGAAGTGGGACCCATTTGAGGAACTTTTCTGAGATCAAATTATTCCTGTATTTGAACTTGGTCTATCTCTGATGTTGAGAAACAAGCAAGTGTCTCTTTGCTTCACCAGAAATTTGAATTGTTGACACCTATTTGCTGGCATAGATATGCAAAAGAGGACTGATTGTCCTGAAACTGAGGTGTTTGAGTTACCAGAGACACCATATCTGCATGGTCCAGAGACCAGGGGTCTGAGGGCTAGATACTGGAGATACAGACCAGGGGGCACAGCCAGACACTGATCGGACCCATGCTTGTGTATGTACCCTGGGTGTTGGTGAGATCTCCTAGCAGGCCTTGATCAGGCAGCAAGTAAGAGCAGGATCAGGGAATTCCTGTTGTTCACTCTTCTGTGAGTGGTGTTTGATTGTTTGCTGTCAGTAAAAGCACTGACAGTTGCTAATCTATGGGCAGTTGACTGTGTCTATAGAAGGTGTGTGTGTGCACATGCATGTGCATGGTAACACAACAAGAAGGACAACTCCCTTGGGTCCTGCAGTCCATTGGATTCAGTAAGGATTTAGGATACTCTTAAGGATTTACAGAAAAATTGCTCTCTGCCTCTGCATAATTAGGCCAATGAGTCAGAAGTGATGCCAAGCTAGACAGCAACAGCTACTGCAATCACAGAGACAAGTAGGGCATTTAGAAAGTACGACAGGATTTGGAAAGTATTTCAGTAAAGAGCCATAAATTGAAGATAAAAATGTTTTTGAGTTACTAATGTATTTCCTGCAGCAGATAGAGACTCTTATATCCCCAACTGTAGCAGTGCAAATGAAGTCTTGTGACAAAACACTTTCATTGGATTAATATATAATGCAGTAAATACATAAATGTTTCTGCTTCTGTTGGGCATTCATTTTTCATTTACAGTAATCAAATATTGAAGTACATTATGTAGAAATAGAATCTGGAAAACCAAATTTTCCTGTGAAAATAGTGTGTTCAATTTTTATTATAGCTTTTATATTTTCAATGTTTTAATAGGATCATGTGTCTAGATTTTCTACAATTATTCTTCAGATTTTCAAGTGTAAAAGTTATTTTAGTCTAGGCTCACTAGTGATAAATCCTAAGCTAAACATATTAAACATTTTTCTTTGTTACTAAGGAAGGTAATATTAGCCTCATTTACTAGATGAATTTGGAAACAAAATGTATTATTATCGGTTGTTCCTGTCAAGCGTGATTAATTCTCTCAAACAAATAATTAGTTATTTCCATTTCTGTAGAGGTGTCACATGCAGAATGTACTCAGCTCAATTTAATTCAGTATTCTCTATATTTCAAGAAGTCTCTCAAATGAAGATAACAGAACACCTTAGCAGTCAAAACCCATCTGCACAGCGCAGATGTATTTGAGTAGTATATTTTACCATTGCAATATTCCTTTTAGAGTACAAAAGAGTTGTCTCTGCTGGTGTTATCTGGATTTATTTATATTTACTGTAGCAATGATTATGAGGTAAAATGGCACACCCATATGGCTCAATGTCAAATATGTACATGCAAATTTGTATTATTTCTTGTAAAAGATGTTTTATATCTTCAGAGAATAGAATTCCATAAAAAAGTAATTGTTTTAAACCACAGAATATTAATAGGTATTTATACTAAATAATATGTCAGAAAAATAAAATTAAAGATATTTTATTTAAAATCAGATGTTCAAAATCTTAGCAACTGAATCAGATGTTTCCTTAGTTACTAGGTAATGCATACCAAAACTCTCTAAATACACTTTTTTTGCTACTAGCATCAGCTAGCTTATATCAAGAGTCTTTTGTATATGATCTATTTTGCTTGCTAGGTTGCTTGCTTGGTTGCTTCTAACAGCATACTTTAATAGCATACTTTAGGCTTTGGAGTGACAAGTGTCATCAGATCCAGCTTGCTCAGTAAATGCAGAAAAATCTTGCATTTCAGTTTCATTCAAATACATTTCCTTCATACCTTGAGAGGCAAAATGACAACCTACGAGCAATTTGAGGATTTTGGATATATATCTTGTAATACCATAAACTTGTAAAATATGATTATTTGACTGCAGTTCAGATGCAAGCTATTTCACAGCTCAGTTTTTAATGACAATAGGTTAGACACTAAATTTCCAAAGCAATCCAAGGGGATTTATTGGTATTATTACTGGATTTGAAGGCACGTCAGAGGCTTAATCTCTATGTACTTCTCGTTAGGAAAAAAAAAAATAAAATCTATAGAGTTCTGAACAAAGAACAGGATGTCTATGTAACAAAATTTAACCTTGAAAGAAAATAGAACAGTCCTGTCATCTTGTGTGTGTGTTATTTTAACAATGTATCTTGTTTCAACTGTTCACTGGAATATGAGCTGAACAGAGCTGGCAGTTTTTTAAGGACATTACTCCTGGAGTCAAAAAGCTCTTGATTCCCATGTATAAGAAACTGGACAAGAGAGGCAGGAGACTAACATGGCTGAGTAAAAACATCTTGGTCAAACTGAAGTGTAAGAAGGAATTGCAAAGGTGTGTATTTGTCCTGGGAAGAATATAGGGACACTGCCCAGAAGTGTAGGGACGAGATTAGGAAAGTTATGCAGAGCTGGAGTTGAATTTGGCAAGGGATGCAAAGAATAGTAAAGGCTTCTACAGGTACATTGGCCAGGAAAGGGAGATTAAAGAAAATGCACTGCCCCTTGGTAAATAAGACAGGAAAATAAGTGACAACCAACACAGAGAAGGCTGAGGTACTCAACAATTCTTTTTGCCTCAGTTTGCAAAGGTAATCTCTCTTCCAATATCTCTCAAGCCCCTGAACCTCAAGACAAGTATTGGGGGAATGAAGTTTGCCATCATAAGTGAAGATCAGGTTCAAGACCATCTAAGGAACCTGAAGTTACACAAGTCCTTGGGACCTGAAGAGATGTATCCCAGGGTCCTGAGGGAATTGGCTGATGCAGTTGCTAAGTCACTTTCCATCATATTTGAAAACTCACGGCAGTCAGGCAAAATCCTCAGTAACTGGAAAGAGGGAAACATCACACTCTTTTTTAAAAAAGGTAAATAGGAGGACCCTAGGAACTACCTACCAGTCAACCTCACCTCTGTGCCTGGTAAGATCCTGGAACAGATCGTCCTGGAAGATATGTCAAAATGTATGAAAGACAGGGAGGTTATTAGAGACAGCCAACACGGCTTCACAAAAGACAAAACGTGCCTGGGTAAGCCAGTGGCCTTTTACACTGGAGTAACTGCACGAGTGGAAAGGGAAGAACTACAGATCTCATCTACCTGGACTTCCATAAAGCCTATGATACCGTCTCCCAAAACATTCTTGCCACTAATTTGGAGATATATGGTTTTGACAGAGGGACTGTTAGAAGGGACATGTCCAAAGTGTTTTTGTGAATAGTTCACTGTCCAAGTGGAAACCAGTAATGAGTGGTGTTCATAAAGAGTCCATACTTGGGACTCTTGGGACAAGGGACCAGTACTCTTTAATATCTTCATCAGTGACATAGTGGGATTGAGTGCACTGTCAGCAAGTTTGCAGATAACACCAAGCTGACTGGTACAGTTGATTTGCTAGAGGAAAGGGATGCCATCCAGAAGCACCATGACAGCCTTAAGGAGTGGCCCTTGTGAACCTTATGAAATTCAGTGAGGTCAAGTATAAGGTCTTACACGTGGGTCAGGGCATTCCCCAGTAACACTACAGACTGAAGGATGAATTGATTGAGGGTAGCCCTGAGGAGAAGGACTTGGGGAAACTGGTGGATGAAAAGAAGAACATTAGCCAGCAATGTGTGCTTGCAGCCCAGAAAATCAGTTGTATCCTAGGCTGCATAAAAAGAGGTGTGGACAGCAGGTTGAGGGAGGTAATCCTTTTCTCCCCTACCTCTCTCTTGTGAGACCTCATCTGGAGTACTGCATCCTGTTTTGGGATCCCCAGCAAAAGAAAGACATGGGCCTGTTAGACTGGGTTCAGCAGGAAGCCAGAAAAGTGATAAAGGGCTGGAGCACCTCTCCTATGAAGAAAGTCTGAGAGAGTTGGCATCGTTCACTCTGGAGAAGACTCCAGGGACACCTGATTGTGGCCTTTCTATATATAAAATGGATTTATAAGAAAGATAGACAGAGGCTTTTTACCAAGGCCTGTAGTGACAGGACAAGGAGCAATGGTTTGTAACTGAAAGAAGGCAGTTTTAGATTAGACATAAGGAAGAAATATTATATGGCAAGGGTGGTGAGACATTGGAACAGGTTGCCCAGAGAAGTTGTGGATGCCCCATCATTGGAAGTGTTAAAGGTCACGTTAGAGGGGGCTTTGAGCAAGCTGATCTATTGGAAGATGTCCCTGCCCATAGCTGGCGGATTGGACTGGACAATTTTTAAAGGTTCCTTCTGACTCAAACCATGCTATGATTCTATGGTATAATAATAGTTATGGACTCTAAAGGTTAAATTCTAAGGGCAATTTTTTCTTCAGTTGTTGGGGAAAAAAGCTCCATAACAAATGTATTGAAATATATTTAGAAATGGAAGCACTTTTAATTAACTCTTTCTTTTGGGAAAATATTTTCAACATCTATAAGAAGGTGGGTTCCTTCACATGCACAACCTTCCTGTGGGAGATGAGGGTGCTCTTTGAGTGCAATTCTAACCTCCCAACACCTTATAGGTGGATACACTGCTGAGAAAGCACGCCATGGGCTCATACTTGCACAATCAAGGTGTGGTCCCTGCACTGTCACCCTGAGTATTGCACCCTGAAGTGCCACCCCACTAACCAGAGTGCAGCTGCTCACACTGCCCCATGGCTGTTCTGGCAATGTCTTACATGGCCAAGGTTTGGGGCACTGCATGGTGACTTCCAGAAATGTCAAGCTAGGTTTAACTGTTGCTGCTTCCTTTGCAAGGTCTCTGACCTCTGATTTCTTTTCAAGTTGAATCTTTCTCTGAAAAGTCTCTTAGTAATTCCTTGGTTACTGTTTAAACCAGTGGATTGGTCATCTTCCTATTTCACACGTAGAAGCTTGTCTTTGGGCAGACACCCTTCAAAGAGTTTTGAGTGTCTCATTCACACCCCATTTTTTATCCTCATTTCTACCCTAACAGCTGTTTTTGCAGGTTATGGACTGTGTGAGCTGCCCTAGAGATGCTGTCTTACACTGCAGTAATGCCAATGAGACTGTATTAAAAAAAGTATTTTTTAGCTTTGTTAAATGGTATTTAACATTTTGGAAACTCTTCCATAAGACCACTGGAGCACAGATAGGCTTTTTCCTTAGCTAAAGAAAAAGACGAAGACAAAATGTTCTCAACCGTTCTGGACCGGAACTGTTATGACTGCAAAGGAGAGTGAAGAAGGATAGAACTTCTGTAGTTTAATTTTAGCTCTTATGAAATTCCATCTGACACATCTTTCCCCAGACAACAGCAATTTTGCAGGAGCAAGTTCAGAGATTGCTTTTTTCTTAGGGAAACGACATTCTTATGAGAACTGCGGTGCATATGAAATGTAATGTGAAGTGTAATCTCAGTTGGCATTCTTAAACAGAAAAAGGAAAGTAGTTTAAAGACGATAATGAACTCTATCTGAAAAAGAAAAAAACAAAACAAAACCAAAACCATGATCTGCCTAGGACAGCAGTGCAACTTATCTGAAGAGCTCTTAGATAAACAACACTACAAGAAGAGGTGGATACCAGCTGTTTTGCAGGTTAAATATTTGGCAGCTCAGAGTGTGATAGCCTTTAGGTCAATCAATTATAAGCGGACATGAATGGAAAATGGTTTTCCATGCTGAGATAATTTTTTGTAATTAACAAAAATATGTATTTTAGTGAAAAAATTAAGATGATTGAAAGTATTTTCATGTAACAGGAATACACTTGATATTTAGGCCCACATTTGAGTCTGGGCCTGAGTGAGGCAAGCTATGGATCTAAAGGTGGGGTTTTTATATCGTAAGTAGCATAGCTCTATTTTATTTGTTATTCCAATTTCTCTCTCTGATTAGTTTTAAACAGAAACATTTATTCTCAAGGATTTACTAATAATTTTCCTGAAAAGGTTTAGCTGCAGCTGATATGTTTTTGAAAAGCATGACTGATTCAATGGGAATTTAAAAAACAAAACAAATTAAACAAAAAAAACCCCACAGCATCTTTTCCTCCCACCAAAATATATTTTCAAAAAAGTACTTTGCTCCAGTAATAAATGTTAAACTTGACACAAATTAACCACACTGTGGAGAAATCTACTGAATAATTGAGCTGGTCTTGATCAATGTGGCTTCATCTCATTCAAAGTTTAAACGAACTTTTTTTCTTTGAAAGGGTAAGTCATACTTATGAATTAAGAGCTATATCTTATAAATGTTTAATTACTATATACACAGTCATTCTTGCTTTGAATGCAAAGTCAAATAAAGCTCATATCCATACTGAAGTCTTTTTAAGCTTATCTTGTTTCAAGAAGATACTCAAATAGTTGTCGGCTGATGATAGACCATTTAAACAATAGTTTGTTTCTGTTTTCAGCTGATTATTTATAATATGTGAGACTTTATGTTATTTCTAGCACTTCATCTGCCAGACTTTTGCCTAACTACATAAGCAAGCTTAAAGTTATTTATTCTTATTCTTACATGGCTTCTAAGCATGATCAAAAATGTGTCATGTGAGGACCAGAAAGCCTAGGAATTGTAAACATCTGAAAGCGGAAAGTAATCAGAACAAGGAGAATTCTATATTGAGAGGGAAGGATGTAATACAAAGAGATAAAGCATTTCCAGATGTGGAAAGAGATGGCACCTGAATGTCAACTAGATAGATTAAAATTATTTAATTGTGTGGCAGCCCTACAAGCAACTATGGACTTACAGATCATATTTGGTCAAGTGGCTGAACATGGATAAGTGGGTGTCTGTCTCTCCTTAAATCACAAGAATGAGGCATCTTAGCTTACTGAGTTGACACCACTTGAGTAATAAGGCTAATATAACAGGCCCACAGTGTCACCTTCAATACTTTGCTATGTAGTTGTTAGAGATGTAACTTCTGTTAGATAAAGCACAACCAGGCAGATGTTATCGGAGAAAAGAAAAAAAAAAAAACAAAACCCAGAAAAAATCCCAAAACAACAAACCCCTCCCTAAAACTAAACCAAAAATCAATTGGTAGATATTGAAGAACCAAAGTTGTAAAAGAATATATGCCTAGGAACTTGCAGTGAACAATCAGTGGGCAACAACTTGGAGTGGTCCACCAAGTAACAAAGATCAACCTATCTGGAAGATGCTTTCTGCCTCATATAACTCATCAGTCCCAGCCCAAAGGGGAGCACAATGGCTCTATCTTTGAAGACACTTGACTTGGAGGACCTCTGAGAGTTCCCAGGATCAAGTTCTCATGGCTTTAGCTGCCTGATCATAGAATTGTCTAGGTTAAAAGGGACCTTTCACATTATCTAGTCCAACCATCAACCTAACACTGACAAAACCACCACTAAACCATATCGCTAAGCACTACATCTTATCCCCCTGCTTCTCCTGGCCTCTGACATCCTTGCTTCTGTCGGCAAGAAAACGGGAAGTAGAGGTAGTTACTTTTCTAACTTTGCAGGGTTGTTTGCATTATTAATCACTCTGTCACTGTGGCAATAAATATCCAAACTCCTTCACACAGATTCAATTATTGCATAGCTAATGCGCCTTTAGTTTGTCCTTACCTATACCACAACACAAAGGTACAGTATATGTTATAAATTATTACTGAAAGATAATTGTATGATTAATATATGGACATACCTTCTAACCATTACAGTGGTGTATAAATAGCCTCTATATATTACTTTTGTTCTTAAATAACACATTACACATAACAAAAAGGTAGAACATATTTAGTCTCTTGATCTATTTATATTTATCCCCACTCCTCAGGGAAAAAAGATTATTTGGGTTATTTTTTGATACTGACACTGTAAAAACTGATGAAAAATAATATCAAGATCATTGGTCATGACTATACTATCTAATACTTGAACTTCAACACTTGTACAAGCCTAAACTATTTAGCATACAACTTACTTAAATCTACTCTTTTTGTCTGGTTTATAAGATTTTGTCCTAAATAATATGAAATTAAGCCGGTGTTACTTATCAAATATCTAATCAAGTGTGAATATTCTAAACATGGTTTTGAGTGAATGAAATGATTATTCACAATAAGATGGTAATTATAATCAAACACAGGTTTTCACCACACAAGGAAAAGGTCTTGGTAGTGTTAAGTATCAATTCAAATAGGAATAATGCTATATCAAATATATTGTACTTCATGGACACTTGATTCTTCACCATTAGAAGATAACAGAAAATTCAAATATACCTGGAGAGCACTCAGGTATATTAACTTTGAATTTTTTCAACATTCAAAAGGAAAAATTGCTTAGGTAAAGATGGGATTTCACTCATTTAAATGTATTTAGCAAAAAAAATGAGTTCTGTCTCAAAATGGGAAAAAAGAGCTACTAAAGGTTCTTGCCACTGCTTAAACAGACCTTGCATTCCCAAGCAAGATACTAACCTTTAGACAGTGTCTAAATTAATCCCTTTTTAAGGTATGCAGGAAACTTGCAAAGCTTTGGTAATAAGTCAGGATTTCTTTAAATATAAACAGCTAGTAAACTGCAAGACTATATACAAAATTTGTCAGAATGACCACTGTACGTCAGTCTTTCTTGGAAAGAGAGTGGTGTCTGAGGTGACCTCCTTCAGCCTCCTTGTACAATCCCCAGTTCTGAAAGCACTATGAAAATGTACTGGAAATGCTCCTGTGCAAACTAGTTTACATATAAGAGAGGTATTTAAAAATGCCGCTTTCTATGTCTTCATCTGTATGTCCAGAACAAAGGACAGAATTCTAGTCTATCATCAGTCTAGAGGAAGTTCATCTGACCTATATCCAAATCTGAGCTAAAGAACTTGGGTACTAATCTAATGTTTGTGTGTTACATGTTATGTTCCCTTTTTGTGAATCTCTTATAGTTATCACTCCTGTACCTGTGGGAGAAAAGATCTGTTCTACCCTCTACAGAGGGACTGGAAATGGAGTGCAAAACAGAAAATTCCATTTTTCCAGAGGAACAAATAACAAGAAATGAGGACACTGAAGAGACACATAGGTTAAGCAGTTTGTGCTGAAGTTAGTGTACCATCCCTTCCCATCATACTGGAAACTGTGGAGAGGACCTGGTGTTCTACCTCCTTAAACTGCCTCAAGTGAGCATTTTGTTGGGAGCTTTAATACCAGAATCTTATGTCCCTTAGTACAATAAGGCCTTGAACAAAATACTGGTTCCATGCCATGAAGGACCATCAGAGACTTCCCAGTCATGGAAAAACTAGAAAATGCAGTGATTGGGGAAAAAGGAGTATAATGATGAATCTACAAGATCTTACAAGCCAATCCCCTTGCCACATCCACAGTAAAAACTCCAATATATTGGACTTGAGGAACGCAGCATAAAGAAAAGATTACATTAAGATAAGAACATACTAATTTTCAGTTTTTCTGTGTGGTAAAGACAAATCACACTATTATCAGAAAAATTCCCTTTTATTTCCATTCAGGGTGTTATAGATTCGCTTTCACAAAGGATGTCTGCTGGGAAGGAACTCTTCTATCTGCACACATATTTTGCAGTCAGAAAAGTAGGAATGAAAGTGGAAAATCTCTGCAAAATATTGAGAAAATAAAATATTAAGTATACAGAATACAGTGTGAAAAGAACTTAAGGTTTAAGCCCACAAGGCATATACAAGAAGTCAGGAAGAAACAGAGATATGATATAAGCCATGTTTAAACAAAACAAAACCACAAAGGATAAAATGAGAAAAACGAGATCTCTTCTTTATATCTAATTCTTTGGTTTTTAGCTGATGTTCAATGAGACAAAAATTGATGAACTTTAGAGAGACACAGAATCATAGAATAATAGACTCATAGAATGGTTTGTGGTGGAAGGGACCTTTAAAGGCCATCTAGTCCAACCTCCCCTGCAATGACAGGGACATCTTCAACTCGATGAGTTTGCTCGGAGTCCCATCCAACCTGGCCTTGAATGTTTCCTTGAATGGGGCATCTCTCACTTCTCCGGGCAACCATAGTGTTTCACCACCCTCACTGTAAAAAATGCCCCTTCATCTTTAAGTACAAAAATGTTACTGAATTTATCTAACAGAAAGTAAAACAAAGTGACATAACTTTCTCATAATAAAGAGCAGATACAATTTAATTTGAAGGAGAAATAAATATTTTGAAAAATGAATCATTAGCTTTGTCGTTCTACGGCCCTTTCATGATTTAATGTATCTCCTTTTCTTCCAGTCAATAGTAAATATTCTCACATTGAAAGTTAAAGCCAATACTTAAGTATTTGGTGTGATTATTCCCTGATCAAACAGTACTTTGGATGACCATGTCCCAAAATTAATGATGGAACTCTGCTTTATGCAAAGTTCACTGCAAGTAAGTTGACTTACTATTTTACCCATCCATCTATCTGTCTGCTGATCAATCTACATGACAGGTGAATGGTACACAGGTCTTTAATCTAACCTAGACCATCAGATGAATTGTTCTTCATCACGTAACACCCTATTGATTTTCATGGACATTCAGCATATTTCATCAGTAGCCTCCTTATATCCCAAAACATATTAAATTATCGTTGTCTTCATGGTTTGAAGAATTCCCTATAGTGCTTATTTCATTAAAGAGTTTTTTTATTACCTTTTTGTAAATAGTTTAGACTTCTTTTATAAAACATGCAAGGGGGCTCCCCTGTTCAAGAACAGGCAAATGCTGGAGAGGGTACAGCAGAGGGCTACCAAGATGATCAGGGGCCTGGAGCATGTATCTTACGAGGAGAAGCTGAGCGACTCGGGTCTGTCTAGTCTAGAGAAGAGAAGACAAGACAGAGGAGGGATATGATTAATGTTTACCAATACTTAAAGGGTGGGTGTCAAGAGGATGCGGCCGGTCTTTTTTCAGTAGTGCCTGGGGACAGGACAAGAGGAAATGGGCACAAACTTGAATATAAGGAGTTCCACCTAGAAGTGAGGAGGAACTTCTTTACTTGGAGGGTGGCAGAGCACTGGAATAGGCTGCCCGGGGAGGTGGTGGAGTCTCCTTCTCCGGGGAAATTCAAAACCCGCCTGGACACGTTCCTGTGCAACCTGCTCTAGGGGGAACTGCTTTGGCAGGGGAGTTAGTCTAGATGATCTCCAGAGGTCCCTTCCAACCCCATGTGATTCTGTGATTCTGGTTCTAAAGAAATATGCTAAAGAGTAAAACAAAAACAATCAATCAATCAAACAAAAGGTTAAGATATTGCTGACTTGAAACTGAATACAAGCTTACAGTTTTGAGCTTTATCTAATGAGCATCTTTGTGTAAAACTTCACTTGTAGAAATTTATAGTGAGCATGCCTTAGCTGTACGAAGGTAAGGAGTTTTTATGAAAGAACAGGAATATGTCTGTGAAATCTGCATGATAACAAAATAAAAATAATACTTGCAAATCATTAACTTTAATTTCCTTTACTGTGGAATTTTTCTACATAAAATAGGCTAAATTTTTCAGAGAACTTCAGCTACTGTGTGTAGTAGTCTTATAAAGCCTGCATATATGCATCCCACATGCATCATAGATTCAGTGCCAAAGCAGTTCCTTTCTATATTCACTTTTCTTCTTTCTGCTGACATCAAAGAGGAAGAAAGGTAAGTTTTTAAAGAACTATTTTAAAAAACCATTACCAAAAAAAAGCAAAAATCAATGGTTCCCTCCATAAAAGTCATGCAGGCAAACAGAAAACTAGAATACTTTGTGATTGACTGTACATCAGATGGCAGAAATCAATAGTTTCCATAAAGAAGATATCCTTAGGGATAGAAAGCTTCAAGGTATGAATAGAACAGCAGCTTCAGTGCCTGGCATCTGCAGAACTGATAATACAGTTTCTAATCCCTGCCTAAGAATGGGTAAAAAAATTTGCTGTTTCCAAAGTTTTAATGATCAAGGGTGAATAGATTACACTATCTTTCCTGTTGAGCTTTTTGAGCCTGTCTTTACCTGAGGGATATGTTAAAAGACCAATCAAGTAATTCCAAAAACCATGCAGCTTAGCTAGCAATATTGGAATGATGTTTACCCTTCCTTCTGGGTCCCCTAATTGCTGAAATCTCAAATACTTACCTCAGAAAGCAGCTTGATTTTTCAATAGCAAAGATTATATTGGTATGAAGGAAGAAAAAGATTTTATGTCATTTTTGTAAATCTGTTTTGTGCAGTAAGCTCACCTTGAGGTACGAAAAACCAAACAAATATAGGGCTTCCCAGTGTCTGGGATTAAGTGTTGTCTCTCCCTGGTAGTGTCCTGACTCCACATCTTCATTATCCATTTCTCCTTTCCCATGTTCCAGGTTCCATGTAAAGGCAAAACTACATTTGCAGAGTAATAGTGTGCCCCAGCTGATAATATCGTACTCTCCTGACAGGGAACTAGGGTGGAATGACTTTAGGTGCGTATTCACCATCAAGTTACTTGATTACAAGTGTCCTTCAGGTCAATGTCAATCCAGTATCCATACTATATCCATGTTAGTTTGCTGCTGGTGTCTCTTTTGTAGTGAACTAATTCCAGACAAACCAAATCCCAAGAAGATGACTTTGAGGGCATGTTTCACACCAAAAATTTTCTCTAAAATCGGTAAAAAAAAGTTCAACCTGGTGTGGGCCCTTTTCCCTCTACAATATCACACAACTTCCTAGAAATACATTAAGGATAGTCATTAAGAACAGTAACAAATGGACTTACATTAAGGACCTGCCCCATGACATTAAACACATGCTTTGCCTCTCAGGCAATATGCTGTGCAGAAAGAAGGGAAGGAAGACCAGAGGGCAGAAGAAAAAGATTAAGGGGAGAGAGGGACGCAGACAGTCAGGCAGGTGAAGAAATACAAGAAAAATAAGGAAAAACAAAAGGATGGAAAGAAAAACAGATGGAAAGAGCAAGAAAGATGGAAGGAAAGATTGCCAGAAATGCAGGCAGGTGAGCAGAGAGGAATGAAATTAGGAAGGCAGGGAGGGAGGGAGGAAATGTGTTACGGACATTTTTAACTGAAGAGGTTATGCCTTAGGGTCCCAGGAATGTCATGAGGACTGAGAGGACTCAGGACCACATGTTCTGTAGTTTGATCATCTGACTTTAGGGTTTAAACCTGAGAAATGTGTCTGGAAACCATTCTACTCTGACAGACATTGAGGGGAGGGTGTGCCCCCTGGGTTGACTGTATTTATCAGTACAGATGTAGCTATACTGAATATTGCATAGGGATAATTATTAATATCCAAAAATATTTTAAGAGTTTATTTCAGCAAGTTAACTTAAAAAAGGCTTCCCTTTGAAATTTATAGATTGCACTTTTTAACTGTAAAAGTAGTGAAGACAGAGATGACTGTCTTTTAGGGGAATAGGTTATTAGTCCTTCAGATGTGCTTACCCCAGCTTGGGGAGACAATCTTCTGTCACCAAGTTATAAGTAAGCTATACTTCTGCCAAGTCTATTAGATATACAGAGGCAATATCTGTTCCACCTGACTCTTTTTGTCATGCCAAAATGAGAAGCACTGAAGTTCCTTATATCTCTGAGAGGCTCCCTGCTGATCTGAGAATCCTGAGGAGCTGCAGGTGTCAAACAGCATGGTTAAGAACTCCAGAGCATTTTAAGTTTCAACTCCTTTATTTCATCCATCACTGCAAGTCATTTCACACTATCCACTACACTATGGTGTTTAGGAAAAAAAATATAACATTTGACACATTGCATGTAAATATATGCTTGAAGCTATAGTCTAAGCATATGACAAGAAAAGCCAGAAAGATCTCAGGGTTGCACCAGAAAGGTTGAATGAATGAGATTTGTCATGTATTTGACGCTTCCCTTTTTGATATAGTTTGTGTAAACTTACTGTTACAACCTAACACTTTCATATGATTTAGTATACACGATAACTCCCAGTCCTTATCTGAAGTTCTTGTCATATCAAAAAATGTACACAAAAGAGCTAGACAATCAAATATTGATGTATACCCTCCAGTCATTCTGAAGGCTGTATCAGGTGCTTCTTATGTCCTTTCTACTTTCACAGGTGCTACCTATAACAGGCAGGCTGATCTAAAATTAAAAACAATGGTATTGTAATTTTCACATTTGTCGGCTTGAGGTATGTTTTTTAAGTTGGAGAGAAACCAGGCTCTGTTCAAACACTATGTTTTCTGCCATGTCTTTCTGAGGTACCATTTCTCTATTTTCAAAATACATTGAATAGTGTTACTAGCACTGTAATTGATTAAGTGACTGAAAGGCATGCTGAATTGCTGAACGTTTGTCATCTTTTCAGGTGAAACCTTCAGGAGTTTTCCTGCTCTACACCTCCTGCTGTGGTGAATTATGATTTGACTTTGCTAGATGGAGGTGGTAAAGATGAATCTTGTTGAAATTCCTTATGGCTTTTTATTTAAGCAAACAGAAGGGAAATAACGACATAATTAAATCACTAAATAATGTCTAAGCTTGCAATATAAAAGCTTGCTAAAATTCACATAATTTGTTTAAAAAACAAAATGTAATTCCATAATATAAGGTGACATACCTTTTTTGCTGAGTTTTCTTAACACAATGCTGAAATTAGGAGAGAAATTTTGCTTTCTGTGATGCTGGGTATTAATCTCAGAAATTTAAATATTTTCAGACACAAAATATTAAACCCACCAACTAGTCTCAGGATACTTTGAAACCATCCTCCTGTACAGCGAAATCTAAAGGTTGGAAAAGTACAGGAAAATACAACATAGCAAAAATAATGGTCCTCTAAATAATTTAACAGAAATTATATATTATTTCATAGTGTTTAAAGGAAACTGATAGCATTTCTGTATTTCTTAGTGCTAGAATCTTTCATAAATGAAGTCTGAGATACTCTAGGTGTGTCTGTACCATGAGATAACACAAATCTACACTTTGCTCCTGGGCCCTTATCTCCTATCAGCTGCAGTAGATGCTTATTTACTCCAAAGCTCTCCTTTGGACTAAAGCACCATATTACCTTTAAGACACAACACAGTTGCAGTTCTCAGGAAAGTCCACTCTACAGGAACTCTTCATATAAATACTATGGGTTAATTAGCCCCAAGTTATTCCCTTTACCCTACCCATTAGCAAGCTATGTACCCTTAGGAAACACTACGTTCTCTCAAATGTCACTTCAGGACATGTAATATACGTCTTTGGAATGAGAATATTATCCTAGTGAGGGGTGATATAATCCTCACATTTTTTCAATTACTCCTAACTGAAAAAGTACCAAAGAAATAGTGATTGTTGCTGAGGGCACAGAAAGTCTCTGGGAAAGTTCTTTGTAGTTAAATCTGGCCAGTCAACCCTGATGGACCTTAACGTGGACTGTCTTCTGAACTATTCTGCTATAGTTGAGAAAGGTTCATGCATTTTTTATTAATTATTCAAAGTGTTACCGAAAGGCAACTGTCAGTGAACTTTAGGTGCAGCTTTTTCTGTACAAGTACTATTGAACAATCTGTAAAGTTATCAGAATTTGAAGTTGTATGAGAAATAGATTCTTTGTAAAGAATGCCAAAGCAGTAGATTAAATGTTACTATTAAATGATTCAATTGCTTTCCCAGCCTTTTCTTGGTTTTCTTAGAATTATATAAATACCTGGTGATATTAGCTCTTTTTGTCTAGCAACTACTTGAACAATTTGTTATTCCTTGAGAAAGGATAGGCCCTTTTGCACTGTGTCAGCAGAGCCATATATACTTCCAAACATCAATGGTCTTGAATAACTAGAAAGTTAAAGGAAAAAAACACCCAGAGAGTGAGCGGTAGAACCTGGATAATGTAAATTAAAGGATTATGTAGGTTAAATTGAATTCACTATCTCACAGTATGACTTTGTGTAGTTTTGAAAGAAGCAAAATCGGAACTTGGAAATTAAAATAATATGAAGTTTCCAGACAACATGCAGGTATCCTTTTAAGTAGCCAAATAATCAAAGGATCATTCTGTTAGTTTGGGGTTGGTTTTTTTAGTATAACCATCCAGAAAGCTAAGATCTATAAGCATTTCTTGGTTGCATTTTAGTGTATAAAAAATTAGCAGAGTAATATTTCTTGTTGTGATAGCATGGTCTAGTAGAGTTCCTTCATTCAGTGAGCTGTTTAAAACTCTGGTTTCAAAAGGAAGTGAAAAAGATATTAAGCTGTCAAAAATAATTATAGCAAGAACACAGAGATACAGATCTATCATAAATTAGCAGAACATTTTATAATGATTGTCTCTATAAAATCAGCTTCCACATATCTTCTCTTTGTCAAACAAGTCAAATATGAATTAATTCTATCAATTTTTTTAATATTATTATTTAGATAACTTCTGAGATCTGCTTTCTACTACTATTTTTGCCAATGGTCTTTTAAAGGAATCAAAAGAAAATTGTGCGTGTTCAAACAGTCAATTTGTAACCGATTTAAAAAAGAAATAGTCTCTTTCTAAGTTCAAACCTACTCCTTTTTCCAATTCAGAAAAGTTTTCCAAAGATGGAAATTATTTTGTGCTACCATTTTTTGTATTTGAAAAATGAGCTCTGTGTAAAAGACACATAAGATAAAAGCTTTGTGAACTCAAGCCAAACTTTTTTGCAAGTGGAGAATAATGACTCATTATAACTTCCAAATGTACTTTCAGCAGCAAAAAATACAGCAGATTTCTTTTTACATTTTCAGCATGAGAACAACTTTGGAGGACATTTTAATGGGAAAGACTTAGGGTCCCTAAAGTGTAGGGTCAGAAGGCAACTCTCTTGTGCCCCTCATTAATCTCCTATGTACTCATTAAAATATCTGTGTCAGTGGCACATCTCACCGATAGAAATTTGAAACAAAGTGTAAGGTACAACATGCTTGAATTTGTATGGAAGAAAATTTTGAAATACTCTAATGCATTTAGTGACTCTGTGTTTCTTGATTTCCCTAGCTGTGCAGCTGAGCTTGCCACAGCTAGGCTATCTGATACACAGCTAGCTCTAAGTGTTTACACAAGGTAATTCTTCAGCAAAGAAAATCCTTAAGCAGTAAAATTATCTTCAAAAGAACAGTCCAAGTGATTAGGAAGTCAACAGACTTAGAAGGAAAAAATATTTAGTTATACAGCAAACCCATTTTTTTTAGAACACTTGTGTTCTGAATAAGCTTGAGAATGGATACATATCATAAACTACTTTGAGGTTGCAGTCTTTCAGTTGTCCAGATAAAGGACCTGACTTCAGTAATGTACGTACCTCTTTCCAGCCTTCACTTTTAGGTCTTTTCCCCATACAAATTACGTTGTGCATAAGGAGGTAGTTTCTAAGTCTCAACCTATGATAATGTCAAGATTAAGCTGTTCCCAAGCATGGAAGCTCAGAACCGAGCACAAGTTCACCAGATTAAAAGATATTTCAAGACAAAAGGCTTTATCTCTCTTTTACTTCAAATTAGTTATATACATCTCTAAAATGTCATCTGAAATCTATGTCTGTAGAACTTTTGGTTCTGTCTGAAGTGAGTCAGAGCTTTGGGGTACAGACTTTCAAGAGCAGGAGCCGAAAAAAATATCTGCCGTGTTTTGTATCTTTTGCCCTAAGTTTTTATGCTTTCCTTTCTGATTTTTTTGGTACTTAATACCACTGGTGACTAAGCCTACTGTGTCTGAGTCTGCTAGCACTCCCACCCCTCCCCCCCAAAAAAAAGTAGTGCTTGGCTTTTCACAAACTAAGTTTTAATCTCATGGTCAATTCTTTAAAGTTTTACAAATTGTATTACTTCAAGTTAAATTAAACTATAATTTATTAAATATTTGAAATATTTGGTATGCTATTTATTTAAAGAAAAAAAAAACAAACAAAAAAACAAAAACACAAGCTCATGGCACAGTCATGTAAGATTGTCTTTTGAAATGTACTTTATACAAAACAGAAATAAAAGGATCTTTGGCTTCTTCCTTTAAGCAAGTTATTATTAAAACCTTTTTTTAGGGCAGAATAGTCAACGAATTGATAAGGCAAACCTTGGTTCTTATGATGTAATAAAAGAGGAAAACTTCTCTGAAGGTTACAGGGCCATTCCCACTTAATAAAGAAATGTCATAAAATTAATTCTTATCAGTTTTATGTAGAATATAAGTATATCACTATATCAGACTGTGCAGCAGTATACCAGACAAGATTTTTTTTTCCTAAGAAACTTTACAAAAACAAGAAAAAAGTTTAGTGTGATTATGCTGTACTATATTACAAAAATAGTCATATGTGACTAAATTCACATATTTTGACATATGTGGCCATATCTAGCAAGAATGCACACGGGACATCCTCATGGGATTCCGTTGGTCAGTTTCTTCCACCATGAAACTTCCCATCTACTCCTGGAAGTTTGTCTCCAGAATTTTTACTAGTCATTTGAGAACAATTTTCTATTTCACCCTATCCTACCTTACTTTCTTCAAGACCTGTGGTAAGGGCTCTATCCAACATGCTCACTGACTCCTTCAGAGAGACCTGGAATATAGGAGAACTGCGTTCCATACTGTTTGTCATAGTAAGCGACTCAGGCTTACTCAAGGTAAGATTCAGATAATTTGATATATTGCACGATGTTGAAGTAAATTCATAAAGATTGATATTGTTCTGGTAGCAAGTTTCCTTCCACATCAGTCATAATAGCACACTTTCTAGGCCACCATAGCCCAAGTAACGTTGATCCATAAATCTCCTCTGTTCAGTATGCCCTATGATTTATTGATTCTGCTGTCTTCAATGAACTTGAAAATAGGTTGCCAAATCATTTTTTCTAATGTTAAAAAAAAAAAAAAAAGAAAAAAAGAAAAAAAAAGTGCTCATATCCTCTAGTAGTACAATAACGTCAGGAACTTATTGGCCATGTCTGCATTGTGTAACTCTTAATTCCACTACCTTCTGCAATGCATTTCGCACTTTACAAATAGTTCTCAACTACTCTGCAGTTTACATTATGTATAAAAGTATTATTAAAAAAAAAAAAAAACAACAAAAAAAAAATTAAAGAGAAAATTCTTTCTGGTTTCTTCGGTTAGATTTTGGACAGCATTGTTTGGGTCTACACTTGAATGCATTGGCAGCTTTACCTGATTGTCAAAGTATTAACTTCCTGTCCAGTTTTCTAGTAACCAAATTTAAACCGCTACAAAATTCTGGGTCTTCACTGGACCACTCAGGATCTTTCTTGGGGCTGAGGCATGTTTCATGTAGAGTTATTCTTTTTTTATAATGCACTCAAGATAATAAAAAGGTTTGTTCCAGATAAAGCATTTCTGGTCTTACCTACCAAAGATGTGCGCGGCAAACAGAGAAATGTTCTGGGAGAACATGTGAGAATAGTATTACTACTGCAATTAAGCAGACAGCTGGAGGAGTGCTTGAGACTTTTCCAGTTCTGTACAAAACCATGTTAGATTAGTTCCTTGTATGTTCTAATCTCCACCTTCCTGTCATCTTTTAAGAGGAAAGACAAATAGTTCTGCTACAGAGACAATCTGACATTCATGAAGGACAATGTGAACAGCACTCCTGCCTGCAGTGTATATGATTCTGAGAACAAGGACAAAAAAGTCAACATAAACTGAGAGACTACAGAAAAATGATTGACTACTTACTAGTACAAAATATATACAACATTTGAGCATTAAAACTAGGGCTCAACTGGTGACTAATTTTTGTGTTGACTTGCCAAGGTTCAGAGTTGCACCTTGAACCATTACCTCTGGTATCCCATAAGACAACATTCTATAAGTATGCTGAGTTAGATAATTTTCTGTCAGAGCACACTGCAATAGTTATCCATCAACAGATACATTTTTTTCTGTATCAGAAAGGTTTCAGTACTCTGTAGCTCATCATCCTTAGCCGTATCTATAAAAATGTGCTATCACCAAGTGATTTTGAAATGAGATGAAGATGTGAAATCTACAGCTTCAAACAATTTGGAATCCCTGTAAAGTTCAAGCAGCAGTTCTAGTAATTGACCTAAAATTCAGTACTCTATAGGGTATATATGTATAATGGTCCTTCTGCTAGAATTAATACTGAAGCATGCCTTTAAACTCCAATGATGAAACTTGACCCAGACAAATGTTCTTGCAGTGAATGTCCCTGCAATGTTCCTGAAAGCAGCACAGACAATAACTTTTGTCCTTTGGGGAAGACTGTGATATGTTACAAAAATTATTTTTCATTCTGAATCAGAACAAACCTCCCAGATGTAGAAATTTCCTATGAATTGTAAATACTATTCTTGGTTCTGTTCTACTGATATTCTTTTCTCCAAATCAATGTCCTGGAATCTCAGAGTGCCGAGAAACTATATTTATACTTATAAACTAAAGAGTGCCAGGGAATGGGCTTGAGAACAGACCTAAAGTCACCATGCTGCTTATGTCCAGAACTGTGTGCCTTTTCCTTGCCAGCTAACACTCTTACAGATGATGCCTCAACCCAATTTAAGGGGTGACAGAGGCCTGGCACTACTACACAAAGCAATATGAGAAGTACGAGGAAGAGAGTTTAAACATGTAGATTTGAGCCACCCTGAGCCATTTGCCCTCAAACCTGAAGAATAGACCGTGGAACATTTTATTTATTGAATTGATGTGGTTTGGAAATCTAGATATCTGGGAAAGTGTAGGGTTTCTTAATATATTTTGTTTGTATCCCTCATGTTTCACCCTTTTTGCCCCATTATTATTATTATTAATTCTGTAATAAAAACAATCTTATCTTTAACATGTATAAGCAAATGTACCAGATTTTAAAAAATCCTGTTTGAAGTGCTTTTCTTTGCCTGTAATATCACTAATGCTATTTATTTTAAAAATGATCATAACAAATTTATTTTTTTTAAATAAAAAATAAAAATTATCATAACAAATTTATTTATTTTTATTTTAAAAATTATCATAACAATTTTTAAATATTATCATAACAAAAAAAATCAGTTCTAATTGAATCTTCTGTTTTGGTAAAGCATTTATTTGCTTCCTTTAATTTTAGGTGGTAAAATATTTATTTTTCAAAACAACGATGCTTCACACTTAGTTACAAGCTTTTCACATGCAATGAGTGCACTTTTTCAACTTAGGTTTTCATAGGGCACTGCAGTTTATACAAGTATTATAAATGTGAGCACTGCTGTTATTCACATTCACATTTGCACATTTTCACTCAGGACTGAAGTCAAGGTGGATCTGTAAGCACAAATAAAAGTAGGATTTGACAAAAGTACCTGTACAATTGTATTCACTGTTATAAAATGACCATGCCATTAGAGATATGACACCTTCCTTTTTTGAATTTCTGATAATGATGGTTTTCCCCACACGGTGGGTCCTGGTAAGTCCCGATTTTGTCCTTTGCATGAGGGAGAAGTAAGGGGAAGAACTTTTTCTCAAGATTAGTGTTTTATGGTGTCTATTATCTTCAATGATAAGTCATGGTCAGAAGTGCTGAAGGCTGATATAAATGGACCTGAGGGAATCTGAAGTTGAGATACATCTGGTTCAACATCGACTTGAGAAAGTTAAGGGTCAGATGCAGCTTCAGATTTTAGAAATTTAAATGTCAGTGTCTTCATATAGGATTCTACAAATTAGATTAGCATAATGGCTCTCTGGACCCCTTAACTGTTAATTAGTGGCTCATTTCAGTTTCCATACTTAGTTATTTAGTGTTATTTGAGATGTCTTGGGATATCCTATCTAGCTTTCAACTGCCACTTGAGAAGGATATGAATACAAAAATAACTCCACAAAGTCCTGTATTACAGGTGGCAACAAATATCAGATACCCTAGGGCATCTTAAATGTCAATACACCTCTGTGTGAGGACAGCCATATTGATTTCTAAAATTTTCATTGACTATACATTTGACAATTTATGTGCTGAATCCCACCCCAGATGGGACAGATAACATAAGGTCCTTTTATATTCAATAGAGAACAACAGAAACCTCTGGAGGACAGTTATCTCATTCTAAGGCATCACAGAGAAAATAATCATCTGGAGTTTCTATTTCTAGTCCTTGGTTGTAAAGATTACTAGATCAGACTTAGATGTGAGATATCTTAGAGACATCTAAAGCCAGGTTAGATAAATCTGTATGTGTTGCACATAGGTGAACTTCAATGCATATGAACTCTACAGAAGTAATTTCCATTTTCCTGCTTATTGTTACTCCCTTTTTTGTAACCCTAATTTGTCGCTTGGAAAAATCATGGAGCAAATCGTCTTCAAACATGCTTTGGGGCACATGAAGAAGAAAATGACTGGGAACAATTTGTATGGATTTGACAAAGATAAGTTTGACAAAATGACTAGATTTGTGGATTAGAAGAGAGGAGATGTCATTTGAAAAACAAGGCTTTCAACACAGTGTCCAACAATATTTTTCCATCTAAGTTAAGATGCTACATAGATGAATGAAATTCAACAAGAACAAAGGCAAAGTCCTGCCCCTAGGAAAGAAGACACCCCCCCAGCAGCAATACAGCCTGGGGGAAGACTTTCTGGGGAGCTACTCAGTGGAAAAGACTTTTGGGATCCTTGGGAGAGAGTGAAACAAATATTAGCCAGCAGTGTGATCTGGCAGCAGAGGTGGCCAACAGCATACAGGGCTGTCTTAACAGAAAAACAAGCAAAAGACCAAAGGAAGGGATTATCTCCCTACTCAGCACTCATTGGACCACACCTAGAACACTGCAACTAGTTTTGGGCCCCCTACTACAGGAAAGACATTTGTCAAGTGGAACAAGTTCAACAGAGGGAGACCAGGATGGCCAGGGCTGGAGTACTTGCCCCATGAGAAGAATCTCAGGGAGTGGACCTGGTTCAACTCAGAGATGAGACCTCACAGCAGCCCCCCTTACCTATAGGGAAGCTACTGAGAAGACAGACCCAAGATCTTCACAGCGGTGTATGGCAAGAGGATGAGTTACAAAGGGCACAAGTTGAAATGAGAGAGGCTTTTACTATGGGAGAATTTTTTTCCCCATGGGGACAGTCAGGTAGTGGAACAGCTTGCCCAGAGAGACTATGCAGTATCCAGCCTTGGAGGATTTCTACATCTGACTGGATAAAGTCTTGAGCAGCAAAGTGTGATCTCACAGCTGACCTGCAGTGAGCAAGAATTTGGACCAGGGACCTCCTGAGGTTCCTTCCTGTCTTTGATTTTAATGTTCTAAGTCTAGAGTCCTGATAGATATTTTCCAGATTTATGAAATAACATGACAAGAACATTGCTACACCCAACCATTTATTTTCTGGTTTCTCACTTAATTTCAGGAGCTTTCCATATAAACTTTTACACCTGAAATTATTACGTTACTTGATTTTTATAGTCAAAAGAGCTAAATATCATGTCTTCGATCCTAAAGTAGATCAGATTAATCACATACCAAAATGGCTCCTCCTACTCAGTAATTCTAAAGGAAGCAAAGAACAACTGCCTTAAATGTAGACTATGTGCTGAAGATATTTAAGGTCATGAAAGATTAATTCTTACCCGGAAAGATCTAATTTAGTTAGCTGACAATATTTGAGAAGTTATCTATGAAGTGAAGGGTCAAAAAAATTGGACTCAGTCTTTGGTTCAAGTGAACAAACATTGATCTACTGTTCCCAATTTATTGAAAGTTTCTGAAGGACTTTTGCTGTTTTACTCAAGACTCAGTCTTAATAATAAGTAGCATGCTACAAAGATTTTGTGAGACCAAAAAAAAAAGATTACGGCTATGAAAGTTTTGCTTATATGACTTAGAGTTAACACCAAATTATATAAACAGCAACTATCTGTTTCATAGAATCATAGAATGGTTAGAGTTGGAAGGGACCTTAAAGACCATCTAGCCATTGGCAGGGACACCTCCCACTAGACCAGGCTGCTCAAAGCCCCATCCAGCTTGGGCTTAAACACTTCCAGGGATGGGGCATCCACAACTTCTCTGGGCAACCTGTTCCAGTGTCTCACCACCCTCACAGTAAAGAATTTCTTTCTGGTACCCAATCTAAATCTTCCCTCTTCCAATTTTAAACCATTTAAAACCATTACCCCTTGTCCTGTCACTACACTTGCCGGAGCCTTCTCTTCTCCAGGCTGAAAAACCTCAGCTCTCTCAGCCTGCCTTCACAGGAGAGGTGCTCCATTCCTCTGATCATCTTTGTGGTCCTCTGCTGGATCTGTTCCATTAGGTCCATATCCTTTCTGTGTTGAGGACTCCAAAGCTGGACACAGTATTCCAGGTGGGGTCTCACAAGAGCAGAATAGAGGGGCAGAATCACCTCCTTCAGCCTACTGGATGCGCTTCTTTTGATGCAGCCGAGGATGCGGTTAAATTTCTGGGCTGCCAGTGTGCACTGCCAGCTCATGTTGAGCTTCTCATCCATGAGCACTCCCAAGTCCTTCTCCTCAGGGCTGCTCTCCAGCCATTCTCCTCCCAACCTGTATTTGTGCCTGGGATTGCCACATCCCAGGTGCAGGACCCTGCACTTGGCTTGGTTGAACTTCATATGATTTGCATGATCCCACCTCTCAAGCATATCCAGGTCCCTCTGGATGGCATCCCTTCCCTTCAGCTTGTCGACCGTGCCACCGAGCTTGGTGTCATCGGCAAACTTGCTGAGGGTGCACTTTATCCCACTGTCCACATCTCTGACAAAGATGTTAAATAGCACTGGTCCCAGTACTGACCCCTGAGGAACACCACTCATCACTGGCCGCCACTTGGACATTGAGCCGTTGACCACAAACATTACAAAGTTTCACAACTTTGTAAAATCTTTAAATAGACAAAAAAGAGAAAGGTTTACTTTTTAATTCTCATTTAAATGAGAATTTAATAATTTAATTCTCATTTAAATGAGAAATTAACGTCTAATGTTTTGCTTTCATTTCAGCTATTATTGTCAAACAATATTCTTAACAGTGACTGCTAGTGAATACATGGATGATGCAGTATTGTGAATTCATGTCTACTGAGCCTTGCAAAATGAATAGACTGATAAAAAACATTTGCAGTGAAGTCCAAATGCATAAATGAAAGAATGTAGCTTCATGAGAAAGCCTACCATTTCAGGCAAAAATGATTGGCATCTTCATTGTGAGCAAAGCACTCACTGCAAGGAAGATTTCTGCTTATAAATGAGGAAGAACATAATTTAACTAACAGAATCATATAATTTAACTACGGAAAAAGATGTATTATGTCATATGGTTCATCAGTCTGGTGATTCATAATTGCTCCTTGTCAGGTTTTCAACAGAGTTGTGCCTGGTTTAGTTTTAAATGTTCAAGAGAAATAACTCTCTTTATTTCCCACAGGAGACTATATTGGCTGTGAGAGCTTATTGCAAGGAAGTATTTATTAAGTTCAGTCTAACACCTGTTGTTTCTATAAATCACTGAAAGGAGGTTTTTTATTATTATTATCTTAATTGCCACTTTCTTCTCACCTGATACGCTAAAATGTTGTGTCTCATTTAACATAAATATATATTTACCTTTGAAATAATTCTTTTGTAAGTGATCTCTCCAACATCATGCACTTATCTTCCAAACTGTCTATACTTATCTGGTAATGAAATGATTGGAACTCAGTATCTTTAGATCTGTCTCAACAGAATTGCTCAGAGAAAGACTGATGTTTGCATGAACTAAAACTGCGTTCATAAGGTTTTGTTGTGATTCATTGCAAAGTGATTGCTATTTCTTTTACTGTTTCTCATTATCTTTTGCTTGCTACATAGCATCAAAGAAATATTTTCACAGGTCTGAAAGAGTAGAGGATTTTTTAAATGAAAATTTGTTAAGTGAAAACCATCTCTGACGCTTCAGGGAAGATGAAGAATGAAAAAAAAAGTGTTACCAGACCACTTATACAGCGAGCAAATGTGTGAGGACTGGTAGCATGGACATTGTTATTTGGTTTCATAAGAAGTCCAAACATGGATAGGTGGAGTTAACTAAACAGACAAGTAGCTCTATTTTAGTTTGATCATTAGGGATTTTGAATAGTCTTTTGCATTAGTATTTTTGCTTATTTTTCCTGCGTTGTGGCAGCCCCAGATCCCCCTGAACAGGTACACCTGCATGTATGCAATGTGCCAATTAAATCAGTAGATCCACATGTGAACATGCCAAAACATGCCTTATCTACTGTCTTGGGGTATTTGGAAAACAAGAAGCAACCAGATTGAAAGAATTTCTTCTAGACAGTGTGAACCCCCAAGAATATATAAAAATTAAGTTTGCCTGGAACTGAGTTTATTTCTTTTGTACTACAGCAAGTACTTTTACATTACACAGAATGTAATCTTAATTCTGAGTCACACAATACAGTTGGTGGGGTCTTTTAATGAAAAAGTTATCAATTTTCTTCTATAGAAATGGGGACAAAAGGGAATTCTGCATGGAAGAAATATTTTCTGTATCATAATTATGCAAAACACTTTGATTAATCTTTGAATCTGCAGAAGGAAATGCATATAGCACTCGTGAAAAAAATTCTGTAATATGTCTATAGATTTGCAGATTAACCTGAACCCAAAATGTCAAGATTTGAACTAACTTTTATTAAATTCTTATCTTTTTATTTATTTTTCTGGAAATAATACTTCGTCAGGAGTCACACATAATTCTTACATAAGTAAGAATTCAGGAGAACGGAAAATAAAGAGACAGGACTGACGGCAACCAAACAGTTCCCTTGTGTTTGGCATTTTTAAAACGTGGGGGTATGTTAAACGTGAAATAGTAACACATAACGAATATCCTTAATTTAGATATGTAATTCAAGGAACTTCCATTATGCTTTTGATAAAGATTTGGTAAACAAAGGGAGAAAAGTGACTAAAACTGCACAATATGTAGGCACAAATTTCAAAGGTATTGGTCACACAGTGTTAATTAAAAAAAAAAAAAATCTGTTAAGGGCTATAGCTCTGTGTTTGTGCTGTGAAACCTGACAGATCTTCAGTGCTCTTGTAATTCCTAATGTGGACCTAATGAGTTTGCCTGGGAATAAAATGGAAAGAGAAAAATAAGTAAAGACAGAAATAAAATTCCAATATAATGAACACTCAAAATAAATTTCATAAATATATTGAATATTTCCCATTATGAGCCTCAGTGCAGTGTCTTGTGTAAACATGCATAACCAAAGAATACATCGATTACAAGTGACTGATATCAAATCACCCCTTAAAGATTTTTAAGGCAGATCTTGACTGAAAAAGACTCGGAAAAATCCTTGTTGTTAGAGGATTACTGCACAGTCAAGGAACTGAAAGTATTAAAAAATAATATTCACTGACTCTGGGTCAGATTCTTAGTTGATAAAAAATGGAACTGAGATGGAACTTTGATCCATTCAATAACATATACTTTGGAAAATTTGAAAACAATTATTATTTCCCATGAATTGCAATGTCCTGTGTATGTAAAATCTTCTAATTCAGTGCTACATTGAGAACACAAGGCTTTAAAGCTCAGGGGAACATCAGCCAAAATGTAAGACAAGAGTCTTTACACTGCAGATCATTGACTAGAAGGAATGAAAGAGCTTTTAGAAAAATGTGTCTGAAACTTTGAGTAAAAAGAACAAGATCTAAGCATGACCATTACAGAAAAACAAATTAATTGCTATGAGTAGCTGGTTGGAAACATTAACTGAATTTCTGAATCTCTTCTTAATGTTAAAATAATGTCAAATATATTTTGTAAGATAGAGCTAAATAAGCAGTTAACTAGAATTTGTCTTGCTGTCCAATTTTTGGTAACTAAATGTTTTTCAAGTCCTGAAGTTTTCAAGTTCCTAAAAGTTTTTCAAGTATCTGGCATTACTACTGCCATCAGTCTGTAGACATAACATATGGAGGTGTCATTTGCTATTATTTTTACTGTAATGGCATTTTACCCAAAAAACCCTGGTATTCAGAAGCTATAGTAAGTCCTGACATGTTTAGTGGAATCACGTTTCTAGTGATATGATACCGATGATGAACTTCAGAGGGTTTTTTTACAAGATATTCTCTGGGGGATGGGTGGAACCTTTCAAAACAGAAGAAACTTCTTAAGTGAATCTATGGATTTCAAGCAATAGATCTGGTTAAGAGGAGTCAGAGAGTAGTGTTACCAACTCCTCCCAGCTTTCTGGTGCATCTAACACATAGTAACTGATTTTGTTTTGCCTATTTCTCTTAGTGGATAGTAACTTATACTACCTGACATGCTGTTAACTTCAGAAATGAAACACGGAGACTGTTGCAATCCCAGAGAAAGCCCTTATAAATTCCAAAAGAGAAAATTATTATTGTCTTGACCTGTGCTGTACTTCTCTATTTGCGTATATTTGTGTAAATGTCTCCTCTCAATTTCATGTAAGCCCAACAGTTACGAAGCCTCCTGCATCATATTCTAAGCACCAGTCTTCCTGTATTCCTAACTTGCCATTTTGCTTTTTGACATCAAAATATTGTATTAGATAAATGTCTCCTCTCAATTTCATGTAAGCCCAACAGTTACGAAGCCTCCTGCATCATATTCTAAGCACCAGTCTTCCTGTATTCCTAACTTGCCATTTTGCTTTTTGACATCAAAATATTGTATTAGATAAGTCACCAGTTTCAGCAGTCAGAAAGCACTGATACGTTTTGTTTTTACATTACATGACATTAAATCTCATGTCAATAAGAAATGCCTCATAGTCTTACTTCAGAATGCAGACACATTTTATTTTCCTTATGTTATAGAAAAGAAAACTGAGAGTTAGCATCATGACACCCTGAAAGTCTTCAGGTTACAGTCCAATATATTAACAGGATAAGCCCATTTCTTTTTGACTTATCTATACTACTCTCACAACGAATTAGTCAGATTTTAATGTTTTCATTAGAACATCTATTTTATTGAGTCTAATTCATTTCACATTGGTGCTAAGAAATGTGCATATTTATTTTTAATTACTGGTAAATACACATAGGTTGCACCTATGTGGTACGAGGTATCACTGAAAACCAAGAAATATTCCTGAGTCTTAAATAGTACTTTAGGGTTTAGACATTTGTCTTTGCAAATTCTTCAATGGAGATACTTTTTGGTCAAAAATAAATAAATTGTAGATGTGTTGATATTTATAAAATAATGAAAAGAAAATAAAAGCCTTGTTATGTGGAAGAATGCTCTTGGAAACTGTAAAGGCAAACTGTACTGAAGTAAAAGATTTTGTAGAGCCATTTTGAACAAAAGCTATTATTTCTGCAGGGTAAAACAAGGAAGTAGACTATGAATTGTTTATGCAGATAAGCAGAGGTGGTGAAATGGCTGGAACACTAATCATAAGGGATTTCAATTATGCTGATGTTGAACACAATGAGAACTGTGAAGGAGCTTAAAAAAGCAAAAAACAAACCAAAAAGAACCCCAGCCAACTAAAAAAACCCCAAACACTCTTCCCCCCGAAATAGAAAACATGAACACCTAAGCTTGTTTCTTCTGTTGGCTAAAAATATCAGCAGACTGTCCCTAGCTGCAATCCTGAGAAGCAGAACAACATGATAAATGAGATAAAATGGTTGTCATCTCATACCACACCAATGGGCACCTATCCCTGAGGGGAAGTAGGCTCTGGTTTCGTTGGGACATTACCCTAATACCTCTAATTTTTGTCTAAGGCTTGCAAACAAAAGCTGTTAGACCTAATCAATACATTCCTGGAACACAACACACTGTTCTCAGCCATTATTAAACATTTTGACTACTATGCTGAGCAGCTTTGGCCCTCTGCAGAGGAAGTCAGTAGCAGGCAATACTGCAACTCTTCAGGGTCTCTATGGAGATTGCTTTGTGCCTCTAGGGATCACCATCAGAAAACAGTATATCCCTTATATGAATCAAACAGATTATATTATTATTTTAGAAATAATATACAAAAGGCAATTTCCATTTCTTTCAAATAGAAATAAGGTTTTTTTCACATTTCAGTTAAGGGTTGTGTATCTTGTGTAAGATAGCCATTATCTGGTTTTAGGTCATATAGGTGATTGATAAATCTGATGTGTAAAGTAATGGTATTCTTGTAAGAATGGCATGAGACAATCATTCAGGAAAATAAATGAAAGGCAAATAAAAAACAATAGGAGTGTTAGGAATGCCAAGCTTTTTGGGCCGCACAGTGCAGTTTTCAAAGCCATGATAAATAATTCATGCTAGTTTGTACACAATGTATTATAAGAAATATTGAGTATGACAGGGATTCATCATTTCCAAAACTTGGGAAATTATGGGAAATGAATTATATATACAGAATTTTAATCCTTACCCAAAGAATTTTAAGAGTAACTTGGAAAAAAAAAAAAAAAAGAATGGGAATAAAAGTATTCTGTAATGCTTCCATACGTTTTCAGAGAAAAATGTATTCGATCACTGTTAAGTATCCACAGATTCATTCTCATAAAAATATTATTGTTCCCATTACATTCAGTGAAAATATGTTTATTTAAGGCAAATAGTAACTTTAGGCTCTTTTTTTTTTGGTGATGTTTCAGCATATACTCTTAAACTCTTCAAACAAGGCAAATTAGGTTCTGAAACAACTCCCTAACTGAAGTCATAGTTAAAAAACACTGAACTTCTGTGGACTGTTTAATACTGTTCCAGGAAATAAAACACAGTTGTCAGTTTGGTTGTGGGGTTTTTTTTCCTGATGTCAGATCAGAATTTTTCTTATTGCAACTTGCAGACATTGTACTATATCCTATAGCTCTGCTTGTCTGAGAACAATCTGGCTTCTTCCATACCATAACAACTTATTAGGCATTCAAAGGCAGCAATAAAATTATTCCTTAGCCTACTTTTATTAAGACTGAAAAAGTCTGGATTTCTCTTTCTCTTTTTTTTTCCCCCCCTCATCTCTCATATTTAAGAATTTGAATGGCCACACTCTACTGTGCAGTTCTCTTCCCGTATTTTCTGTTCTCACAAATAAAAACTCAGAGCAGTTATAACTCCTAGTAGCCAAAAAAGTGTTAGTTCTAGAACAATATAGAATCAGAATTCTATTTTTTCTTTCATTTATAAAGTGTAAGGATTTTCTTTGCACTATTTTGCACTCTTTGGCACGAACGTCAGTGATACACAACTTTGCACTTCTGTAGTAAAGATCAGAAGGATCAGATTTGTTTTAGAGGTGTCTTTGTGGCACAACTTAGGTGATTCTGCAAGTATGTACTGACATCTGGTGGATGTTTAACAAAAACGCAAAGAAAACTACTACATGCTAGTGTCTGTGATGATAGCACTTTCAAAGTACTTGCAGCGGTTTTCATAGCATAAGTTCTGAGTCCTCTTTCCAATACCACGTATGGGAGAAAATAAAACCTGAATACAGATTTCATTGACAGGATTTCTGTTTCTCTTATGCCATTTGTGAAGAACAGATTTCTAAAAAAACTCTAATTATTTCTGGTTTTCTTTATAAAAAAATGCACCTTTTAAAATATATACAACGGCAGGTCAAAAACATGTATGTGAAAAAAACACATACAAATACCTAAATCATAAGTGCCAACAATCTGTATGTTTAATTTATTACTGCATTATTATTTGTTATTTTTCATGCTCAGAAATTAAATGGAAGTACTTGGAAGATGTAGGTCCTCTGCTGAAAGTGCCTGGCAAGTTAGTTGCAAATGAAACAAAAAATGCTCAGGTATTCAGTGTCTTCTATACCTCCGTATTTATGGGTAAGGACAGTCCCCAAATATGCATCTGAACAAGGAATGACAAATACCTTCTAGAAGGAAAAAAATAATCCGAAAGAGCAATACAGGCTGGGGTCCAGCGGGCTAAGGTGTAGCTCTTCCAAAAAAGACCTCAGGATCCTGATGGACAGCAAGTAGAACATGAGTCAACAATGCACTTCTCTGTGTCCTCAGCAACATCAGTAAGCATATAGTAGGCTGCTCCAACAAGTTATAGGGTCAGGATATATGTGTATTGGGATTGGACTAGATGATCTCCAGAGGTCCCTTCCAACCCCGTATCATTCTATGATGTGTCAACAGACACAGATCAATAGCTTCAGGGCAAACACTTTATCTCTAAATAGTAACAAATACAGATCAGTAGTACAATTATCCAGGTGAAAACAACAGTAATTCGCAAACACTGGCCTAAACATAACATCTGGACGTGCAAAGACTTACATGACCATGGATATCAGAAAAGCAGGCAGGGAGCAGGCTATGGTTTCTTCTCCAGACAAGCAACTTGGACCAGCCAAAGTGCTCAGGGAATTCTGAATTCCCTGATCAGACTACCCTTTTTATCGCTGAGTCACAGAAGCACTGTCTGGTCTTGTTAACGAAACACTACAACCCATCTCTGCTCCCTCCTTGTGATAGCTCTGTTTACACTGAGGAGAGAAGTATCAATATAAAGAAATTCTATCCCCACATTCCTTTGTGTGTATATTCCTGGAAATATTGTATATGGTAGTACAAGCCTTACACCTCCTTAGTTGTGCATTAGCCCTGGAAATACTGTATAAGGCAATAGTGGCCTTACACATATCCAGTAAATCAAGGTATCTGCTGCGGCATTTGTTAGACTACGCTTGAAATATTGTTTTGGTGTCACAGAGTGTCACACAGTTCAAGAGACACATCAAAAGAATCGAGAAGGTCCACCAGAGGGGTCACAAAGGCAATTAGAGGTCTGGAAAATGACATTTGAAGAAAAGTTGAAGAATTTTAGCTTCTTTGGCTTAGAAAAGGTTAAAGTAGAAGACTCAGGGGTTTCTAATTAAAGTCTTCAAATATTCAAAAGGTAGTTATAAAGAAAATAGAGATGCTCTCTTCTCAAGGATGAACAGAGACAGGACAAGAGGCAACAGACAAAAGTTTTTCAGCGGAAACAGCTTTGAACATGAGAAAAAAAATACTTCAGCATGAAAATAATTAACACTGGAATAGGTTGCCAAGAGAAATAGTGGAAACTCCCTTGCAGGAAATACTCTATATCTATATATGATCTATTTTTTTAAAACTTTTTTTCTTTTTCATAGATCTAGCTATAGAGCTACAGATGACCTCTTTTTTAAAAAAGATTTTTCATATTACTCAGAAACATTTTAATACATTGAAATGTAGAATTGCACAATAAAGTTGCAGAGGGACAGTAAAAAGCTGGAGTTATTAACTGATGGCACCTATGTTTCATCAGTTTTAATTATTTATTTTTCTTCTTGATAAAAATAAGTTGTTTTTAAATAAAAAAGAAGTGTAAATAAGTAGCTTTAACTAATTTATAATGTATTGATAACACATCAGAAGAAGCTAAATAAAGTCCTATTTAGATCATGCTGAAAACCTAGTATAGGTCAGATTTGAACCCGAATAAAAATTTCTGTAATATTGTTAAGGAAGTAAATACTACTTGCAAGTGCATTGAGAAAGAAGCACTTATGTTCCTAGTTGTATGCTAAGAATTTAATAATATTACAGCTAACAGCAAATCTGCAGATGTGTTGGTCCATAAATTCCGTCAAAAATTATGGAAATAACATTTCTTTTTACATTTCGTTTGGAAAATAAGGAGAAAAATATAGAATGGTTGATCTTATAAAATAGCTTTGAATTGAAGTATGAGTTGATTTGCTTTAAATTATACCGTGAGGGTATAATTTCTGCAATTATTACTGCAGGCTTCAGAATGGGTTTCAATCTGTGTGTGCACTTAGGAAGCTGAAGACGTTGTTTAAGGGCTATTCAAGGCTTCCTATTGCCTGTGTTTATACCACAGCTTCTCACCTGCACAGAAGACTTGGAAGACCACAGAAAATTGTCCACATGCTTCCAATGTGTCACGTAGACAGCTTCAGCATTTCTTGGAGTAGTACTTCTGCATAAATTTGGATTAAATTTAAATATTAAGGGTATCTGAACCGATCTGGTGACTACCATTTTTCCTCACCAGAAGAGTAATAGATACCACCAATCTCATCCTAAAAATAAACATTTGTGTTGGGGCAAATGAACCATACTCTGAAAGCAACTGTTTTTTACTGAAGAAAAGAAGAAAACACAGGGTGGCTAACTAAGACTCACATCTGTATCGTGAGCATCAAAAACCAGATGCACTCACAAATACGTCTTCTGTATGTCCAGTTTGTTTAAATATTTTGCAACTTGATCCTTCTCCATCAAATGTAAATCTTCCTTCCTCCAGACTTTCCTACTGGTCTCAGTTGCCTGCAGTTCCTGAAGTCAAATATTGCCAGGAGGCAAAGAGGGCATTGAGTGCAACTTATCACTAACCAGATGAATCATCTCAAGTGGTAAGAATTTTTAAAAGGTGTGATATATATTCTAAAATTAAACTCCAGTGCAACCTCACGACAACAATTACAATCTTTGTGCTTTCACGGCATGCTGAAAAATGCAATCATGGCACCTCCCTTGCTGAGGCCTGACAGTCTTTTTTTCTGCTTTTTACTAAGGATGTAGCTTCAAACGGTACATAATGGCTTCACCATGGGAAATGCCCATTCCCAGTTCTTAATCGCTGGTTTATGGTCCGGTTCTAAACTGAATCGGAAGCACTGTGGAGATAGAGAAGATCTGTAAAAAGCTGTTGATGCCAGCAGAGGGGCTTGAAGGAATTTGTTGCCAACCTTCAGAGATCGGGACATCACATAAACTATTTCACCGCACCAAGCAAGTTCCACATATAAGTACAGTAGAAAAATGATAGATCAGGCCAGAGGGTGGAGTCTGAGAGCATTGTTCTGTAGTGCAATAAATACAGTCATGCTATTGGTAGTATCAGGCCATGGGCTTCATACTGAGTTTGCATAGCCTTGGGACTGAGGTTGGTCAGTCTTACTTTTTTAATGTTTGAAATCTGTAGACATATAGCCTCTGAAGTCAGTTAAACTACTGATTTGAATAAAACTATTGACAATTTGCTATTATTTATTATCAAATTACAAAATATTTTAAGAATTGTGACATTTATTTTATTTTGCATATAATTTTACCTATATTGGGAAACTCAACAGTAGTTGGGTTTAACTCCTTTTGTCTTTTTCTTTCCAACTTTGATAAAGGAATTATTTTAAGCCAAGAGTGTAATGACATGTATTTTCAATCTAGTTTGATAAAGCTTTACTGGTTAGAAAAATGTATTTAAATCACACCATAAATTCCTTCAACTCTCGTTGCTGACCTCAGCTTTTACATCTATTCCATCCACAATCACTTTGTAGACTATATCTATTTTAGCAACTTAGAGCCAGGCACACAATGCTCTCAGGACTGAAATGCAACTGCCTGTATTTTTAAGATTTTAGACCAAACTTTGCAACAATGTTGACCTGGGCCAACTAGCAGACTCTTAACTAATTCATGGGTATGTTTTAGGAAGTCAAATACTCCAGCCACTGTGTCTAAATATCAGCCAGCAGTCTGCATGCTGCCACTCTCTTTCTGTGGCTAAAAGCACTTACTAATAGATATAGGTCATTCTATTTAACCCTGGGACCAGGAAGGTTTCCGAGTTCTGTTTAATTTACTACTATTGACGTAGCTTTAGCTTCTGAGACTGAAGATTTTCATTTATAATGTTCTTCTAGTGATATCTGAACCACAGATTAGTGTACTTTGAAAAAAGCTTAACTAATTTGAAAGAACAGGTTTTTGGTTGCTAGTGTCAATTGTTGCCCTTTTTTGGAAAGTCTGCATTAGCTACATGGAAACTTACAAGCACACTAAAATCATGAAAGGCTGTGCAGATATTTTTAACTTAATTTCTTCAGATTCTTCTTGAGACAGTAACTTGTTTTGTTACAGCATCATCCATCTGAGGATCTCAAAGTACTGTTAAAACATTAATAAATGAGTCAGTGAAATGTTGTAACGTATCAGGGAGCTAGGGAAGACTGAGAGATGGATTTATCATTTATTATTTGTACAACTACATATCAGTACATGGCTCTGTGAAGCAGAAAGCCATGTCAAAAAAAAACCTTTGTAGTCTCCCTAAAGAGATTTCATTACCATTTGATGAGAACAGGTTAGTAAAGAGTAATTAATCTACTTGCCAAACATTGGTGAGCATAACTCCCATTAGTACTAGACTCCAGGCTGCTATTTTCTCCCTATTAAAGAGCTTTAGTTGCCATTAGTCATATGTCCAAGTTCTGCATTAAAGATGAAGTGTCTCATCCTTGATACGAATCACAGTTCCTTTATGGCACCATATTCCAAAGCCGTTTTCCTCTGCACTCTCTCCCGATGAGCAGAGTTTACTGTTGAAAATCTCTTTACTCCAACTGGAAAAAAGACATAGTCCAGACATCCAGGAAAGTAAGTAATCCCCAGAAGACTTTTATGGGAATGAGGGAGTTGTCACCCCAGTGTAGGCAAAAGGTTTGGGTCAGGCATGAATGTAGTCGGAAGATGGTGCAGACTGGGTCCTCAGCACAGCTCACTTTGATGGATACCTGTTAAAGGATGACCACTACCCAAAACAGTATCAGAGAAGCCACTGGACAAACCCCTTCCTGAGCATCACTGACAGAATCACAGAATGATATGGCGTTGGAAGGGACCTCTGGAGATCATCTAGACCAACTCCCCTGCCAAAGCAGTTCCCCCTAGAGCAGGTTGCACAGGAACGTGTCCAGGCGGGTTTTGAATGTCCCCGGAGAAGGAGACTCCACCACCTCCCCGGGCAGCCTATTCCAGTGCTCTGCCACCCTCCAAGTAAAGACGTTCCTCCTCACTTCTAGGTGGAACTCCTTATATTCAAGTTTGTGCCCATTTCCTCTTGTCCTGTCCCTGGGCACCACTGAAAAAAGACTGGCCCCATTCTCTTGACACCCACCCTTTAAGTATTTGTAAACATTAATCAGATCCCTCCTCTGTCTTCTCTTCTCCAGACTAAACAGACCCAAGTCCACCAGGCTCTCCTCATAAGAGATTTGTTCCAGACTCCTAATCATCTTTGTATGTTGCTACATACAAGCTACAAGAATATTGTTACAGAGAGATACAGTGGATAAACAGAGGTATATCACTGCACAGAAGAAGCATAAGCAATTACATCTTTGTCATTTTCCTTCATCGTTTTTAAAGGGTCCTCCAATGTTCTGTGACTACAGCCCTCCTGCCCATATTACATTTATTTTGATTGTCCTATCTTTGTTTTTGCAGCATAGTGTTCTGATTATATTTGGTTCTTACCACCTTTTCTTGGCTGGCTATAATTTTAAGCCTTCCTATTAGATTAAAATATATGAATCTGTTTTCAACAGTCTTTATAGCCCTGGTGAATAAACAGGTTTTAGACAATTTATTCAGATTTATAGTTATATTATCATTATCTGTTGCATGGCTGGACAAAGTTAGGTTACTGCTTTTCCTGTTACCTTAAAATGCAGTAAAAAAATTTTTTAGAAAGGTCCGCAGAATATTTCAACTAGTTACAATGCAGAAACTGTTATAGCCACAAGAGAGTGCTCTTGTAAAAACATAAGGCTGAATGAAAAATAAGTACATTTTGCACTTTAACAATGAAAAATTAGTTTACTAATTAGTGTTTACTTTAATTATTGCATTTAAGGAAATTAAACACTGATGTAAATTAGCATGGCATTCCCAACTCCATTTATATTCACCTTTTTATTTGTTTTTAATTAAAGCCAAGAACTAGTAAATAACATGCACACAGCTACAGTCCTTTTGAAATAACGACAGTTTTGTTATGCAATCATAGTTCCTCTAACATTTTGTCCCCCACTCTTCACTTGCACAGTGCAATGACCCTTAGAGATAAAAAATATCAATTCAATATGAAAATACAGCTTCAGCCCCAATAATGTTTTTGCTTTATAGAAAGGAGTTAGTATTAGATAAACACTTCCTTATGCCCTTTGTGTGTTAAATTATACCTTTTTAGGTGCTTAAACACAAGCTTATGCCTTTGAGACCTTAGAAAGTCCTACCCCTCCATAATGTCCTAGCAGAGGATGCTTTCTAATTGCAGAATAGAGCGTGATACACATAATCATGTAACCCGATGAAATTCTGCAATTTAGCAGTAATTACATCTTAGTGACAGTTATCCTACCTTGTTCAAAAACAAACTGAACTTTGTAGAGAGAGCACAGGATCACAGGGGAGCTAGATCTTCCTTCTTGATTTGAGCTACCTAGATTTGTTGAAGATCAAAGTACAATGCCTTATTTTATGTCAGTGACCGAGCCAGTGTAAATGAGCATCTGTCTCTGTCACATCTTGCCCTCATATAATTCATTTAAATCCAAAGAAATGAAGCTACTTTTGCTAAATTTTTGCCAGATAACTGTTTTGATGACTAGAGGACTTGGCCAGTGGTTTTGTTTAGCCCCTTGAACTCCAAGAAGAAAGTCAGGCACCAATAGAGGTTAGGGGTGGACCTGCTGGAGACAACTTCTGAAGAGAAAGATCTAGGGGTCCTGGTGGACAGCAAAATGACAATGAGCAAGCAGTGTGCTCTTGAGGCCAGGAAGGCCAACGGAATCTTGGGCTGCATAGGGAAGAGTGTGGCCAGCAGGTCAAGGGAAGTCATTCTCCCCCTCTACTCTGCACTGGTGAGGCCACAACTGGAATACTGCGTCCAGTTCTGGGCTCCCCAGTTCAAGAGGGACAGGGAACTACTGGAAAGAGTCCAACGAAGGGCAACAAAGATGATTCAAAGATTAGAGCATCTCCCTTATGAGGAGAGACTGAGAGAGCTGGGACTCTTTAGTCTGGAGATGAGAAGGCTGAGGGGAGACCTTATTAATGCTTACAAATACCTCAAGGGTGGGTTGAAGGAGGGGGGAGCCAGACTCTTTTCAGTGGTTCCCAGTGAGAGGACGAGGGGCAACGGGCACAAGTTGGAACATAAGAGGTTCCACTCAAATATGAGAAAAAACTTCTTCACAGTAAGGGTGACAGAGCCCTGGAACAGGCTGCCCAGGGAGATTGTGGAGTCCCCTTCTTTGGAGATTTTCAAGACCTGCCTGGATGCAGTCCTGAGTAACATGCTCTGACAAGCTCTAGGCAATCCAGCTTCAGCAGGGGAGTTGGACTAGATGATCTCTATGGTCCCTTCCAACTCTAAAAATTCAGTGAAATTCAGTGAAATTTGTGTTTATAAAGCAGAAATCTGCATCAGTTGGAGAATGTTGTTTTTTATGTTTGCAACATTTTCTCACTACTGATGACATACTTTATCCTATTCTCATTAAAATCAATGGCAACACTCTGTTTATTTCAGTCACTGCAGGATCTGGCCATTAGTATGTTAATTTCTAATCTTCCCTTCCAAATTCTACCATGTGCTTCTCTTTTTTTTTTTTTGTTTTGAATAAAAAATGTGTTTTGCAGACATATTTTCAGTTACTAATGTTATTACTTTCCTTATGCATGATTCTCTTCAGCTGAACTTTCCAGATAGTATCCAAGATCCAAGTATCTTTTCCTTAGATTCCTCATTTTAAAGTTGCTACTGCATGATAAATATTGAATTTGAATAACAACCTTTCTGAGGTACCAAAATAGCTCACCCTTCTGATCTCATTATTTTCTTCCATTCTTCCTCTAAATCTAATAGCTTTCAGTCCTCGAATTGCAGTGCTTAAAATATCTATGACTCATTAATTGTAAAAAAATTGTCTTTTTATTCATTAGTAGTAGAGCTTTTCATTGAATGTCCCAGCAGTGGCCCAAGACAATTTAGATAAAAACCATTATTTCTTCTGTCTAGACAGGAATTAATTTGTAGTTTTGCCCTTTTGCACAGGAATGATGGAGAATTGTTGTCATTTGATGTAATACAGAAAAGACTTTTGCACCTTTAATCAGATATTGCAGATCAGATACTGTCAGATATATTTTTGCAGATCAGATATTGCCAACAGTCCCTTTATGGCCACAATTCAGCCAAGTACTTAAATGGATGCTTTTTCTTAATGATGTAATTTCACAGTAATTATGAAAGTATTTAAAGTTACACTTGTGTTCAATACATTGACTTCTGAGGGCTTTATTATTTGAATAGAAAAAAACTTAATTATTTTCTTTCTTTTAAACAAAACATCACCAGACTTCACTTTCCCTAATAGAGTCTTCACAGTAAATACAGTTCGTTAAATTCTCCATCTAGAAGCAAAACCCTCCACTCCATAAAGAATACAATTTTTTTCTGAAGAGCAGACAGAATCACAGGACCAGAAAAAACCGCATGGCTTATGATATTCAGTAATTACAGACATCAATAAAGTAGATATTTAATTAGAAATACTTATAGAACATATATTGTATAAATCCTAAAACACATGTACATTGCTGAATACATTAACAAACACAAACCCCAGACTGCATGATTTATTGACACCAAACGTTCGGTGTTCCTAGACAAATGCAAAAGGTATTCTCCATCTAAATCCATGTCCATACAGCATAAAAAACTGTCTTTATTTCAAAGATACTGAGAATCTGCTGCTCACACTAAAACCAAAAGTTACTAGATACTTAGTGTACCTGTCATCAAAACTGCATAATTATGTGCCACAGTATGTTTTCACTGTTAATTAACTGTCATGTCCTTCTCAGATATTTTGGCCATATATGGACTGTTCTTATGCCCTGAAGCTGTATTGTAAGTTTCCCTCTGTCTTTATGATAGTTTCTTATGCACAACTGATGAAAAAAAAAACAAAAGATTTTTTTTCTTTTTGGTTACACTTAAGGAAACAATCTTCCTTCTTCATAAATGCAATTACACATTTGCTTAAAGCCTCTTAACATAGTATAATCCTTCTATAGATCACATACAGGGTCTGAAAAATCATAGAATCATAGATTAGTTTGTGTTGGAAGGGACCTTTAAATAGTCATCTAGTCTAACCTCCCCTGCAATAAGCAGGGCTAGATCAGGTTGCTCAGAGCTATATCCAACCTGACCTTGAATGTTTTACATGGATTTCATGACCTATGCCTGGCAACATAGCCAATTATAAAAATATTAAATATTTATTGCAAGACTGAATGTAAGGAACACTACGTTCTCCCTTTCATTTCAGTAATCTGCATTTATTACCCACCAAAAAATCTCCTTATACATTTTATAATTCTTTTATTAACTTATGGAAGATCTCCAACTTGAATAATATATTTTTTAAATAGTATCATACTGTTTAGATCTCAAGTCTTTTCTACTAACCTTATCTCAGAAATCATCTTATTAGGAAAGATATTTAATAACTTTACTGTGATATATCTTTAATAAACCCATTTGTGTTTTATATCATTGTCCATTTCCTTCTGTCTCTGATAATACCAATGTCTTTGATACAAACTCCGTCAAAAAAAAAATAATCCTGATTTTTAGAATAAAATAACAGACTTGTCTCTTTCTGTTTAATTATATTTCTTTCCTTAGTATTTTTTTCCCTATTCTCTTACTATATTGTTGGAGTCTGCTATTGTGAAATGTAAGTTCTTTTAGCAGTGTGGATATAGATTTTTCAGACATCTAATGTAATCAATCCACACACACCCCAAATTTATTCATAGCCCGCTTATTATATTCTAATACCTTTTTTCATTGTCTTTAAATTACTTTTTCATTAGTGTTACATGTACCATCATCATCCTTATTGAAAACAGAAGCAAAAGATGTATTTAGGATGCTAGCAACACCTATATAATTCCTGATCTGTATCTTTCTCTCCACAAACTCTGATGCCTTTCTCTTTTCATCCCCTTTCCATATATGTCTTTGGAGAACCTTTTTAACATTCACTTTATTGTCTTCAGTTCTTCCTTTAAATTTTACTTTTCATACTTCTGAGATACAGCTGTCCTGATCATAGACTAATTGAATCAAGAAATGGTTGAGGTTGGAAGAGACCTCTGGAGGTAATGTGGTCCAACAGCCCTGCTCAGGCAGGGCCACCTAGAGCCAGTTGCTCAGGCACCCAGGTGCCTTTTGAATATCTCCAAGAACAGAGACTCCACAACCTCATACTAATAAAATAAATCTTAGCAAGTTAAATGTGTCTTGAAACTCTGAACAACATACTACAAGGAGCTCCCAGGTATTACGTTTTTTTTCGTACTGAGGTAGCTGAGAATGGACCTAATTCCTGACTCTGAATGAACCCTGTGAAAGCTTAGATGCAGCTGAGTTGTAAACTGGGTGAGAGAAGCCCATAATTTCTAAATGTAGTTATTTTTGTAAACTATTGAGCCAGAACCCATGACTTCACAACTTTTTCTTACTGGCTGGATATTAGCTCTTTATTTCATTTAACTTAATAATGAGTTAAGAAATGAACAAAACCCCAGGAAGACCTGTTCCTGATGGCTAGCTTGTTCCTTTAATTGTAAATTGACAATTATTTAGTATAGTATATATCTGAGTGACTGAAATGTTCTATGAGCCTCAAGCTTTGACATTTCCACAATTTTCAGTAGGAAAAAAGTTCTCTAGATATATTCTAATTTGGAAACTTTCCTGAATTTTTCAGCTTCAATTTCCCACTACTCAGTTTTATGCTATTATTCTCAGTCTAATCTCCTTGAACCAGCTTACTAAAAACTCTAGGATACATATCCTAAAGTTTTGGTTGGGAGCTGACCTGCTGGAGAGCACCTCTGAGGAGAAAGACCTGGGAGTTCTGGTGGACAATAGGATGACCATGAGCCAACAATGTGCCATTGTGGCCAAGAAGGTTAACGGCATGCTGGGATGCATCAGGAAGAGTGTGACCAGCAGGTCAAGGGAGGTTGTCCTCGCCCTCTACTCTGCCCTGGTGAGGTCACATCTGGAGTACTGTGACCAGTTCTGGGCTTTCCAGTTCAAGAAGGACAGGGAACTGCTGGAAAGGCTACAGCAGAAGGCTACAAAGATGATTAAGGGTCTGGGGCATCTCTGTTACGAGGAGAGGCTTAGTGACTTGGGTCTGTTTAGTCTAGAGAAGAGAAGACAGAGGAGGGATCTGATCAATGGTTACAAATATTTAAAGGGAGGATGTCAAGAGGATGGGGCCAGTCTTTTTTCAGTGGTGCCCAGGGACAGGACAAGAGGAAATGGGCACAAACTTGAATATAAGGAGTTCCACCTAGAAGTGAGGAGGAACTTCTTTACTTGGAGGGTGGCAGAGCACTGGAATAGGCTGCCCGGGGAGGTGGTGGAGTCTCCTTCTCCGGGGAAATTCAAAACCCGCCTGGACACGTTCCTGTGCAACCTGCTCTAGGTGGACCTGCTTTGGCAGGGGGGCTGGACTAGCTGACCTCGAGAGGTCCCTTCCAATGTCATATCATTCTGTGATTCTGTGATTCTATGATCATTAACCTGCTCTATACAAATATAATTATTCAGTGTTTGTCTGATAGTTCATGATTATTCTCTTGATCAGTACGTTTGGGAATGAACTGGATATTTTTAGAGATAAAAGAATGAATTTTCTGATGTCACTAGTGAAGAAAAAAAAAAAAAGAAAACAGACTATATACCCTGTGGATCAAATACTGAGGGAAAACCAATAGGCATGGAATACAGGATTAAACTGCAGTTTACTATGAAAATGACTTTCAAGTAAGTGGTACAGAGACATGATCTAGAGATAATCTCTTATCAATGAAATATAGAATGATCTATCACTTAAATTTTACTTCAGACTGGTCTGTTAGTCATATTTCACTCTGGAGGATTTTACTCCATCTTAGAATCTGTGTGAACACTAATACCCTTTGTGAACACAATATTAAGATTATCATGATCTTTGCTACAGTCCGCCACTCTGATGAATTTGGTCATGCATGCTCTTGGTTATTGTTTTTTCTCTGCTTGTTCCATCCTGAAAAATATGTAGAGAGACTGGATGTCTGGGGTCTGTTAGATATTTTTTCTCATCAACCTACCTCCCCTTGTGTGAGAGAACTGTACTTTTAAAATTTTCTGCTTTTGCACAGAAGATCTAAGAAACAGTGTTCCACCATAAGGGCAGCCTTAAGCACTCTTTCTTTTTTCTTGTTTTTTCTTTTTTTTTCTTTTTTTTTTTTTTTTTTTTTTTTTTTTTTTTTTTTTTTTTTTTTTTTTTTTTTTTTTTTTTTTTTTTTTTTTTTTTTTTTTTTTTTTTTTTTTTTTTTTTTTTTTTTTTTTTTTTTTTCTTTTTAATTTATTTTTCTTTATCTCAAGTAATATGAACTGCATAGGACTGATTTTTTATTTTTTGTATTTTTTTTTCTCATTTTTGTTCTTACTTTATCTTGTCTCTGAACAGCTTTCCTGACTCAGAAATGTTAATATTTCAGAGACATTGTTGATACTATGCTTCAGGTAAAGTAACCAGCAATTGGAAATCCAGTGAAAGCTGCACCGGTCTGTTTTTCCATCTTCCTAAAATTCTGCCTAAGTTATAAGAGTGTGCCTTTAATTCATGTCTGCGTCTAGATACTCCCAACTACACTGAGCTGAAGCATATCCAATGTCTGTAACTGTAGGGGAGAAACAAAACAGTGTAAGTCTTTGGCTCAGAGCGTTTTTGAAGCTATACTCCTATGCCAACCAAGATATATGCATTCCCTAGTACAAAGACTTTGTATATTAGATTTATAAATCAATAGTCTTCATTCTGTTTACTTTTAATATTTTGACTATTTTAATAAGCATCAAAAACTTATTTTTAAGGCTAGCTCTTCCTTCTGGACCTCCTGTTGATTTTATATTTAATTTTGTATTATATTAAGTATTCCAAATCAATGCCATGAGGAGGTTGAATGAAGTATCTACTTAGTTGAACAAATTCCCTGAAGCAACTCAAAATGTAGCATTTTCAAAGGTTAAAAATATTTTTTCCACACAATTAACACATAAATGTATTTTTTATAGATTTGCCCTATGCTGGCACAAACTTTCTTAGAAGACTCCTTTATGTGAGCTAAATGTAGAGCTAAACATATTTCTGCTATGGTAACTTCAACTTTCCCTAACATCTGACAAGAATAGAGGGTCTCTATTCCAATGAAAGACATGTATTTTTTACACAGAAGAAAATGTTCTTGCTTACTAGATGCTATTTATTCCAGGCTCTTCTAGCAATTATTTTTCACTTTTGGAAGATTCTGACTTTTATTAGATCCACTACTTCATGGCAAACACTTGACAGAGCTAAGGCCGTCCACAGTGGGCACCATGCTGAGGATTCTGTTTGCGTTTCTGCTGTTGGAACCAAGAGGTTATTGACGCTGCATAGCATGAGGCTAAAACTCGCTAATGAACATAGATAGGGCTTTTAGGTAGAGCCCTACTGAGACTGAGGGTTTCTTCCCTACAGCCTCATCTCCTGCATCATCTTAGTGAAGTACTTTTCCTGTAAATTTCTTTCAAGGCATCTACAAGTCCTCCTATTCAGCCCTGTACTTTCATCTTCTTTGGTGTGTATGCTCCTTCAGTAAAGTCCCAGGGATGTGCATTTGTCTCTCTGCACCTTTGCTATGATTCTGTTGGTAGCAGATTACTTTCTGGGACCTAAGAGCCCTCTTTCTATCCTGTTATGTCTTAAAGGGTTATGCAGAGTGATATAATTTCTGGGCTACTAAGACTGTTTTCAGGATGTTTAACATCCTGTTATTTGACATTTGGTCTACTGTTCCTTTAATTATAATGATTTTGGTCAAAATATAGTCCTCAGATCTGGTGGTTTTGATGCTACCTCATTGCCCTTTACAACTACCTGAAAGGAGGTTGTAGAGAAGCGGGGGTTGGCCTCTTCTCCCAAAGGGAGAACGACAGGACCAGGGGAAATGGTTTGAAGCTGCGGCAAGGGAGATTTAGATTGGATATTAGGAAGAATTACTTCACTGAAAGAGTGGTCAGGCACTGGAACAGCCTGCCCAGGGAGGTGGTGGAGTCACCATCCCTGGAGATATTTAAGAAACGTGTAGACATGGCTC
>QJSC01009552.1:75968-109759 GCA_003697955.1 Calidris pygmaea
GTTTTGGTGGTGATTGTTGGTGTGGTGTGGTTGTTTTGTTTTTTTGTTGTTTTTTTTTTTTTTTTGTGGTTGGACTCGATGATCTCAGAGGTCCCTTCCAACCACTAAGATTCTGTGATTCTGTGATTCTGTGATACATCCAGTGTTAGCAGTCGATACTGATCTTGTGTACAATACCCACAGCATGTCTATCTCTGTTTTATGATCTTCCATGTCTCTACAGCGAGCATTGTCCTTTACACAGGTCATGCAATGTGTAACCAAAAAAAGTCACTCCTGTATGTTAAAAGTGTCTATGCAGGTAATTCCAGATGTTCATGATCACATACTCATGGTTTATTTACATGCACATCAAGAGCTTAGAGAGATCAGCAAATATGTTAGACAGTATTGGCCTCAATATTGATCCCTGATGCACACTGCTGGTGACTGGCCTCCAAAAGGATTTCACTTACCCAAGACCTTTAGCATCACACAATATTCAGTGTACGGCTGCTTAGATACATTTGGCTGAAGCTTTATCATCACTCTAATGCTACAATGTTGTTTAATTTTTCATAAGAAATAAACAGCTAATTTAAAATACTTTGAAACAGTGTTAATCATACTTGAAGTATCTAATTACACACAATAATTTTGTAACGTTTTAAACATAATGTACTTATGGAATAATTAATTTATTTGTGTGGAAGTAAATTTAATCATATTAATGCTATAAAGACAAATTAAAGCACCATATTTCTTCATTATATAAACATCCAAACTCAGAATTGAAATAACCCCTAATGTAATTAGAAATGCAGCATTTTCCAAAAGGAATATCACTACATAATCTTGCCAAGTTATTATCACAGTTCCTAATTCTGAGTAAACACATCATAAAATTCAAAGGGAACCAAGGTAAGAAAGAGATTAGAGAAGGCAGCTCCAGGAGAACAGTCTCATATACGTTGACAGAATTTGGAATGTATTAGAATATCATATTACCATAATATATGAAGAATTTACTTATGTTCACAGATACGGGAGCCACAAGTTTGTGAAACTTTTGTGTGAGTGTCTCATAGTGCACACAGTAACATCTAACGGGTTACCATAGGGGAAAGCGGTGGTTCTCCATCAGCCTGTCACCACCCAGGCGGTGTTTTCTTACCCCCCATTCTAGTGTAATCTTGCCTAATGTTTCCTCTTGTCTAAGGTAAATTGAAACCTGCCCTTGCTTTCAGTAAGTGGCTAGTTGACATGTAGAGGTCATATCCCAACTACATCATTCACGCCTTATCCAGTTTTTAAATTTTTGTCGTTCACATCATTTTCAACAATTATTATATGATATTTACATAGATGGTCATGTGATTTAGCTTACATGCAGAAAAAAGTTCAAGTAATGAACTGTAGTCCAATGTTCATCTCCTTTTAGCTCACTCTGAGTGACCATAAAACAAGATCTGTATGACAGACATCTGCTGAGAATGTTTCCAACGTGAAAAGTGTCTTAATGCAAAACATCTGAATCCAGACCTCTAAACTGAAGACAAGGGTTCTCATCAAGAAACCATCTGTACAGGAAAAAAACTCTTAGTATTTCTTCAGGACAACATGCCTTCCAAATTGCACCAGTTTTCTCAGCCCAGATGTCCACTAGTACACCACTGTGCTCAACTTTCCAAAAACCTTTCTGGTCTTTGAGGCCAGATATATTAATATCAACAGTTTAATATTTGGCAAAAGAAAAGAATTTATTTTTTTTTTTTCCTCAGGTGGTAGTTACATATATCCTCACTCCACTGCCTGCCTCTGAGATTTTGGAGCCATGACTATAGGACTTACATTTCTAGTGCTTTTACTTCTACACTAACAAGTATTCTATATTTTTAATACATCTCGTCGCTAACCTGATTTCCTGGTAGAACAGGAAATCTTTTCCAGAGATGTGGACCCGAAGTAAAAAGTCAAATACTCGTTGTGTCAGCCTGCTTATGGCTAGATGCAGGTAGAGCAGAGTGGCCACATCCACAGAGTTCTTGTCTCTAGTTTCCTATGCACACCAGGTAGTCTTAATGTGTTGTTTTATTCTGGTGTGGTTTTCCAGTTCCAGGCTTCTGAAATATCTTTGCACACCATAAGACCAGTGTTTTCATCATATGAAGTACTAGAATATGATATAAATACATGTGCCGGTGTCCAAGGGTACAAAGCCTAAAAGGCTGACATTGGAGGAATGTAAAAGACTAAACACCCGCTCATTTAACAATTTCTTTTGGGAGTAATTGTGCATACCTATTGCCTTTGAAATTGTCTGTTGGAGCTGCACAAAGCAGAAATAGAGAAAAGTAGCACTCTGGATGGTCCAGGAAGACAGCATTCAAGTTTTCTTTCTGATCTACTTTTTTAGCAGCACAAACATATAATGATTCTTTTTTTCCTCAAAACTCACATTAAAACTGTATCATTGAGGTAAAGGATTCATTAACTTATTCTGAAAGGGTTTCTTACCAATTATTTTTGGAAATGTTATTCTACTGGTTAAATCTAGATGTAAAAAGTGGAAGTCTGACACAGTCTCACTTGTATATGACTTCAGTCTTTATTACATCAGAATGTATTTTCTATTAATATCTTCCAAGATTTTATAGTAAAAAAAAAAAAAAATTAATAATCTAAACTTTGAAATGCTATAGTAAGAAACTTGTTTTCTATGGTATTCAATATTCCAATAAAGCAGACATGTGCAGACGTACATTATGTATTGCCATAGTAAGTAATTTACATAAGCAGTAATTTATTAGGCTTCAGGGATCCAAGATACCAACACCCATGTTTCAGCGCTTTCAAACCTCCTAGGCTTGGGCACTAAGTGTAACAGACTACTTTATGTCTGTTTTTATTCACTAGTTGCTGCCAATGTTCTGTTATGAAGACAACACCTTAACACCTGGCGAACAACAAAAATTATTCTCTTTTCAAAATCTTCACTCCTCCTGCCTATATCTCCCTAAGCATCTGATTCTTTACTTATATTGCTCTATTTCTCCCCTTGAAAAAACTTATTCCATTCATGCAGAACTTTGTAGTCTTCTTGGAGAGCTTTCTCCAGATTTTGTAGGGCCTTTTTCTCATCTTGAAGACCCCTGTTCTCCTCTTGGAGGGTAAATTTCTGCTCACTGAGGCATTTCTCCTCCTCCTAAATGGCTTTCTTGTCCTTTTGAAGATCCTTAACCTGCTCCTTGAAGGCCTTGTTTTCCTTCCATAAAGCTAAAATCTTTTGCTGAGGAGCTTCTTCCTCCATTGCAAATGTGCTTTGAGAGCCTTAACCTGTTCTCTGAGGGCTTTATTTTGTTGTTGGAGGGTCTTTTGCTGTTTCTCAAGGTGCTTTGTTTCTTCTGAAGAATCTACAGACTACAGTACTACTACTACTACAGAAGGATTTTATTCTCTTCCCATGGAACTTTGTTCTGTCTTTGCATACTTTGAGTCTCCCAATAGTACACTTTGTTCTTTTCCTCAAGGTTTTGTTTCTCTTCTCTAAGGGCCAGATACTTCTTCCAGAGTGTTTGGTTAAATTGTGTCATGCAAGAGGAGATAGCAGATGGGGGAAGCAGAGATAAATTGCTGGTCTTCCTTAACACATCCTTTGAGTCAGACATTTTGTCACTCGGCTGCACCACTCATGGGCTGTGCTATGGTGCAGTTGGGTGAGTCCACCTTTGATATTCAGCAGTCATGAAACTGAGAATAGAGGTTATTGGTCCATAATAACCATATTGGTCCATTCTCCTCAGAATGACATACAAATAAATAAATATAACACTAAATTTGAAATTAAAAAAATGTAAAACAATGCTGATATTTGACAAGTATTGTTTGTTTTTGCACGTGCTGAAGTATATGCAGCAAATTAAATTTCACAAGACTGAGTTAATTATATTGAAGAAAAAAGAAGGGATATTTCCTTTTAGAATCCTAAAACTTTAGCAATCTTTCTCATGGATATATAGCAAGGTGTAATGCATTCATGGAGTAATCTAGAGTCTTAATACACATCTTCAGTTATAATTTTCTTTGCTTTTCTTTTTTTATCTTTTCTTCTTTCTTCTTTTTTTTTTTTTTACTGTGTGATTATGTATTTATTTTTTCTGAAACTGTCACCTTGCTTACACCTAAATTTGCTGTTCATGCTGTTTCTGTTATAACTATCTTCATTCAGACCAGAGCTGGCCTTGAATTTGAGCTTACCTTATCTTTCAGAGAAACAGAGACCAGTAAAATCTGTACCTAAAGTGACAAAAAATAAAATATATATATAACCCTTTCAGAGGTAGAGTTGAGGAACTCTTGTCTTCAGACTTGATTATATAACTGAGAAAAGGTGCAATTAAACACTTTTTGTTGTTGTTTATTCGTTATTCTACCCTGCTGGGAGAAGGTTACGTTGTTTAGATTGAAGTAAAAATACAGGCTAAGTAGGATTTTTAGGAGCTTGATTTCTATACATAGGAGAATATTGTAATACTGGCTATATTTTGGATATATGTTTGGTGTTTGCTAGGAAATACTAAACAATTAGCCACTATGCCATTTAATCATATAATTTATATCTACAGCTAAATACATATATATTTATTGGATCTAATGAAGAAACCCACAGATGTTCAGAGAAACTATATTATATCTGTGGAGTATCCAGCAGGAAAATTATGATAAATTAAGGAAACCATACAGTACTTAGTGTTGTGTTACTCTTGAATCAGTCTGCCATCTGGCAGCTCATGGCAGAGATGTCAGGTGAGGCTATCCTCAATGATGTCTGTTCAAAATGCATAGTATTGGTGACACAATAATGAATGGCACTGGTGATCATAAAAGTTGTGACCCTCTGCAGGTAAGCATAAGTATTTGTAGGTTCAGGATTCTCTAGCAAGATAGTCTTTGTATTACTCAATATTTTTTTCATGCTTCTTCATCCACTATGTTAATTCAAAACATTATTGTCCAGGTGGATAAATGGTTCTTGATATTGGTATTGATGGCTGCCATTAAATATTTTCTTACACAGATTCTGAAGATGAGTTTTTACTCCTAGCTATCTTGACATAAATTTGGGACAACTGCATATGGAGTTATTTTCAAATTACCGAGTTTGCATAGATTAAATATATGGTCTCTATATTATGAAAGTTAGACTAGGACTAGTATTTGCAATTACAAATGTTTGAGTAAATTTAACAAATGTACATGGAAAGTGATAATTAAAGAATAAAAGAGTATGATGGTAGGCTGACTACAATCTTCATTGCCCCACAGACAGTGTTCTTGTTTGCCAACTCAAAATCCATGCATTCTATGAAAAAAATTTCACTTTGTTTGAATGAGAGGATGCATTACTTAAGACACATGCACATCTTAGATTATACAAGTAACTTGTCCACTCTTTATGAATTTATGATTTTTTTGGGGCAGAGGAATACTGTATTCCAACTAAAGTATAAATTTGTTTTCAATATTTTTTATCCAATTGAAGCAACTGATAAACCCTTTTTCTTCATACACTGTGTGCTCAGGATATTAAAAAAAAGAGGTGGACGAGGCACTTTCAAGTCCAGTAAGCTTAAAATGAGATTTGGTAGTTATGTTTAAATCACTACACACATCACATCATCTCTTTGTGCTGTCTCTCAGCTCTGTTCTGTATGTTAATTAGGTAGGGAACTGAAATATGGCATGTAAAATGCTCAGTAATCCCAGGAGATGAATATACTCAACTCCTGCTGAAATTTTGCAGGATGATCAGCCCTCTGAATCCTTTCCTTCAGGATATTTGATTCCCCTACCTGGTCACACAAATTAAAAGAGCAAAGCAGATGAGTAATACTGAAATATATAATATCAAACAAGATCAGTATCTTGGGTTTGTGTATCTTTCCCAAACCTTTTCCTCACTTTAACTCCTCAGGAACAATTTAAAATTATTTCTTCCACACTTGTCACCAATATAAGTCTGAACATTATAGCTTAGTTAATTTTCTCTACTGTTCTCTTAAAAATGTCATTGTGAGTAAGAAAAAATAGTTCAGGTAAGTCAGTACATGTTGTAGGTGCTTTTGTGTCAAAATGTAAAGCTTAAAGTAGCACTAGTTATTTTGACATGTAGGCCATTTCCTTTTAGAATTTAGGAATATAAATAGTAGGAAAAAGCTGTGCTTTCAACAAGTGATAAAAAATAAGGCAATATTTCCTCTTCAAGATCTTCTGGGTCTTATACCCCTGATTTCTCAGGACCCTGTGTAGGAAAAGAAAGGATAATCTGATCTTGGAAAAGAGAGAATTTTATGAACCCAGTTCATAGTCAGAATAAAACAATGCAGATGTAATTACCCCAGTAATGATTTACTCCATTACAAATTCTTAACATTATTTTCCCATTAATGGAGGAAAAAAAGACTAAAATACTAGGTATACCATGAGTTAACAATGTGTAACCACAATATAGAAATGCAGACTAGTTTGCAATATTTTTAAAAGGTTTTTTTTTTTTGAAAAAAAAAGATTGTAAAACCTTTTCTAAAGATTTTTATTGAACATTCTTGTATGATACCTATATGTTCAGACTGCTGTTGGCTTATCATAGGAGATGTGAAATATAGCAGAATTCTAAGATAACTCAAATGAATAGAAATATTTAAGCCAGTCCTTATAATCTTTCAGACACTACCTTTTACTACTATAATTCTTGTAGTGAGCACTATGAGTGAGGGAAATGGGAGTATATCACTGCAATTTAAGGTGCAGATGCTGATTTCAAGGGGACAATGTATGTAAGACCTAATATAACAGTGAAAATAATGACCTAAGCAAACTATGATTTCGATTTACTAGTTCTTAGTTCTGGTTGTTCTGACCAGAACGTAAAAATTATGTTTTTCAAAATAAAGTTTTAGTCTAGAAATTTACATTACAGGGAAATGCAACAATGCAGACTTTTTTATGAAACTCACTCTGAGTGGATGTATACCACAACAGCATATGTGGCATCCATGAAAGATGCAGAGAAAAGATTTGAGCGCCTGCTGTAAACCAGGCAAAAACACAAATAAAAACCAGTTTCACTTATATCCTTTTTAAATGCCTCAACCACCCACATTTAGCTGTACTGCTCAGTAGAAATGAGTAGCACAGTAAGTGTATTTGGAACTTTCCAGGTGGCAGAAGCCAACAATCCTGATCAGTCTCTGACCACTGCCTCAGAATAGCTAGTCCTACAAAAAATTTAAGTATGTGTGAGAAGAAACAGCATAGTTCAAAAAAGTAAACTTCTGAAACCAAAATCACACATGTTTCGTAGCTTCTATTACATATGCCAGTTGCTGTCAGATAAACCTAAAAACTCAGACTGGAACCTAAAAACCTAACTACCATATTTTCCCCATCTGGCGCTTTTACTATTCTTACAATTTTATGCTGATGTGGCTTCTTTTTTAGGTCATTCAAACTCATGATTTTCTCTCCCAAGTGGATATAAAATTTATGTTGTTGCTTCCAGGAGGCTGAAAACCTGGACTAAGACAGATCTTTGCTCTACCTGCCAGAGATTAGCAGAGTACCGCAGAGAGCAAAAGTTGATGGTGCTGTACATCTGCGCATTCAACATTTGGTGGCACTAAGCCACTAGTCTCTTTTCTGCATGACCAACTGACTAATTACTGTACTTGGCCTTTTTGAGTCCCTTCAATTAATGCAATGTGCAGTTGCACACAGTGATGGAGTCACCCATACAGAACAGAATCCAGGCCAGAATTAGGCTCTAAGTCCCAGAAGCACCTGTTACAAATACAAAGTGTCCAGATGGTCTGGTCTTTGTGGGGAAGTGTCAAGAATTGACTTATCTGTCTTTCTTGCTTTTGGTTTAAGGTCATAAGCACGATTTTTTTGAAACAGAAAGCCAATCACATTTAGGGGTGGAGGGGAGGGAAAGGAAAAAAAAAGAAAAAAGAAAGAAAGAAAGAAAGGAACCTTAGGACAAATGCAAAACCGACTGCATTTGTAAATCTTAATAACCCAATGGAACTCATTGTTATCACGTTCCAGGCAGGCAAATGGGATTAGCTTGTGATTACAATGCAGCCTTCAATATAATTAGATAGATTTATTTAAACACAGCTGTAAACCATAAAAACGTGAAATATTTAGTGACCATAAATTCCACAGTTTGTAAATTCAAACTTAAATCTCCAATCAGCTATTTTGCTGTGGTTCTGTTTAGGAACAGTAGAAAATATTGCTCTTCTTTCACTCTCTTTTTTAATGGATATCAGTTTTTTGAGCTTATAAGAGTGAGGAGTGTTCCTGAATGCTGATTCACTTTCTAACAGTACATCGCCTCATTCATGAATGTTTTTCCTTCTTTGAAATGTGACATTTGAAATCAGTGACTCCATTGACAATAATCATAGAGTATGCATCCCATGCCTTCTCATGAGGTGGAGGAAGAAATATAGAGTTTTATGTCTGCGCCTGAAAGCAGTGAGGATATCTCAAACAAGAACTAGGAACAACAGCAGTCATGGCTTCCTTGTAAGATTGTTTTAATAAAACAAGTCATGGACAATATTAACATAATTAAAAGTAATAACTGTCTGTTTCATGCGTTGCTGAAAACCCTTCTTTTCCTACTTTACGTCTCTGCTTCTTTCCTTCCTTCCATCCATACTTCTCTCCTCTTGCTGCCTTTATATAGCTGCTCGACATAGGAGAGAAAAGAGAGAGGGGTAAGAGAGGAAGAGTGCATTGAGGAAGGGACAGAAGTAACTATTTCAGTAGAACGGAAAAAGGAAGAAGGTAATAAAACATTTTCTTCCCACCATTCATTTGGCTTGTATCAAATATTTATTCTTCTCTTTAGTGTATATACACTCTAAAGACCTTAAACACAGACTGCAATATCCCTGCATGTTTATTTAACACAAAAATAAACACACCACAATTAGCTTTCTGAGTTCCTAACCCCAATTTGAACTACAGTGGTAACTGAATTCATGATAGTCACATTGAAACCATGTTTATTTCCATTGTTCATAAGTACTGATATAATATTGGCTACCATAAAATGTTTAAGAGACATCCAATATTTTTAAACCTAAAGTACAGTGAGTAGCAGATACCACCAATAAGCATCGATTGGTTTTATTTTGTAGTTGATGCAGAATTTTCCTTGGATTTTTGAGAATGTATACTGAACAAAATTTCTGCATTTTCAATGGCTCAAGAGACATTTGCTACTTGAAATAAATCTAAGTGAATTTATTCACATGATGTTTTAAAATAGGAACATTAATCAATGTTTTACTGGATTTTGGAAGAATCTTCTCACAGATTCTTCTCACGGAAGCGGCATGAGGAAAGGATACTTTTCATTATGTCCCACAGACAGAGTATGCAGTATTTGCTCTTAATTGTAAAAGTAATAGGAAAGCTAAGCTGCTATTTTTGTTAAACATGTGGAAACACAATACAGGGCAGAAAGGCTGAGTCATACTTCCTTAAGCTTCATCTTCACTTTATTTAAGTAGAAAAATGATGAAATATTGCATACCTTAAGTTCTAAAAAAGAACAGTGCATCCACCCATGAAGGTCTACAGGTGTGGGTGTTTATCTGGGCATTGTCCTGGTTGTGTCTGAGCAGTCAGATGTGTGGCAGAGCTGCACTTCAGACCCATATAAGTAGGAAAGTGTGTGTTGTAAGGGAAAAATATTGGGCCAGATCCAAACACGTGACAGAGGTGAGGCTGCTGGAGCTCCATGCTCCCAAGTACAACCTGTAGCAAGGCTGAGCATGTATTCCACGTAGGCACATGCATGCATGTAGACCACACATATTCACCACAAATATGCATATATATATATATAGGGCAGACTGCACTGATCAAGACAGACACATTCAGCCCTCATACACACACACCACCAGCAGCCTCATTCTGCCTCCCTTCTTGTCTGAGAAGAACGGTCCACTAGTAAGAGTATCTTACACATAGGCACATTTCTCTATATATGTACACATAGGCACAAGGTGAATCCCTCTAGCAGCTGGGCTCAAACACAGCTCAGTGGGTGTCCCTGGATCCCAGTCTCCCTGGTTGCTGGTATTTGGACATATGAACCCTTGAGGCCATAACCCTACTTGCATCACTAGTACAGACCCTCTCTTTCTCTCATACACACACACACACACCTGGTCAGAACTTTGCTGGTCTCCCAGTAGACAGCCTCCTGTGGTCTTGCTCTTGGAGATACACACATAACCCTGTCTCCTCTACCACTTCACTTACTCACTGGCTAGTCCAGCATGATCTTTGCTAACCATCACACATTCACTTGCATGCGCATGCTCTCTATAGGTGCTGGCACAACTAACACAGAAGCCTCACAACATGAGGTCCTATTCCAGTGGCTGGCAGTTAAGTCTACTCAGACCTGCCACGTGGGCCCTCCAACCTGTGATCTGGCTTACGTTGCTGCACTAAGACCCCCATACACGTACATACATACACACACACAGAGTTCCTCACTCAGGAAAGACTTAGAAAGGAATTTAATACAAAAACAGGGCAGACTGTTCTGAGCAGGCACAGAGCATAGCCAAGCAAGTGTACTGACAGGCAAACTACACATGCCCGAGTCCTTTTTATCCCCTTTTGCATCTATTTTGTCACCCTTGTTCCTCCCCAAATCACCTAAATCAATTTCCTTCCTTTGGTTCCTCCTCAAAATATCCCATAATAAGTCCTGTGCGCTCCTGAAATGCTCTTCCCCAGCAACCGTAATGTGTCCTACACCCCCGGATAGCAACCCACCTCAGTCCAAAAGGAGCTCCAACATTGTCTTATTTTGGTAGATTTCATGCCTGAGGCTTTTCTGGGACAGCCCTGGGACAGGGCCAGACATAGTGATCTTTTCTCTGAGTCTTTAAATTGTGTTCCTGCCTGCCATGGTGCCTCTGTACTCCTCTGGGCTTGTGGAGATGGGTCATTGATGGGCTGGTAGCTCCTGTGATGAGGTGGAGAGTAGCCAGGGCAGAGTATTATTTAGTGACCCCCCTCCCACTATTATCTTTCTGTACTCTGTTGTAGGCATGCAGACAAGCTCTTACCACATAACCTAATATGTATATCTGCTACCACACCCGCACAGTCTGCTCAGTACTGCTCAGTCTGGCTTCTAGAAGCCAGGTTTCTCTACTGAAAAATATGAACTAAGTGCAACTGTGAGTAATCATAACTGAAAAAAGTATGTATTTTAAAGCCAAAAGTTGTATTGAACACTGGGTGTCATTCTGTTGGAAACTCATATTCATGTCATCACCAATACAATTATTATAGAGCAAGGAATATTACAAGAATTTAGCCATACTTTAGTATGACTAATATGGGAAAGACCTCTATTTATCTTCTCGATAATAACAGATAATAAATTAATCTTCCTAGTTTCTAACTGCAAAGAATATATTTTACTATTTTATATATACACAATGTAATATATATATAGATATGATTATAAATGACAAATTAGGTCGTTTCATATCAATTTTTTTTGTTTTCATCTCATACTGAGTAAAATTAATCCCACCTAACTTCTGATGTCTAATAGCTAAGCATTTAAATCCAAGTAAGTCACTTCAGACTTTCCTCATAGTCACCTCTGAGAAATACATACCTCCACAGGGAGATACAGGCATCTAAGAGGAGTAAAATGAATGACTGCTATCATCTACATGTGCTTACCTTTGTTCATTAATCCAAGATGACTAGCTAAGACTTAGATATCTATACTTCAGGTAAATAAAGTAGTTTGAATCCAGCTTCATGTAAGACAAAGGTAGAAAGCAGCTGTCAGAGAACATCTCCACATCCATCCCAAATCTGAAAGTTTCTTTTATTACATCTTTTCTATAAGAAGAAATTCAATAAAAGACCAAGAAATTAAATGTTGATAGCATTTTTCATTTCCTTTGAAAATGACTTTGTGAAATTCATAGTCATGGGCACACAGGTCATTTAAGAGAAAAAGACCTAATTTACCGGAACACACCAAATCAGTATCTGACAGAGAAAAGACATTTTTACAGTCTCTTCCTAACTTGATTCGACATAAATATGAAGGAAGAATTAACATCCTGAAGCATGTCATGCTTCCACTCCTACCTGTTCAGTCAGTGACAGGGTGAAACTGTAGCTCTTCTCATCATTCTTAGTAATAGCATAAGATCCTTTGCTCAAAGACACAGCTGAAATCAAAATTCTCATTTAATAATACTTCCTTAAAAAGACACATAAGTTTTCTAGGAGTCATTAACAGTTTACTACAGTCAGAGCAGATGGTATCTCTGCATTTGCTTCTGCCTTTCCAAACAAAAACCATGACAAATCTTGAAGTCAGATAAATACCTTACATTGATTAGTTACATAGAATATTTTCACAGTAAAATGGGTACTTACAGGATGCAATTGATGTCACCCTGTAGTGGTGTGCTCTCCTCCTTTTTCCCCCTCTTCCTCCCCTGGCTCCTGCTCCAGCCATAACCATCAGTGGGAGTTGTGATGAGTTGCACCTGGACTTTAGGGGATGGCTGGCAACACAGCCAAAACGCTGTGGGACCTAGATATTTTGTTCCCATGAGAATACGGTTATAGGTCAATTATCTTACTCTATAAATAGTGGACAGCCCAAGAGTCCTTTGAGCTCTCCTGCATGGCAGTGGGTTGCATGCCAGGATCTCCCCTTGAGCGGGGATGCTTGCTTAGGGTTATGCTACCCCTTGAGATTGAGAGATTCCTTGCCACAGCAGGTTCTCAGTAAGTGACTAATAGCATGCTAAACTTTGAAATCTTAGCTAAGTAATACAAAAGATTGATTGCGCTTATATAATCCTATAGACTTAAACTGTTGAACAAGTCTGGGACTAGAATTGGATCCAGCCGCACCTAGACTCCTCTCTGAGAAGGAGTTTAGAAAGCAAGGGGGTCCCTTCTGAACCCTGAACCTTGTGATTCAATGGGAGGGTCTCCCTGACAGTTTGTCTGACCCTGTCCTTTATGCAATAAATAATAAAGTGTACCTTACCATCGAATTTCATAAAACACTGTTGCATTTACCACTTACTTTGATAAATCACTGTTTTACCTTAATAAATACTTCGCTACTTCTGTCTTACCAGTGAAGTTAATCACTACGCCCGCAACACATCCTAAATTTGATATCTCAAATAGACCGTATCAATTGTTCCTCTTTAATTATTCACCTTTGAATACAGAAACCTAAACTGACTTGTTCAGTTGTAGGTATGTACTTGGAATCTTACCCTAACTTTCCTGGATATTCTCCTCGACTTGGTATAAAAATCTGTATCAGACTTTCTGTTTGCTGAAGTCAGTATTGCACTGAACATTTTTTTCAGATGACAGTCAGTCATGGGATCAAGAAAATACAGGTTTGGTTGCATACAGCAGACCAAATTTATATGCTGTGTACAGAGAGTATAGAAGTCTAAACACATTTTATTAGAAAAGTTTGTGGATGAAGGTTTTCTGCAAAAAATATTTGAAGGAAGTTTCAAATTTGATGAAACACAAGTGAAAATGCTGGCACGAAATTCAAGGTCACATCTAAAATCTTTAATGAAGGGTGAAACTTATTTGATTTGTAAAGGTAGTTTCATCTTTTAAACTCTTCTGTTTTATATGGGATTGATATAAAAACAAACTAATATGCCTAAACCTAGGGTAATCACATTCAAATCTAATCTGTACTATTTACTGCATTGCTTTTATGCCCATACTTCAGTTTTCCAGTGCTTTTTATTGCTCACATCTAAGTAAAAGCACAAAGGAACATTATTTATCTTTAGAAAAGCCTATGAGGTCTATACACATGGAGTCATATGTATAATTAATTTGTCTGTAACTGCTGATTTAATTCACGTATATATTTTTCTCATATCAAACTGTTTAAAGTAAGGAAAATCAGCTCTAAAACTGGCCCTTTCAATTCATAAATATTTCAATTAAAATTATGGGAAAATGTAGTTTTTAATTCCTCCATAAAGTAGGCTGTTCTATATTAAAAACAATAACAATTTATGAGCTGTCAGTATTTTCTAAGATCTTTTACTATCACTGACTTTCTATGACTTGTACATTTTGAAAGTACTTTCAGACATTTAAATCATTGAAGTGGACCTTCTCTGTTCCTGTTTTCTTCCTCAATAAACAAACAGACCCCAAAAAAAGCAAGCAACCCTCCTTTCTTTTAGTTAAGGAGCTCTTCTTCCATAAGTCTTTTGAAAAAAAAAAAAAAAAAAAAAAAAAAAGGTCTAGTTCTTATTTCCCCTTTAATATAAAGGACTTGCCTTTTACAGAATTATTTTCTGTACTCATATTTTTTTTCAGGTCTGCAACTGTAGAATTAGAGAAATCATCTAAATCATTTAATAGCTAACCTGTCACCTTTATTCTCTTGAGTCCTTTATATTTTTTCTACAGTTTCTTTTTACTGCTGCTGAAGAGAAGGCAAACCTTAGCAAATGTTGCATTCTAGAGCAACTCTTTAGTTGTCCTACTGTGTTAAGGGCTGTAGGCATCTAAGAAGTCATCTACTCCCATGTAAGCAACATACTTTCAACAGAAAAACAAATATCTGAGCAAGGCTTTAGGTCATTTCTGAAAATATTTTTTAAGTGGTTAATAAGAACAGATACATTCTTAAATCTGTAGTTTGTACTGGATATTTTAGAAACATACAGATACTATATACAATAGACCTTCTAAAGTGGGAGGGTATTAAATCAACTTGGTTTTTAGAAGAATTGTTTAGATTTTTTTTTAAAGGTTCAGAACAAGTATCTGTGTATGTGTTCAGAGGCCTGACATCAGTTATTTCGGTTTGGCTGAGGATGTCAGGAGTCAGGATGTCCTGGAGAGGAGAAGTACTATACAATAATTACAAAGGTGAAACGGAAAAGACTGAAAATTCTGTTTCTGTTCTCATTCCTGTGTTAAGCTCAGAACTTGCAGCAGATGATTCCCTCTATCACTGGGGTGCTTAAGTATATTCAATGGAGTATTTCTGAGGATATTGCCAGCTCCCCAGTTTGTCTCACAGGAGCAGAAGATGGAACAGATAACATGAAAACCTGGAATTTTTTTTCTACCACAGCTCTTTTTTTGTTAATTTTGCCATACTGGAAAACTGTCTGCATTTAAAATGTTCCCATGTATTTCCTCAGTCCACTGCTGCAGGCTTAGTATATTTGTGGTATGTTTGTGGCTCTTTCCTGTGAAGGATCAGGTGGCATCTCATGTACCACCCTGAGCCGCACATCAAGTAGCGCGTTGCTATCTGTACGGCAGCTGAGGGAACTGGTGTTTACAACTGCATGGGGTGTAGGTGGCAAGCTGTTGGTAGCAGGAGGTGGCTGCAAGGGCAGCCTCTGTGAGGAGATGCCAGGGCTGACCTGAGGCAGACACAGCTGGTTCCAGCCGGCTCCAACTGACCCACCTCAGGGCATGGCTGAGCCCTGCAGCCAAGGTGGTTTGGCTGGGATAAAATGTTTGATATGATATCTGTGACACTTTTGATGTCTATTTCACTGGAAATGTAGTTGATACTGTAATTTTGGCTGTGAAACAAGGCTTTCTGCTCCAGGGTTGGTGGGGGCTGCAGTGTGAGAGAGAGAGACGGTGCAAGGCCCTTCCTTGGTCTCAGAAAGAGGTCAGGAAAGGCCCAACAACAACGGTAGACTGAAAAGAGGAGTGCAAATACTGAGTAAACCTTACTTAGAGAGGGAGTAAATCTTATGTTCCTTCAAATGCTGGGGACCCCACGTTCGTGCAGCTTCAGACAGACCCCGGATGGATTTACCCACAGCGTGCTGAGCAGATCCCATCTGTGGAATGAAGCTCCTCCTTTTTGGTATTTTTGCACTGTTTTAAGTTTTTCTTTCAATAAAACACCTCCATTTATCATTCCTGCTGTCAAATAGAGAGGATGTTCACAGGAGAACTTCTTGCTGGACTTGTAGACAAAGGAAAGGCCTCGCAGGTAGCATAATCGGTCACAGTGCAGCACAGCACAGGTGTGGACCTCTTCAGGTTAACTGCTACATGGATCACTAACTTCTCGATATGGAATGGTTTTGTGGTCAGATCACTACACGTGGTATCTATGCTCTCATACAAGCTGGATGTCAGGTAAAGTAAGATCAACCACAGCAATGTGAGAAAGGACTGAAAAAGTTGTGATGCCTAATTCCATGATTAAACATGATTTACTGTTACAGGATTTCAGACTATGCTTACAAGTGCCTGGTGTCTGAATTAAAAGCACTGAAATTTTGCATTTGAGTAACTAAGATGTTTCTGTACTCATGAATTAAACAGTGACAGAGAATCTTATCAGGCACTGAAATTTGATCATCTGTGTTCTTATGAGTGTCTTTGACATGGGTTATGATTATGGGCATAATTCAGAAGTAGGCATGGCCATGGAACATCTTAAGCATTAGTTGTTGTTTTGGGAATTCATAGAGTTTAAACTATTGGCATAGGCTGCTCTATGCTAGTTTGCCGTGGTGTTAGCTTAGTTTGCTAGCACAGATGCAGCCTACACAGTTTCCCTGAATAATGGCTCATTTTCTTCTGAGGATGGGTGTTTAAAACATTCTCTGTGTTTTATTTTGGTTTCAAGCTCATCAAGTTAGGCTTTATGGATCACAATAATGGATATCAAAATATTTTCTTGTATTTAAAGGTGATCAAAAGGGAATGACCCAAGTTTGCAAATTTAACTCTGCCTATGTCGTTTTGTGAATAGGAGTCATAGATGTGGGCCATGTAATAATTTTGAGATTGAACTGGCTAAGGGTACAGCAAATAATACTGTTTTTACTGTTTTTCCTAGTTTTACTACTTTTTCTATATAGAAGTTCCAGAAGGATATTAATAGCATTAACTCATCTAAGATAGCTAGAAAACATCTTGGCAAACTTCTCTGATTTTCTACGTGGTCTTTTTGTTATTCTGAACTTTTCAGTCAAATTCAATCTTCAAAGGCATTACTCTAATTCTCCTGGGAAAACTAGTGTTTTAAAAGGGAGATATCAAATTGATGACATTAGTAGCTGGGGCAGAATAGACTGCATCTGATTATCAAGATTGAATGATAGCATTATCTAGACGACACAAAATGCTTGGATCCAAAAATAGATCTACTGCCAGCTGAAAATTTTATACATTTTTTGATATGTTATTACTTTTTTTTCTGGAATAATATTCATCACCAGTGACACAATATGTAACTAATTCGTTATTTTGAGGTCGTATTTTTCCTTATTATACATAACCAGCAGAATATAGTTCTTAACATGGAAAATTTTTTGTTTAGCAATAAATTCATTACCTCTTCTACTAAAGGGAGTACATGGGTCTTGCTAAAATCTTGAACCATGTGCAATTTGTTGAGAAATATTTAACTCGAGAAACAGAAGAATAGCAATTGCAACAGAACTACTGCTTATACACAGTTCATTAGACCTGTTTCTTTTTTCTTCTGCCGGTGGGTTGGATCTGTGTGACCTTAATAACTTCAGTAATATCACCCTTAAATTACAGTGCAATGTAATAAGTCATGCCATCATCAGTACACTGTGCCTGTCTGAAAGATTGCCTTGCAGGCTGTAGAGCTGAAGTCCAAACAGCTTTCTAAAGAGACGTCTTCTTCCTTTGGGGACCTTACAAGTGGCAATCACCCTGTCTGGACATACCTTATGGTCTTAATACTATACTGCAACATGCTTATCTTCTGGCCCAGCTTGTGCAGACAAAATCCAAACACAGAGACATCCTAGCATAGTCACTATTTGCTGGATAGAAAATCTAATCTTGAGGGAGATTTTGGGGAGTACTCAGGCTAACATCTGTTGCCTACATAATTCTTACTAAAAGTGAAGTAAGGTGTGTAATTCTAGTGCCTGAATATGGTGACATTTTGCATAGTATATATTAACACATGGCTGATACTTGCCACCCACAGATGGCCCAATTGTCCTGTAGGTCCCACATCCCACAGGTATGTTGAGTACATTTTAGTAATTGTAGTGGTGCTATATGACTACATGACCTCACCCAAATTGTTCCCTTGATTTCCCATGTGAAATAATCTTGGACTGCAGACATGGAATCAACATAAAGAAGTCTAAAATTTGACGGGTAAAAAAGCATTCAAGCAGAGACAGATAATATTCTAAAGTTTCACAGGCTCCTTTTGGTTTGGAAAATCCTGCCAAAGTCTGAGTATGTTAACAAATGTTATCTCAGCCCTGTAAGGCAGAAGAACAGGTTGGAAATCTCAGTGGCAGTTTCCTCTAAAATGCCACTTTAAACATGTCAAACTTAGCCTGACTGCTGCCAGCATGATAGTATTTATATATTTATTTACTGAAAACACTACTGACAGTCTCACTTTCCTCTTTCTGGTCTTATCAGAAGCAGAAACAGTGAATTACTTTATCTTCCTCCATTCCCCTTTAGACTTCCCAAAAGGCCAGAAGCTGTCTTTTGTCAACTGTTTCCTTTACAACATTTTCTCTGTCCTTTGGCTTCTGATTCTTCCTTCTATGTATATTTTTTATTTTATTTTATTTTAAATTTGTTTGACCTATTGGAGCTTTCAGTGGCAGTCCTTGTCAGCTATCCATTTTAGCAGCCAAAGTTAGTCTAGCACTGCTATCCTCATTGTGTCAGTTGTCTCCTTGAACCTATAAAAGTGTGTGATGTAAGCACAGGATTTTTCCTATTATCACACCGAACAAAGGAGTGCTGTTTAAAGTGGCACTGCAATAGAAAAGACACATATGTACAAAATATTAGTGGATCTCACTACTCTGAGTCTATACAGTTGTAAATGAAGGAACATAGAAAAATGTGAATCTGCTTTCCTCTTCAAACTGTTATTGTACTTATCTCCAGCAGCCTAGAATTTCATGGGTTCTTAAGAATGACAATGTATTAAACAACAATGCATGTGCAGTAAAAATAAATGCATTTTATTTTCTATTTAATGCTTTTAAAAGTCTGCTATAACACAAAAAATTTGTCTCTGGGCAATGTTCTTAAAGGAATTAAATATGCAATAAACCCCATAAAATCTCCTACACCACTGGAATTTGACTTGCCTTCATTTGCAGTTTGTAGTGGACATGGATTCTGGGGTGCAAGTGCCCTAACACCCAAAACACAGTCCTTGTGGCTGCAGTTATGACTGAAATACACACAGACATCTGCATAACTTAAAACCATCCGAATACCTGATGCAAGCCCAAATGTTTAAGAGAATTTATGAAGAGTTTGGGGTTATTTTCATCATAGTAATAGGTGTGCTACATATATTGTAAAATGCAATTATTACACAAGTTAACTGGGATAATTAAGAAATTTTATTGTATCTTGGTATTGAATTGAGAAATACTTGAACACAGCAGAATGCCTCATGTTATAAATATACCTTCCAGGTATAAAAGATGTGGGATTTGATGGTTTCAAAGATAAATAAAATAATGTTTTGCAAAATCTTTCACAAGTGCTGTTTAGTAGCACAAAGGTGTAATATTGTGTAGCTCTGTGAACGTAGTGAATTCATTGTTTCTAAATAGCCCTGCACAACAAAATTCTTCTGTTCAAGTGGTAGATTTATACAGCTGCATTTCTTTTTTCGTTTTACAAAGGACAAGAATTGCAAATTACATAAATAGCATAAATTGTTATAGTTAGTTTTTTTTAAATCTTTATATTCCGCCAAACCATGTAAAATACTTTTGAATGGCAGTGTGCTGAAACAGCGGCAGCAGAGTTAGTAACTGATGAGAAACCGTTTGTATCCAGAATTTGAATGTATCCAACTCTGATCTTTAAAGCAGACATAGATTCTTTTTGCAGAAATAGGAACAGTTGGTAATACATCTTTCATGTAATGCAAGAAATGTAAAGATCTATTATCTGCAGATTACATAATGCATTTATTCTTGTCATTTCTGAGTGAGTGAATAAGACATGACCTTTAGTTAGGATTTTTGACAAGTATTCTTTTTCCTGCTGTGCTTATTTTACTTCCTCAACATACTATTTTGGAGGGCTGAGAAAAATGAATAACTAAAACTTTCTGAAAGCTAGAATATTTTAAAAATATTTTATGTTGAGAACTCTTTACTTGTATTGGCAAACCCCAAGAAGCAAATATTAAGTTTTTGTTTTGTTTTCATGATTTGCAGCCCAGATATTTATCTAATTCTGTGCAAAATTAATGTAGAAAGTGAGTGGATCATAATGGTAAATTTTAATATAACTATCCAATCTCTGAAATGCTAGCTTGTCATCTCCTAAGGAGTCTGGACAGATTTTCATCATTTGGGATTGCCATAGAGATCTCCTTTTCTCCAGATATCAGAACAGCTTGTACATGAACAATTAATGCAACACTTATTTACTGTGTAAGGTAAACATTAGCAAATAGTAGACTTAAGTCAAGAAAAGTTTACATGTAAAATGTAAAATGAAAAGATGAGATAATTTTATGTACTCTGACATTTCTTTTCTAGCTACCAACTTTGGTTGGGAATCTATACGTCTGGCTCCTTGCATAATAAGGCTGTAATTATGTCCATAAGGATGTAATTCAAAACATCAGTAAACTAGAAGAGAATGGTGTAATCTTAGTCATCAGGAAAAAATAATCCAGAACATAAGTAGGTATGAAATCTGCATTTTTCTGGAATTTATTCTAAACAAGAAATTACATTGATGCAGTTCCAGACATATGAAGAGTAAGAACTACTACAGTGGAAGATGGCAACCAAGTGGGATACCGAGATACCTCGGAATATCTTATATGGCACTAAATCATGATGAGCAGATCATCTGGAGTGCTGTCATGTGACACATACAGGACAACCAGGCAATCAGGTCCAATCAGCATTGGTTTCTGAAAGGCTAACCTGATCAGATTAGCCTTAGTCAGCCTAGTCAGGCTGACTAACCTGATCTGTGAGAAAGTGACCCACTTAGTGCACAAACAAAAGGCTGCGGACGTTGCCTACCTTGACTTTAGTAAAGATTTTGACATTGTTTTCCGCAGCATTCTCCTGGAGAAACTGGCTTGCCGTGGCTTACGTACTCTTCGTTACGTAAAAAAATGGTTAGATGACTGGGTCCAAAGAGGAGTGTTGAATGGAGCTAAAGCCAATTGGTGGCCAGTCACAAGTGGTGTTCCCCAGGGCTCAGTATTGGAGCCGGTTCTCTTTAATATCTTTATCAACAGTCTGCGTGAAAGGATCGAGTGTGCCCTCAGTAAATATGCAGATGGCACCAAGTTGGGCAGGGGTCTTGATCTGCTTGATGGTAGGATGGGTCCACAGAGGGATCTGGACAGGCTGGATTGATGGGCCAAGTGCCAAGGGCATGAGATTCAACCACCCCATGCAGCGTTACAGGCTTGTAGAAGAGTGGTTGGAGAGATGCCTGGCAGAAAAGGACCTGGGGGTTCTGGTTGACAGCTGTCTGAATATGAGCCAGCAGTATGCCCAGGTAACCAAAAGAGCCAATAGCATCCTGGATTGTATCAGGAATAGTGGGGCTAGCAGGACTAAATGCACCAAAGTGCATTTATTAAATCTCATAGAATGCCTCACCAATATTTAATCAATATCACAGAGTTATAATATTTTAAACAATATTAATTGCAATGCAGCATTGGTGGGGTTCACTTGAAGTGGTACAGTCATCCCACATTTAAATGACCTTACCACTGAATAACTTAATTCATCCTACATGGGAAGTAAATATATACCACCAAAATACCATAATTATTGTGTTTATTCAGAGCAAGTATCTGTGGCTTCAAAAAGGTGTAAGGAAATGTAAAACTGGATTTTGAAGGTCAAATTATTCCACAGAATAACTCCATTGATTCCAGCAGAATTATTATGAGCATGCATTTGCTTTCCTGTCATAAGTGGTACAAGGAAAAGAGAGAAACAGTTTTACAGAGCTTCTAAATTAGCTCCATCTCATCTCCCATCTATTCTGTCCCAAATTAATTCACACTGTCTTCTTTTGCTGCAAATAGCAAGAAATGAAAAACAACCCAAACTACCATCGCGCTTCCTGAAACGCATTTGTCAGTGGCAATTCTGAATGCAACATTTCCTACCTAAGGAGGTAGTTGATTAATTTGTTCATGTTTAAACAAGAACTCAAGAGGCAGAACCAAAATACATCTTTGTTTTTCAGATTGCACAACCTGGAATAGACACAGTCCTAATCTATCTGGGAAGGTTGAATAAACATGCAACTCCACTTGTATCACATGACATTGCATGCATGCCGTAAGAGACATGGGTGAGAGAAAGAGTAAAGAATTCTCAATCATTGTTTTTCCCTACATTGCTTTAACACAGATTAAACGAGCTACACCTGCATCTATGCAAGGTATCTGTGTTAAAATTAAAGATTTAAGTAATTTAATTTGAAGCATTCACTGGTATTTCCAAAAGGCAAACTTGGGAGGTGGAGAATTTCCATTTAAGACCAACTCTGAAAAGCTAAATCTAGTCTACCAGCTCTGTAAATGCTCACATAATGTAAATAGGCATTGGACATTGCAAAATAGAAAGTTTGGTACAGGTTATTGCATTCCTTTTGCTAAGCTGTTTTGTTTCTTTCAGTACCTGGCACAAAAAAACACATGAAATTGCTTTCCCCACCTTGCCTAGTGCTTTTGGACTAAAATGACTTAATGTCAACAAAAGCTCACACAGCTCAAATGACACTAGCTATATTTTTTCCAAATTATATGATATGAAATATTTGCCAGTTTCCTTTACTCCTATGGCTTTGCATATGTGTTCTGATAGAAGCAAAATATATATTCTCACCAAAAAATACAGATATATTTTTTTCCTGTATTTATTTATGGACCAGTTGTAAAAGTCTATCTAAATACACTGATTTTGGGAGATTGTGAGAATATTGCTGATGAAAATAAGCATACTTAAAAGATGTTTAGGAAACTCTTCCCAAATAATATTATTTTTTTTTCTTAACAGGGAAGAAAACTGCTGTCATATTAGAACTGAAAAGCAAGCAATGATTAATCCAAATACACATAAACAAATAAAACCTGGAAGAATAATAATTTTCTCAGAGATAAGTAATGCCATAAGAAGCAAGCTATTATTTAAAAAAATATTTAAAAATCTGTGAAGCACAATGCAAGACAAAGCTAAATTGTATATGCAATTGTTTTGTATATGCAACAGAACAAGTTTTAAAGGTTCATTGGAAATTATCTCTTCAATTAGACTAGTAGTATTGCACACCCAAATACCCAGTGTCTATTCCTCACTTGGACTAATAGTTGAAATTGCTCTTGAGGTGGTATTTCCATGTGTTTGCATTTATGCAATCGCACGTTAGTGTGGCTTGAAACATGCTTTAAATGGAGTATAGCATAGCCACAAGGTAGCACTCAGTCAAGAGGACAAAGTAGTTATCTTGATTCCTGTTAAGGTAAATATAGTCCAGAAGATAATATAGGAACTAATGTGAAGAAATATATAAAGATGTAGAAACTGAGACACTGTAATAGCCAGTTCAGTCTGGCACAGTCACTGTGGTGGTGTTTTTGGTTGGTTTTCTTTTTTCATTTTCATTGGAAACTTTTAGAATTTTAGAAAGTATTTTGTTATTGAAGAATTTTGAAATAAATGAAGTCAAGACAAATCACAGATTGTTCATTCAAATATTTTATGTTCATATTCTCCACTAATCTTGAGACCTGGTTAGAATATGTCCTACACCTTTTCCATGGCAAAAAAAGTAGTGGTAAGGAATCATAGAAACAGTAAGTTAGCAGATGTGGCACATGAAGGAAAGTACAGAAAAAGACAAGAAATTGCAACATGCATTAGATTCTTTTTAGCACAATTCACAAAAAAACAATTTGGAAATTTCTGATGAAAAATATAGTTTTTCAATGAACAGTAATCTTTGCAGCTTTTAAAAAAGATCTCAATAACTGGAATGTCTCCTGAAAAAGTTATTTAAAAGAAGTTACATAATTTGTCTATTTTTTCACATTTCAGAAAATCATCTCCTGAAACAAAATGCATTTTAAACAGACTAGAGGCTTCATTTTGGTTTTAGGGCTTCAACGGAAGTTGAAGAAAAATAAAAAAAAAATTCAAGTGAAGATAATTTTTATACAGTGAAGATACCACTTCCGATTAACTTTATGGCAAATGAAATCACTTAAAGTGAATGCAAGGACAACGGAGTTATTACTTCACCCTACTTATTTTCTGTATGTGCATGATTAAACTCACATGAAGTTTGGGTGATAAATATTCATATAGTTGACATACACTAACTACTGAGAAAGAGATAGTTAGTGAGAAAAAGAAAGAAGGAACTACTTCCGATGAGTGGCCAACTTTGTGCAGGTGAATGCTCCCCTAGACATCAACTGATTACAGTAGGAGAGTACCTGCTTTTCTCCTACATAGACACCTGCACTTGAGAACTAAATATATGTGTTTATGATTTGGAGCTGAAACCCACTTAAAGTTCCTAGGGTTCAAATTTTAGAATTTATTTGAGTTGCCTTCTGATTAATATATACTTCTTAGGGTACTGAAAATATTAATGTAGAAGCAAACTCTCCATCTGTGGACACAGTCTGTATGAAAATGACTTCTTGTTTGGTTATAGTTTATACTGGTTCTTTGATTTTCTGCATTTAGAAGACTACATTTAACCATAGAATCATAGAATCATACAACAGTTTGGGCTGGAAGGGACCTTTAAAGGTCATATAGTTCAATCTCCCCTGCAATGAGTAGGGACATCTTCAGCTAGATCACACTGCTCAGAGCCCCATCCAACCTGACCTTGAATGTTTCCAGGGGTGGGGTATCTACCGTCTCTCTGGGAAACACGTGCAGTGTTTCACCATCCTCATTGTAAACAGTTTCTTCCTTATATCTAGTCTAAACCTACCATCTTTAAAACCATTACGCCTTGTCCTATCGCAACAAGCCCTGCTGAAAAAACTTTTTGTCCCTGCCTTTCCTGCAGGTCCCCTTTAAGTACTGAAAGGCCACAATAAGGTCTCCAAATAGCCTTCTCCTCTCCAGGCTGAACAACCACAGCTCTCTCAGCCTGTCCTTATAGGAGAGCTGTTCCATCCCTCTGACCTTCTTTGTGGTCCTCCTCTGGACCTGCTACAACAGGTCCATGCTTTTCTTGTGCTGAGGGCTCCAGAGTTGGACGCAGTACTCCAGGTAGGGTCTCACCAGAGCAGAGTAGAGGGGCAGAATCACCTCCCTCGACCTGCTGGCCACACTTCTTTTGAAGTAGCCCAGGATGCGATTGGCATTCTGGGCTGTGAGTGGCTCATGTCCAGCTTTTCATCCACCAGTACCCCCAAGTCCTTCTCAACAGGGCTGCTGCCATTAACCATAAATGCCACAATAGTTAATCCTATACTCAAGCTGTAAATATATCTAGCAATTGTGGATAATGGTCTACTCCTTAGGCTCCCAGGCTGCATCTATAAAAGAATTTTTGTTAGAAGCCAAATATGTACAACCGTATTTTATCAGTTAAATAAATACATATACAATATAAATTACACAAACACTGTCTATACACAAACACACACACACACGGACATATTTACACCGTAAATATCTAAATAGTGACTTCCCACTAGGTTATATAGAGCTCAAAGTGTTACCTTAAATTTTACAAATACTCTTTTGACAGGCGTAATTTTTAATTTATAAGCTGAAGTATAATCAAGACTAATTTAAGTTGTAATTATTCAGTATAATGTCTAGAATAGATATTAACATGCCCAAAAGTTATATTTTTAGCCTGTTTAACAAAAGCAGCAGACACATCATGTACTGTACTATCCACTAGAAGGAGATACCAAAAATATTACAAAATTCCATGTAGTCTTATTAAAAGTAATATAGTAAACAGAGAGACTGTGGCTAAAAGGACACTGATCTGATGTCGAGTGGCTTTGCTGATTTCTGGGTCCAAAGAGATATATATATATAAAAAAACCTTTAAGATTTAAAATGAGAAAGAACTACCTATCTATCTATGGAAACTAAGAAAATTGTAAGTGTTTGAGTACTGCGTGTGCTTTGAAGATGGGATATTTATTTTTTCCCCAGATGTGCTTCAGCTGTAATTTCAGCAGAATTTTCTCTGGGTTTCTTGATTTCAGTATCTGTTGCAAGTTTTTCTTAGAGGGGGATAATTGTAATGGTAAATCCTGTTTCAAATATCAAAATGTAAACTTTTTAAACTGCATATCAGCCTGTCTAAAGCAGGTGGTTATCACTGTGAATACTAAACACACCAATTATAATTATTTTCAGATTTTGTACAAGTTAATTTCCATGAAACCTATCCAATCCAGTACTCTTCCTGTGCTGGGAAAGAGATATTTTTTTTTCACTTTTAAAAATAAATAAAATATTGAGAGTCTTTTTTTAATAACATAAGGGAAATCTAGCTGCATGCATTTTCTTTTACTCAGTTTCAGATACATCCTGATGGAAATTCTTTCTGCTGAAGAATGTCATATTTGTCTGAATTTTGGGAGTCATAATGAGATTGGTGTTCAATGAAAAAACATTTTATAAAACTTCTCACTCACAGTAATGTTTGTACTTTCCTTAGTAGTGTCTCTGCTGAATAAATCATATTTCTAAGCTGATTTTACTGGTTTCTAATGCTTATAAAATGAAAGTACTGATGGATACACTTTATTCAGTCTTTCCATGCTCAGTTAAGGAAATGTTGTGGCTAGAGAAGAATGATACAACAGAGGAAATAGATATCACACGCCTTTTTAAGGCCCCATGATGGTAACATCTTTTTCCTGACCTGATGGCATTAGTAATGCATTAAGCATTATATTTATATGCATTAAGCACTATTATATTTAGACCAATTAAATTGTTAATTTAGTTTTTATTTTACAATTTTCTTTTGGAAAAATTTAGGGAAGAAGTGAGATTTTTATCCTCTGAGTCCTTTGGTAAAAGTGTCAATTATACCACAGTGCTATATGTATTTCCTTTACAATAGCGCTTGGACATGTTAGGTGGTAACCAAACAAATTAGAAAAAAAAACACTTCATTTTAGAGATTTCTGTTCCTGACCACTTTGAATAATATGGCTAGTTGGTTACAGAATAAGACAGAGTAGAGAACTTAATATATATTAAGAATGTAAAGAAATATCTTTGTAGAATGCAGACCCCTAATTTTACTGAACAGTGTGTTTAGCTCTGGTACTGTACTATAAATATCAAATAGAGGCCTCTGAAACCTTGACTTTCCAATTGACCAAGAATTTTCTCTCTCTATCTAAACTAAATGAAAATCTGTAAAAGAAAGGAAAACAGTGCAGTATTGCCTTTCTTTTAATATCTCAAAAGTAGCTGTCACTGACTTATGTTCTATGTATTTCCATTTTCATCCCTTGAAACCTGATGGCCTAACTCCATTTTAGCAGAGGTGACTTTTAAATTCTTTTAGTACATGGGGTTTGTGGCCTCAGCAAAGCCCAAAGAGTTTGGAGCATTTGTTGATTTTCCACATAGCATCAACTAATTGTAAATTTTAACTCTCAAACTTAACATGTACCAGAAGTAGGTTGGGACATCTATCCTTTAGAGAGGTCATTCTTTTTCTTTGAACCTCAATACTTACTCCCACACTAGCTTTGCTTATGCTTTCTTAGAAAGTAAATGAAACAACAAATTAAAAACTTGGCAGTAGTCTGGAAGAAGGTAGCTAATACTTACCTGTAAATTGAATAGTGTCAGCATCATAACACATTTATCAAGGAATTTGAAAGGAAAATCCATATAATTAATACTGATTATTTTCACTGAATTTGTAAAATAATTTGCAATGAATATCAAAAACCTATCTCCATGGGAACATCACTTCTAATAAATTACCTGAAATTAATAATTCAGCAGTTCAGGTGAAGTATTCCTGTAACTTACGGTTGTTGAATTCACAGGCAAGATATGCAATGTTTAAGGAACTGTCTTAAAACACAATCCCCTCTCAATATGGGCTAAATGAACACTTAATAATTTCACTTATATGGCAGCCACAGTTATGCCTTCAATTACTGTTTCCTGTGTGCATATTAGAGAAACAAAGGAATAGATGTTGGTTTTATATAGATTGATACATGTTAGTTATATCACCCTTCAGATTCCAAAGATGGGGTTCATTTGACAGGACAACTATTGCCTCAGGAGGACACAAATCTCCTTTAGTGGAGGTACTGTGTTTACCAGCCTCAGGCCAATGCCCAAGATGCTACAGGAACTGTTAGATGACACCATATGCAATGGCTGGGTAGCTGAATCATGCCCAGAAGACTGCAGGAGACAGCTGTTGCTCTCTTTGAACTTCTGATTACACATGGTCCAGAATATTTTCCTGAAAAACTCTGCCTGAGGTTGCTTGGAAACTGGCTCCATAAGAAAAAGGGTAGCTTAGGCTTGAGAATGATCTGGTGGGTACCTTTAAGAGGCACACAGTGAAGAGTATTTGTTACAGACTGCTTGAAGTTATCTCATAAATTTAGAGCAATGTCATGGCCTGTGGAGCAGTTTCACCTGACAAATGGAATAAAAGAGTGGTTGTGTCACTTTGGTGTAATCAGAGATCATGCTACTCATGAGACAGTCCATCCTTATAACAAAATCTATCCAGATGAGCACAGCAGTATTTTTCGTCCATCATCACAACGTCCCAAATTCCAACAAAGGTCAGACATGTAACCTTGCATTTAGAGATAAATAAATTTAAAGAGCTGTTGACAGTTGACTAAAGGTGACAGAATCACATGCTCCCATTGCAATTTTATTTGTTTAAGTTTCCATTGTGATTTTATTTGTTTAAATTTGGGGACTGCTAGCAGTCTAATTTTTTGAGGGGGCTATTATATTTAAATGGTTTATTTGTTGGTTTGCTAGTTTGGGGATTGTTTTAGATCAGTCCTACAATATTTTTCTTCTTCTTATCCCATACACTCTCCTATCTATTTTGTTCTTTTTCTGCTTGTGGTGACATACTCTGCATCATCTACCAGTATGAAAATTGGAACAAATAGCCTCTGATGGCAGAGCTATAGCATAAGCAAAAGTTTTTTGTAATCTTTTAGACTATTCTTCACATTTTACATTTCTGTCATGACAGCTTCATATAAACCTTATGTAATCTTAGGGGAAAATGGAAATAGGTTATCTTTATTTTTTAAATGATGTGACAGGACTAAAATCAAGGAAATGCATTCCCAGACTGCAAAATCATATTTTCAAGAAAGGTTTTTTATTTTTTATTACAGCAATATCAGCAATATGTAAAACGTATGAGATGTCATTTCAATTAGATAAATGAAAAATTAAATATAAGATATTTCCTAGCTGTCAGTATTTACTTGAAATTCAAGCTTTCTGTGTAATGTGTCTGTACATTCAACTTTCTGTTATAAAATGTTCAGAATGGTTACAATAATTTTTAATCACGTGAATGGAAAAAAGATATATAAGTGATAGTAGTATACCAATGGGAATGATAGAGAATAGAAGAAGATAAATTAATCCTCACACACTTTCCATAATAATTAATCTCGTGGTGCGTAGTGGAATATATAACCTGCCATGCTTGGGGTCATATACAAAGAACATGATTTCCTACTAGGATGTTTCCAAGGGAAAAAAAATGGTGTAGGCTGGTTTCATCTAATTTAAGTTTCTTAGTACTCTTGGAAATTAGGCTAAATTCAATGTGGAATATTGCTGACAAATTAGAATTTGGAATTTAAATAAGTTTGAGGCTATTCAGTATGAGATATTGCATCTGTGGTATTTCATTAGTAAGTGGAAATGTTGTAATATCTGGAAAGGAAGGACAGTGAATATCTTCTGTCTTACGAATCAGATTATCTGCTTACATGGTAGAATGTCAGCTAGATTAATAAATTAGGCTTTTTAAAATTTGTTTACATGCAATAGCATTTATAGGGAAATACATTAATAGAAAAGCAGCAAACTCATCAGAAAATATAATGGTATATACTATACTAACTGGAAACAGTTTTTTTTTCCTCTCTAATGTTAAAGACAAATTCCCACCAGAATCCCACACTGCTTGGCAATATATTTTGTGACAGCTTAGTCTCTGAAATTATGAGTGAGAAGGAGGAAATAAAATTATGTATTTTAAAGGAAAAATCCTACTCTAAGATAAAGAATAGTAAATGCTGATTAGGTGTTAATACAGGAGAGAAAAAAAATATCCTGTTTTTTCAATTGCTAGTAATCCATTACGTCCTCCCTCCAGACCTACATTCTCCAAAGCTGTCAATTAAATTCTGCTATTTCTCCAATGAAGGCAATTGCTTTATTTCAGATTTACTCTGCTGCAAGAAGAAAAGACATATTACAGAATTCTCAGGCAAGACTCTACTTTGGGCCTGAAATGATATAATGTCAAAGCAGAAACACGCGATTATGAAATAAAACAACTGCATTCCAAATCACGTACTTTGCCTGCTTCTGCCTTGTCAAAGTGGGACAAGAAAGTGTGCTATCAGCAAGTGTAAGACTACAATTTATATTATCTGCACAAGATAGGACCAAACTGTTACAAATACAATAATGTATAGATTCTGGTTGCAGAAACTCATTAGATTGTGTATTGAGATTTGTTGTTCTAGGTTAGAAAAAAATAATTTGCTGAGTTCAAGCAAGCTTGCTAAGTCTGCACTCACGTCACAGGCCAGTCAACCTCCTATAATTTTATGGAAGTACTTCCAATGGGCTTGTTTATACTGCTAAAAAAAACAACCAACCAACCAAACCAACCAACCAACCAAACAAACAAAAACCCAAACAAACAAAAAAAAACAGAACAAAAAAAGCAAAGAGAAAACAACCAGGAATTTAATTTAACCACTTTGTTTACTCTTTGTCTCCAATTTAGACAGCTCTAACCACTTCTATTCTGTACAAATTTTGCCCAGGAGCAGATAGTCCTAAACAGAGTGGATAAGAGTGTCATGATCAGATGGAGTAAATGGGAATCTATAGTGAATTTGGATACTGAGGTTTATCTAAAAATAAACAAGAGTAGAGCTTTTATCCTACCTGAACATCACACACAATTTTTCAGTCCCTTCCCTACTCAAAGTCACGTTCAATTGGTCTTGACTTCCCTTCTGTCAGGAGTTCATTGCTGGTCTAAAAGAGTCAGGCAGAAAGTCATGTTGGTTTGTACTGCACAGCTGCTTGAAGTTACCCGTCTCAGGCATCACTCATGATGTCCCTGGGTGCTCCATGATATTTATCTCCATGGGTATGTGTCCGTTTCCAGGATCTTTTTTTCTAGGCCTTTTTTCTTCCATCTAAATAGCCTATATTCAGAGGTACAATGTGTGATCAGTTTCCTAACTGGTGGACTCTACACTAATTAGAGGTCTCAGTATGTACCATTTTTCATAGTTGAGGTCTTATCAAAATTTTCAGCCAGACCTTCCTGGTTACTGGTAGCAAGTGGCAGGCTCATGCTTGAGAGTTCAAAAGTTTGGTTTCCAACACTCACTCACACCCACAATTATCTGCTGTCAGCCAGCATTCATTATCTAAGCTATTTCTTGTCTAGCAAAGTGAGTCAGTCAGAGGCTGATGCGTGATTCTCCCTTTTTGACTGGACACATGGTCTTGTCTGTATATCTGTAGACTCTGACTTTTCTAGGACTATAAGCTTACAGGTGCTCTGTTCTCACAGACCACCTGTTCTTCTGGGTGAATCATTTACCTCATTGCCCTTGGAGTTTTTCTCACTATTACACCAGTATAAAAAAAGCAGCATAGTCAGACACAAGCCATCTAACTTCCTGCCTCATTTTCCTTATATCTTTAAATATTCCCTGGAATTTACTCAGTCCTCTAATACCCAACATTCTCCTGGGTATAGCCTGTCCTCCAAATAATAAAAAAATGCCTCTTCATTACTATTTTCTAGTCTACTTCTTTTTATATTCGGAGAAAGGGATTGTGTCATGTTAGTATTAACTCCTTTGTGACCAGAGCTAATGGTTGACTTTAACACTGAACTGCAGTCTCCGCTGCTTACTCCTGTGCTCTCCAATGGTTCATTATTTGTTACTCCTCTACCCATCTTTTGCATTTCTGTGTCACTGGTTGACCATCACAGTTTTATCAGCTTTGTCAGCAAGACATAAGGTTCACATTCCCTAAGTAGGCATTTGCAACTTATGCACCTAAACCTGGATAATTTATCTCCTGTTTACACACATAAAAGCGAAAAATCCACCTCCAGAAGGGGATTCATATTAATGTAAGGTGGGCATCTGGACAGCTAGTTAACAGATTCTGGTGGTGACTCTTTTCTTCCATTGACTGTATATGAAAATATATTTGGTGTGTACTTCAGGCTTAAAACATCAAACTTACGCTGTTTACTAGTTTTAAAACACTAATAGATGGACACTTCATGTCTCTTATCCTGTTTGTGAGATTATTATCAACAAGTGCAGAATATATTAAATTAATATAAACAGCAAATAAATAAGGCTACAGTTAAGCAACTTTTGGTTGTGTCATGCATTTCTAAAATAGTTTCCACGCTCTTGTCTTGTTTTGCTACTCATTCTGGTGTTCCTTGGTGTTTGATGCTGATCAATGTTATTGGATCGGGACCTTTTACTTTTTCCTCCATTTTCCTGTCCCTGTTAGTCAGCAATTTTTAGTCTTCTAAGAGCTACTTAGAGTTATTTTCTACTGTCCAACCAGATTTCAGATGTGCCATAGACATTCAATCCCCAATTTGCATTTCCAACAACTTATTGCAGTTTTAGAACTGACTGACCCAGTTTATATTGTCATTGAGTATGGTTAAATGTCTTTGTTACAAGGTCAGCTTTTCCTCAGTTCCTTGCATGGGAACTAGCTGGCTGCTTGTTTGGGGGTATATAATACTGTCTGAATAACAATGACTTACTGTCATTATGCTAATATCATTCAGCTTGTAAAACACAGCAAAAGATTTTCATGAATCTCTGACTAGAGGCTAATCGATAGCCATTACCTTCTGGAATTTTGATACAAACCTCCAAAAATCATAACAAAACCAGATGAATTCAGAAATGGATTTTGTATTCTGAAGATTGGCATATTTACCTTACATAATAATGAATACATTATATAAATGCTATGCAGAACTCAGATATTCACAAGTGCAATGTTTCATGCAGCTTATAGCATATACAGGCAGATCATCTAAAGCTGGTAAAAAATAAGACGACTCTGAATCCAGGCATGGCAGAACCATTTTCCATTACTTTTTCAGCAGTTAATTTATTGTTTTAACATAGCATACAATGAAATCCAGATAATGTCATTTCATATTAAAAATGATCTGGTGCTGCCAACTACCTTTTTCCACTATTTTTTCCTAACACTGAACTCTGCCTATCACAGAATCACAGAATCACAGAATCGTAGTGGTTGGAAGGGACCTCAGAGATCATCGAGTCCAACCACAAAAAAAAAAAAAAAAAAAAACAAAAAAACACAACGACAACAAAAAAAAAAAACACAACCACCACCCACCACCTA